>VXAX01001392.1:112171-156885 GCA_013399835.1 Leptocoma aspasia | reverse complement strand
GGGGATGCAGAGATCCACCCACAGCCCATGGCAGAGGTGCCCATGCCAGAGTGGGTGGATGCCTGGAGGAGGCTGTGATCCAGTGAGGAACTCCATGGAGAGAGGGGGCTCTGCTTCCAGGCTGGAGCACCCTGTGGAAGAGTGACCCATGCCAGAGCAGTTTGGGAGGACGGTGTGCCTGTGAGAGGGACTCATGTTTGCAGTAGGTGAGGTTTGGCTGCTGCTCGTGAGAGTGGACCCACACCGGGGAAGTTCACGGAGAACTGTCTCCCGTGGGATGGACCCTATGGTCTCACAGGGAAAGGATTCCTCTCCCGGAGCAGCGGAATAAAATCTCGGTGATGAACTGGCCCCCAAATCCCCACACCCCACACCCCAAGATGAGCCTGTTTTGCCCTTGGAGTGTTTTCTCCCAGTCCTTATCTCAACTCAGGAACCCTTTGTTAACATTTTTTTCTCTCTTCTGCCCAGCTGTGGCAGGGGCGGGGGAGCAAGCGACTTTCATGGGTGCCTGGTTTTGGGTGCTCAGGTAAGAAGCTTTCACAAGAGGAAACCGGGCTGTACACCATTCAGAAGAGTCAAACTGTGGATAAAAAAGAGATCAACAAGGTCTTTGCAGAAACCGTGAATAACCAGGAGTCCAAGCCATTATGTAATGCAGAAAAGGTTAAATATTGGAACAGGGATCCAGGGAGGCTGTGAGATCTCTATCCTTGACAACATTAAGAATTTATTTGACCAAGGCCTTGAGTAACCCATTTTGTTCAGACCTGCTCTACACACACGATTGGACTGGATGACTTATTTTAACACTTTCAAACCTATGGGTTTCCATGGACCCTCTTCCTTTTCTCGTATGTTCATTATGGAATCAAAGGGGAGCTAATCACAGACTAAACTAATAGTCTTGGACTGTACCAATTGGGGAGTGCTGGTTTTGGCTGGGGTAGAATTGATTTTCTTCATGGTAGCTGGTGTGTTCTGTATTTGTGCAATGAACAGTGTTGATGATTCAGGGGCTTTCTTGTTATGTCTGGCCAGGGCTGACACAGGACCAAGGCATTTTCTGCTCCTCACACAGCCCCACCAGCAAGAAGGAGTGCACAAGAGCTGGGAGGGGACACAGCCAGTGTCCCCAGCAGATGACCCCAGCAGACCAAAGGGATTTTCCAGACCACGTGGCATCATACTCAGCAATAAAACTGTGGAGAAGGTTGCTGGGGACAATGCTGCTCAGAGACTGGGCATGGGTTGGTTGTTGATGAACAGCTGTTTGCATATGCATCACTGTGTTTCTTGGGTTTTATTTATCTATCTTTGCTATTCTCCTTTTCATTTAATAATAACAACAGATAATAATAGCAAAGGATAATGTTTATAATAATTATTAAATTATTTCTTATCTTAACACAAGAGTTTTCTCACTCTTGCCCTTCCAATTCACTTTCCTCATCCCACTGGGGTGGGAGAATGAACAGGCAGCTGTGTGGTGCTTGGTTGACAGCTGGGGTTAAACCATGACATGAGCTCAGTTGGTAGCCTTTTTTTTTTTAATTTGTCCTTGTTTTCTCACTCCAAGATGTTTTATAACCAAATTCTCCCTGCATGTGTCTTTGCAGATAACAAAGTAATCTCATTCCTTAATACCCCTGGAAACTAGATCTGATCTTTCATAGATGTGCATTCATGCTTGAAGGCTTTTCAAGAGATTGAACACAAGCTGGAATGATGCGAAATCAAGGGAATCCACCATTCTCCTGTCAGACTCCTGATAAAGGAAAAATGAAATCCCTAACTCTCCTGGTTTCATCTGGGACACAGTTAATTTTCTTCATAGTAGCTGGTGCAGTGCTAAGGTTTCTCCCTGTGCAGTATCAGCCCACCACCTAAATTCTGTTGCAGTTGGTGGGAATTGTACTGGGAATGGATGCAGTAAAGCTTGAAGTGATCAAACAGAATGGTGATGAGAGCTCTAGGGGTCCTTAGGGAAGGCATGTAAAGAAATGTAGATCACCCCAAATGATGCATGAAAAATATTTAATTAGTAATGGGCACTATTTAATGTAACACGGGGAGGGCAGAATTCCTACAGTCATAACTTAATGAGTTCTAGCATGATTCTACTGAACCCTTCAAGAGACATCAGACACAAAAAGTTTGTGACTGCGAAAAGACAACTGAGCTCAGCTACTTCTGGTCACAGTCAGATATTATTTTTGAAGTTCTTTTATCATGCTTCATTGGGAAATATTCACATCACACACAGAAAAGCATACAAACTTTTAGTAGATACCTTGTTATTGTTGCTTTTCATATAATTTTAAATTATTAACTTAGGAAATTCAAAATTCTGATTGCTTCCTATAGCCCCTTTTCCTATCCACTTGATTCTTTCCAACTACAAAAAGAGATTGTGTCTGTTAGCATTCACAGTTAAACAATAAAACAGAGATGACTTTTATGAATTAGCCACTGAAACAGTATTTTGTTTTAGAATTGATAGCAAGAGGTGACAGCTGCCACAATTAAAGAAAGGTTGTTGACAAATTATTAATATATGATGCATTGTGAAAATTCACACTGCATCTCTCTTAATCACAAATGTATGTTGTTCTCTGTAAGATATTTGCTTAATTCAAAAAACAGAAAAACGTTCTGACTTGTAAATGTGGCTGCAATAAAGGGTGCATGTGAGAACACCCATTAAAATAAAATATTTCCTTGAAAAATAAAAAAGTTTGAGGAGGTAACTGTCACACTGTATATACATTGTGTGTCTTGGATAAACAACCTTTTGAAATGGTTAAAGAAAAAATACCTGAATTTGTGCAAACACTAATGAAAAAAGTTTCATAAAACTTAATTAGAAAATATTGCATAGAATCCCTACCTTATGAAATGTATCCAACCTTTTTACAACTGGGTGCATGTGGAATTCTTTGTAAGAGGTTTAATCACTCTGTGGATCCTGATGTTTTCACAAGGCATAATTGGGCTACTATTTCAAGTGCAAATGTCTGTATTTGAAAAGTAACTTTGATGGTTTCAGTTTAAATAATATTAGCAGCTTAGATTTTGGGTTCTCAATGTGCATCACATTTTTTGATTAAAAGAAGTCAAGCCATCAAAATAAAAATGATAAAGGATCAGAAATCACTGTGCTTCATTTTAGGTAATATTTCCAAAGCAATAATAAAACACTTTACCAATCAACCAGTTAATGACCAATGTGAGTTGTTATAAGGCATTGGGTGAAGCTGACAGAGCCTAATTTATCTAGCTGGCCATTAACTCATCAATAAAAGGGTTACTAGTCAAGAGTGTAAAAATTGTTCATATAAATCTCAGTTATGTTACTATTAAAATACTAAATTAGTTTTCTAAAATAATTTACTTTATCATTATCACACTGTAATACCAGTAATTTATCACCAACACTTTATTTCAGTTGCTATTGGCCCAATAAACAAAAAAATTTGACCTGATTGCAACCCTAAATGTGGAAGATAATTTTATAATGATCTGGGCTTCCCATATGCTCTACACAGCTTTTAGCCTGAAGAAGTTCAGTACACAGATGTTAATTTAGTAAGATTCAGAAGTCAGAAACAGAATTTCTTACTCTCCACCATTTTTAGGGAATATCCTACCCATATTTAGCTATAGCAGCTATTTTCACTTGGTAAGCACGGATTTTGAGACGATGACCCAAAATCGTGCAACTTGGAACAAGATTTATGTTTTCACAGAACCAAAACAATAATGTCATACAGAAGCGGGCACATCTCCCCACTACGTGTTTTGGTGATTTTGGCATTGATCTGGAACTCAAAACTCGATATTTGGCTAAATATCCTCCTAGTTCAAACAAGAAATTACTCAGGGCACAGGAATATTCAGCCAAAATCCAAGGAAGTAAGACCAATTCAATGCAAGAGCCACTGCCTGCATTACTCATGAAGCTGCAACAATGGAAATCCCATTCATCTGAAAATGAGTTCAGGCAACACCTTTGCAAAGGGATTATAAATAGGTATTAGCATAAACCAATTGCCAGCAAAGATTTTTTTTTCTTTCTCCATGTCTTATTGTAGAGGACATACACCTCTTCACTTAATATTCATTTTGTTCAGATGGGATTCAGAAAGAAATGGAATGAATTTTATATAATATTTATGTAATGAATATGAATGAAGGCAAGGGGAAGGATGGGAAGAAGATAATTTTAAATGTGCACCAAAATGTAGCCAGTGTGTCCATTTAAAATGGACTTAATAAGCACTCAAACACCGTGAAGACTTTAATTAAGAAACAAGTATTATTAAAAAAAAAAATCAGCTAATTTCCTAATTAAATCAACATGCACTTGTAAATGGGTTACCAGTAATTTCCTTGCCAGTGTTATTGTGCCTTTTAGGTGTAATGTATAGTTTTTAATAGGCAATTACTTGATTCTTCATGACCCAGACATGGTCTTGAATTATTAATTCAGTAGTGTTAGAAAAGTCATGCACACTGTCTTCTGACGAAAGGTGGTGACAAAAATAGTAAATTAGGTTAGAATGTTTCAGAAGACATGAACAACTACAGGTTAGAATAAAGACAAAATGGAGTCAGTGGAGATTTCAGATGTCAGAATACAGATGAAAATCTTTTAGGTCCAGTTTGATGCTCTGTAATATATTACCTAACATTTCTCTGTATTTTTTTTGAAAGAATATCTCAGGAAGACAATTTCTGTAATTTATTTCCAAAATAAATTTAATAAATGATTTATTTTTCCAAAAAAAGGGGAGAAAAAGAAAAAATCTAATTAACCAAGTTGGCTAAAGCAGCTCAACAGAAAAAGAAATGGAAGCCAAATCTCTCTCTATCCAACAGGCTGCATTTTTACTGAGGATTTGCTCTACGCTTCAAAATACTTAAAGAAAACTTGTCTAAATAGCAAATTTTGCCTTAAAAGAAATGTTGTCCAAATAACCAACTTACCTAGACCTTTGACAGTGTATAGTAGAACACAACTCAGTTGACTAGTGAGCAAGTCCTCTGTAAATGAGGCATGCTGATGAAGATTCCAGACTGGACATGAAACACAAAACTCAGCACCACATGATTGCTCAGACTATAACTGCTGGAACTGTTCACAAAAAAAATGGCTTGTCCTGATTTTTTTGAACTGTTGGGTAATTTTTCCCATGACAATCCCTTCCTTTTGGTAGCACCACAACAGCACAGTGCTTAAAATTTGTCATTCCTTTTTCTTTTGCTTCCCTCAAATATATAAAATTTTATCACATCCAGAAGTATTTTTGAAACTGATAAATTAAATTCCTCTAGCAGAGATGCACTGAAAATTCTAGATTGTGCATGACGTGTTGGTTAGTTCTAAATAAGCTGAGTATCACTACAGGGTACAGTTAGTTGTTTCTATATTAGGCAGACACCAGAAGAAAGTACTGTAAAAAGCTTTGGTTCCAAAAGACTTTAGGAGGATCATCAAGAAATGTAAGTGGTCTGACTTTATTTCTTTTTATTCTTCCTTCCCTTCTTTTTTTCTTTGTTTAACAAGGATCTCTTCTTTATGCAGACTGTTGATGTAGAAGTCTTCTCTTTAGCACTTATCACCTAAAAGAGGCTTCATTGAGCATCCTGCCTCATTGACTTCTTTTTTCTCCTCAACTCTTTTTGAAACCTATTGGCTGTCTCTTAATTTTTCTCTCTGTAAGTTATTGCCTTTATGACTGAATGCTTTAATTTATTCCCCATATAATGTCTCCACACTACTGCTCCCTGTGATTTATAGTATATGTGGTCTTCTGTTGTTTAACTCCATAAACTACTTTGGAATAAAATTCTATGAAAGTAGATATACTCCCACATGACTAATGAAGTCAGCTGCACTGTTGACTCCTCATCATCTTGAAAACACACATATACATGTTTTCAGGCATAGTCAGGTATAAAGTCTTTAAAATATTTCCATCTAGGTTTGTGTCACTGTTGCACCTCTACAGAAATTTCTGATTATTCTGAAAATCATCTAACACACCCCAAAGAGTTATTAGACTCTTCCAAACTACCACAATGCAAATAAGAACTAGGAAATTTAGTTCTAATACTTCAACATGGAAGTTGGAGTTCTAGAAAATCCACAAACCTCTTGGTCTTGCACTTTAGAAAGTATGTATTAAACACAAAAACCTCCTGTAATATTTAGAAATAGAAAAGCTTAATTAGGGATGATTCATAAATTCTATGTGATTTCTTTGGTCTATATATTTAAATTTTGCAGAGTTCAAAGATTTCTCTCTCTTCACCTTGATACCGATGGAAAAGAAAGTTTTTCATTAACTTATTAAACAGAGGCACAGAAGCATCCTTTACTATTATCTTAATTATTAGTCATTCCTTCTTCTCCCCTGTACACACACTTCCACAATTTACACAACTAAAAATAACAACAGCACACTGGTGGTTTATTTTCTGCATCTTCTAATGTACACCTGCTTGTAGCTCATCAGCTGTCATTTACTTAGCAAAAATATAATTATGATGCTCTAATTTATATGTCAAAAAGGTTCGCTACTTCATTTGGAAAGAAGGGAGCTCAGGGAAAGGAATGCAATGTTTGCATATCATGGATCCACAACTTTCTGAAAAGCTAAAACCACATAAAAAAGAGAAACTGCAAAATTTAAGACAGCATTGGCTAATTCTTGTGTCTACATACAGTTTTTCCAAGCAAAATCTACATGTACATTTAGGAGTCCCAAAAATCCAATCATGTAGTGTTTATGAAAACATCTATAAAGGTTAGGTAGCTAACTCTCAAAAAAATCAATGGGGTTTTGCTGCTGGCTTCAGTCACACCATCCACATGCAGTCCAAACTTCATTTTCAGGTAGCTCAGTAAACCAATTTTGCCTGTAGGGGTTCTGAAATAACTTGAAGGGTTGGTTTTTTTTTTTTTTTTCCCCCAGGAAAATAAGCCTTCTACAATCCTATTACCTCTGTGTGACTACTTGCTTACATGCTCAGCCAAGAAATTTCCTCAAATTATTTTTGGTGAATGGAATCGCGTTTGCTGGGGAATTTAAATCACAAAGATAGCATGCTATCCACAATTGATGGAATGTCCTCGGGTAGTAACTGCAATGCAAACTTGATGCTTTTGCATGAGAGAATTCTTGGAAAAATTATATCCTCACCTCAAACCGTCTTTGTAAGACCTTCATGATTTTAATATCAAGTAAAAGGTGTCAATATGATGATGAACTTGCCTTTGGTCTCCTTGCTTGTTGTCATATCCTAGAAACTGGTTGTCCTGTTGATGTATGACAGGGCTGGAGACTCAGAAGAAGGTAATTTGTCACACAGGCATCCACATTTACAGTTTAAATCCAACACAGGTCCTTTCCATCTTTGGGATCACACTTGTGCTGTGGAGACTTTCCAGCACTGTCTGGGAGCACATGTGCAAGTATAGGATTCAAGAAAAAAATCCAGGCCATTCCTTCCCAACAGATTTCTCAAATTTCAACAAAGTCCATGGATCTAACTACACTTATGTTAATGCCTTTGGGGTTATTTTTGGTAATTTTGGTTTTCTTTCAACTATTACAGATCACAGGCTGTATCTTTTTGTGAAAGCTTTCACTGGAGATTTGGAAAGTCTTTCCTCACTCTGAGTATCACAAAACCTTTTCTTTCATTCTCAGTTGATTTTGATTGTCATGATCAACAGAAGAGGAAATTAGAATTTGGGACAGGTGTTTTAGATGAACCATTTGAACGATCCCAAACACATCCATGTCTGCTAACTTGTAGGGGACAAGGAATTAGAGCAGGTCTCAGGCAGGATGCCAGCTGTGCCAGGAAGCTGATAATAGCAGGTTGTGAAAGGTGAGGGGTCCAGGGCTGCATCAAATTTAAGAAAATGAAGGTTATGCTCCTGGAGACAGAGAGTGGTCATCAGCAGCACATAGAAATGCTGTGCCCATGACAGACCTGGGGGAGATATTTGATTTGGAACATGAAACTGAGCTATTTTCTACCTTTCTGCTAAGGCTTTTGCAGAAGAACCTGAAAAATACTTTGGCCCCTCGCACCCCTTTGACTTCTCCGTATCATCAGAAAATGGAGTAGCTTAAGAGCAACTGTTTATAGTACAGACATGCTCTGAGGGCCTGTCATAGGGTTCCTTTCCCCAGCCTGGTGTAAAAGAGCTTCAGTGGAACAAGAAATTTGACTAACTTGTGCTTAAGGCGTGATCACAGTGTGATTGGTCAGACGTTTCAATTTAATTTTTTTAATGGCGCAGGAAAAAAGCAAGCTGCTCTTAGAATGTAGCATGGCAGCACTAATCAGAACATTGGGTTTGAAATCATGGTTTGTAGAAGAAACTGATAAATTTGTAGACCTTTATTATGAGAGCAGTTCTTTCTGCTCAGGACCGGCAAAATCCCAGTACGCAAAATTTTCTGCTTTCATAGTCCACTTCAGACACCTATGCAAGATGCCAGCCTAGCAATCTCTATCACAATTTTTTTCTTTGCTATGGCAAAGAGCTCAGTTTATGTCATAACAGAGGACTAGTTTCACCCCGCTTCTCTCTGCAAGGCCATTAGTTGTGTTTTTAACAAGGAAGATTTTATTCCGTAAAATTCACACAGATCTGTAAATAAAATATTTTGTCACCTAATAAACCTCTGAACTACCAATTTGGTCTTAAGCAACAAGAAAAGTAAACTCACCCACCATTCAGAAGGTGAAAGTTTCAATCAGAAAATGAAACTTTTTGAGAAAATAATGCAAAAAGGCACACTGTGTTGTAGGTATGGAGGAAATGCATGCCTGATTTTAGTTGCCAACCAAAGAGACAACTCCCAAGGACTGTCCAGTGTCACTGCATGTCCCTTTCCTCAGTGAGCTGCCCTTCTGGCTAAGGCTTACCAAGAGTTCCCAATCCAGTGGCCCAGAGTAATAATTTCACGTTTATTTGTTTGTTTGTTTATTTGTTTGTTTTTTGACTGATCAGCTCTCACTATGCAACAAATACTAGTGCATGTGTGTACAAAACCAGTGGCCATTCTAATGGGGAGAGTAGTAGAGTAGATGGAAAGGGACTGTCACTTTCTGCTGGAGTCAGGAGTACATGAAAATGTACCCAACTGTAATTTCTGGTCAGGAGTGGTTGTGTTGTATGGCCAAAGTACATTTAATTTATAAAGGTGTTTGGATTTCTGATTCTCACTGGTTGTGGCAGAAAGCAGAATGTGCTAAGAACCTGTCTTATAATATTTCACTCTCAGCTGAACCATTAGACACCGTTGTGAAAGCCTATGTCTCTGTCACAATTAGCTGCTAAACTTTGAGCAGTCTGTTAAAAAACAGTGGGTTTTGTGAATGATCTTTGTAATTATTGTAGCATCTGGTAAAAGCAAGGAAACAGAAATCAATGTATATATTCCCTGGGTAGTGATGGAATGTAACACTATCTTGCCCTATTAATAACCTGTCATTTTATAATGAGGCCTGCTGATATCCAATAAATGTATAGGGTAAGGTAAAAATATGAGTACAAGTTCAAATGAAGAAGAGATGCATTAACACTGTAAATAGCTGCACACACAGTTAAATTTGAGCTGACAACAAGAAAATAAAACAAAACCTTTACAAATCTGTCATCAGTCCTAGCTGGAAGGTGATACAGGTTTTTCTCAGTTCCTGCTGTAGAGAAGACAAATTGTATTGGGTTCCCATGACAAGGTTTTGGTGTGAGGGGAGACTATAGGGGTGGCTGCTGTGAGAAGCTGCTGGAAGCTTTCCCAATCTCAGGCGGATCCAGTGGTGGCCAGCTCTGAGATGGACACACTGCTGGCCAAGGCTGAGCCATCAAGGAAGGTGGTGCTGCCCAGCCAAGGTGCTGCTCATCAAAGCTGAGTCCTAAAGAGCATTTCTGTGATCTTTGTGCAGCCTGAGGAGAGATGGAGAATTCTCCAAGACGAGTCAGTAATGCCCATGAGTGCAACTGGACCTACTCCTGGAGGCAAGGGTAACCCAGGTTCTTGTTAATTAATCCCTCGAGGCTGATTAGAGTGAAAAGACACTGAATGATTGATGTTTGTAAATATACCTATATCAGTGTTTTTCTTAAAATTTGGTTGTAATGGAAAGCAAGTGTGTACCCATTTTGTTTATTATTATCTGTAATATGACAAACGTAATATGACAATATGAAAGCACAAAAATATCACTTAAGAGAGGGATATAGGGGAAAATAATGGAAGAAGGAGAAAGAAAGAAGAAGAGTAGGAATATATGCAATCAACATCCATGGATTTACAAGAAGACTTGGTTGTTGCCTTTGGACAAAGTGATTATCAAACATCTTGATCCATTGGGATGGGGATGGGAATATCACAAAACAGAAACTGCAGTGGATTTGTATAAGCTCAGATTCAGGTGGGAGTGCCCTAGCACCTCCTTGGTGAGGGGAGTTTTACACTGTCTTTTGATCACATGCAGTCCTGTGATGGAAGCCTCAGAAATTAGTCTGGGGGTGTTTGTGGGGTCTTTGGTTCCAGCCAATATCAACCCAAATACAGACCAACAGAAATACAGACCAAAAACAACTAGAGTCCACATTATTTAACCAATATTTTTACATTACTTAAGAGCTTTTAAGTTCTATTTTTTTTATTTTAGATATGAATTATGAATTTTTATTAGAATTATTATAATTAGGAGATTAAATGCATGAATTTGAGACCATAGACCATAACTCAAAACTACCATATCTTGGAATGCTGCTTGTTCATGGAATTAGACAGAGATATGCCCCAAGCTTTTCTTCCTGTCTCAGATTTTTCCATATCTTTTGGAACAGTTTAAGAGGCACCGGAATATCCATGTATTAAATGTATTTTTCTTTGGATTTTATTCTTAACAAGGTCAAAAAGTTAACATACATATCCTATTCTCCTGCAATCCCATACTCCTGTAATTTCCCTATTCATTTGACTATCAAAGTGTTGTCATCTGCTACAATTTCCCTCCTCACTCCTTCCCCTCTTTTTCCTGCAGTTTGTCATGCAGCTGATTTCTCAGTTCTGAAACATGATGGGCTGAAGCAATTTAGGTGCAAAATACATGCATTTTTTCCTTAGTTGTGACTGCACTGAATACTGTGGAAAGGCTCCTGATAAACGAATGAGAATAAGAAAGAAAGTTCCTTTGTGAAGTCAAGCATAACTGAAATCCCTTGAGCTAATAGAGTGCATCTGTTTTTATCCATATAGTACAAAATGAATGGAGATGCTTACAAAATTTATATTAAATGTCACACATTCAAACCTATTTAGATACAGTAAAATAGAAGCTCAGAGTTGAAGGAATTAAAGTTGCTGTAGTTTCTTGGTTTTAATACAAAATGGATTAACCACCACATTTGTAACATGGATATAAATGTAAGTTATGTCTCCTTGTTCTTGAATAGGTTCCTTTTAAATACGTGTCAGCCTGTGTTCTCATCACAGAAATGAAAGGCAAAGGGAAAAGCACAGGTGTATGTGGGGAGGAAACATGAATTCTGCTAGGTCAAAATTGATACGAAACAGAACAGGCAAGGACATGTAGGGTTGGGCCAAAATAATCTTCCTTGAAGTGGCTTGTAGGAAAAGCATTGTTAACAAGTGGACATGGCAGTTCCAGAGCAATCATTTATTTCCCTGGCATGGCCCCCTCAGCACCTGAAATTCACTGGTATACAAGCTTCCCACTGCACTGATGCAAAAGAGATTTTTGGATTTTTCATATATCCATAGCTCTGTAGACTATTATTGCATTGTTATGCAGTTTCTTAGCTTCAGTATTTGTTAGACAAACACATTCCTGGAATTCTATTCTGATCCTGCTTCTTCAAGGCCACGTCACTTTCCCATGTATTTAGACGTAAACAATGTGGGGCTAGAAGCAAAGGAGGAGCCTTCAGTAGGGGGCTGAACCAAGAGGAGAATTACTTCATCAACTGTGTTTCTAACTGGGGATTTTGCCAATTATGCTAATTTTCTACATTCATAAAATGGTTGAATCCCTATATCACACGTGCATTCCGCCGTAAGTGTGCCTGGAGGACGTTCAATAAATGGTAAACTCTTTTCTTCATTTTTATCTTGCTTGACTTGTGATTTTAAGGTGGATAAGGCACCAGCAGCACAAAATTCCACAGGCTGGAAGGGTCTCCAGAGGTCACCTGGACCAGCCTGCTGCCAGGAGTGGGTACTATTACTGCTAAAGGACTGTTCAGGGCTATGTTTGGTCAAGTTTTTGACTTCTTCAAGGACAGAGATTCCACAGCCTCTGAGTCCACAAGCATCCTCATGGTAATTTTGGTTTTAATTTATATCTAATTGAAATAGTACTTTTGGTTTTTTTTTTCCTGAGAAGCTCCTGACTCCTTATTCTCTGCATTCTTCCATTACATAGCAAGTTAAATATGCCTAACTGCCTAAAACAATAGAATCTTTTTATAAAATATAAACAGATGTCAGCAAAACCTAGATATATGCTTCTCAGAGTCTGGATTTCTAATTAATCCTAATTTTTGTGTAAATCAGGAAGACTTAATCCCATTTACTTTTAAATCTCTTAGACTTTAAAAGGTCTTAATATCTATTATGTTAAATCAAATAAAATTGAGGCTGTAGCTTCAATTGGTGGAAGACAGGCAATATCTAATTATTTCTGGAAGACATATGTAGGTCATTTTTTTAAAAGATGGAATTAAACCAGCCTATGATTATGTAAAGCACTTTGGCCTTAATATCTAAAATATACCATGACTAATTCAGCAAGTCATTAACTTCTTCTCCACTGCTGGAACCAGAGAACTCACAACTCAGACTGAAAGATCTGACACCAGAAGCATTTAAAGTTATGGGCTGATGAATACAAAGAGTAATGGCTGTGGTTATCCAACAGACCTTGCACAAGTGAGTGATCTGTATTTACATTAGGGCTCAGATGATTTACAAATGCCAAGGTGCCACATTTTAATTTAATGATATACACATGTCAGGAGATTTTTTTATTCAATGTATTGTGTCTATAAGACTTTGCGCTGTATTTTATATGAAATAAGAAATGAGTAACAAATTAAACCGCAGTCACAAAAGAATCAACAGGCAATATAATGAAAATAAGGCTATGTTTCAGCTATTGTTGCTGTCAATATCCATCTTTGTATTCTGGAAGGAGTCTAGCTTCCTGAAAGATGAAGGAAATTTTGAGGTATTTATCATAGTTATTTCCATTCTCAACTTTCATGGATCAAAATGTTAAGAAAGTAAAAATTTTCAGCTAAAAAATTAGATCCTACAATGCTTACCTCAAGAGGCCCTGGCAGTTTTTCTAATGCAACTTCTGTCATTTTACCCATATCAAACTTTCAAATCAAATCAATGGAATCTGTTTAGCTAGTTAAAAAAAAAGTTTAAATATGTAGTGGGTCAGGAGGAAAAAAATCCTTCTATTTTTGTTTTCCTATGACAAAATATTAACTTTTTAATAATGCATGAAGCATTAATCTACCTACAATAGATGAGGCATAACATGGCTAATGGACCAAAATTGACAGCTAGCTGACCAGTATTTCTCAACCTATATTAATATACAAATACATCTCAGAGGGATATTTCTGCTTCCAAGAACTAATCTGCCAAGAAAGAAGTGAACAAAAGATAACTCCAACCAAACAAGAAAAGAAAAGAAAAGAATGCAAAAGCAAAGCAAAGCAAAGCAAAGCAAAGCAAAGCAAAGCAAAGCAAAGCAAAGAAAAGAAAAGAAAAGAAAAGAAAAGAAAAGAAAAGAAAAGAAAAGAAAAGAAAAGAAAAGAAAAGAAAAGAAAAGAAAAGAAAAGAAAAGAAAAGAAAAAAGAAAAGAGAAAAGAAAAGAAGCAAAACCCCACCCAAAACACTAAAAAGTAACCCAGCAGTATAGAAGGATTCAGATCATTAAACATAATGACATCTAGAAATGTAATTCTTAAAACATCCATCTTTGGATGAATCTGGTGTGATTGTGTTACAAAGCTCTGAATTAACAACTTTTAAAAGCTTTCAAATATATGCAGAGATTTAAATGTAAGGCTCCCAATCAGTAGATGAAGAGAAGACTAAAAATACCTGGAATTAATTTAATGAATGACAGCTCATAAATGTTTTTCTACCAGAAAGAAGACATAGCACCACTCAAGAAAAGTTCATGACTCTTGTTGATAAGGGTGAAATTAGAAATATGAAACTAGTCTAAGAAACCCTTCTAAATAATCTGAGACAGAGCAAAACGTAGCAACCCTTCTTCTAAAGAGCCTGGTATTAAAAGACATTTATTAATGGTTTTTAGAACAGAAGAGGTTAAGGCCTTTAAATAATTTTCTAATAAGTTAAAGTTTTGTCTTTCCCTTGTAGAGTTCATTTACTCAGCTTGCAAGCCTTCCTTTGTGCATCACTAATATGAGAAATTTACATTCCTCAAGTCTGTTGTGTGTAGAGGAAAGATCCATTTTATTTTGAATGGAAAAGGTCACATGAAAAATCAAAACATACAGAGTCCTAATGGACAAAACTGACAGCACCCATATTCTTCTCCATGATGACATAATTTCATTTCAGAGGACAGAAGAGCTTCCTTTACTTTTTTTTCCTTTTTTCCCAGTTGAACATCTTTTGACAGAAACCCTACAATTAATACTATAGAAAAATGATAGGTAATTAATTGCATCAAAGTGGTATGAGCTATATGAGCATTAACTTTGAGTGATGTGCAAGCATTGCTCTGCTACTGCTATCAGCTCAGTGATTTTATGATTCCTGTCAGCAATGGATGATAAAACAAAGAAGATAAAGAGAACTAGGCATATTTCTCCTTTGTTACAGCAGAGAAAGGGCTAGTTTGAAAAGACAGGCAATTTAGTGGGTTTGAAAGACATGCTGAACCTAATTACAGTGTTCTAATCAATCCTTATTCTTTTAAATTTTTATTTTCTGTAATCTCAGAAGCTTAATTCTTTTTGGGTAACTTCCAGCAATTCTTTGAGAGATTAACAACTCTAAAAAAAAGATCAAACCCCCCAAAAAAACCCACTTAAAATTCCCAATAAACCAACACAAAGCCTCTGTGCTGTGTTGATTCAATAGTATCAAACCCCTGTTAAAGAAACTCTGCTATCATACAGAAGAGCTAAAAGATAGGAGCAGGAATTAATCAGTTACAGAATCCATTTTCTCCTTATGATCCCTGTACCACCTACCAGATGTACTGCTTGGCCCCCTAAATACCTAAAACGAGAAATACAGAAACATAAATGCTGACCAACCTCTCCTGCAAAGAAAAAAAGAAACAAGAATAAATATTGACTTGACTTTCTGTCCTTCTGTCAGGCATCAGCATAATAAGAACTGCAGCAGCCAACACCAAGCAGGCTTTTTGCAGCAGCTGTAAGCAGCATCACCAGAGCGAAAACTGTGGGAACATCCAGGCTTGAGCTGAAGGGATGCTAATCTGAAGTCATAATTCAGATTTTTGTTGAGAGAAGCAGGTAAGGCTATTGAACAAACCTATTCAAATAACAAGGGTGCATCTTAATTTTTAGATCGGGTTACTTCATTCAATGAAAGTAGGGTATTCGTGGGGGCAATACACACAGATAATGCCCACAGTCTTTCGATTTTTTTCTTTTTTTTCTGTATTCAGAGCTCTAGCACCTGAGTAAGGCTATTGCTAACAATTGAAATTACATAGAGGTTTTAATAAGACATCTTGTGCTGGGCTGACCCTGGCTGGATGCCAGGTGCCCACCCATGCTGCTCTGTCACTCCTTGCTCCAGCTGGACAGGGGAGAGAGAATATAATGAAGGGCTGGTGGGTTGAGATAAGGGCAGGGAGACATCACTCATCAATTACTGTCACAGGCAAAACAGACTCAAACCAGAGAAATTTACTTAAATATAACCAAATCAGAGTAAGTCAATAATAAATATACCCAAATCTTAAAACACCTTCCCCCCCACACCCTCCCTTCTTCACAGGCTCAAATTCACTGTTGACTTCCCTCCCTCCTCCCAGCCAGAGGCACCAGAGTGGGATGGGGAATGGGGCTGTGCCCAGTCCAGCTCTTTATCTCTGCTGTTCCTTCCTCATCACACTCCTCCCCTGCTCCAGCACGGGTCCCTCCCACAGGGCTCTGTCCTTCAGGAGCAGCCTGCTCCACATTGGGTCCTGCATGTCTTGCTGTACATGAAAATCCTGCTGCTGTAGGCTTTCAGCACAGGCACTTTCACAGACCCCAATGGAAGGATTGTTCCTGTTTAATTACTGATATATATATATATATATATGTGTGTGTGTGTATACAGTAAGATATTTCTGTACTTAGCAATTTTACCTCAGATTGGGTTGCAGGAATCAAAATATTTGGGCTGGAATAATGCAAGTTGTACACACAATTATAGCTGTATAAGAAGAAAAAACTTTTCAATTGAACTAAAACGGAAATCTTACTCCACAGCTTTGAATTCATACATTTCCTCTCTTCAGCTCCTATATCTGTCGACATTTTTTTTTTTCAATCTTAATTTCATCATATTATTTCTCTACTGGTAATTTGCCTTATCTATGCTACATTTTTTTCCCTTTTAGTTCTTGCTAATGCTGTCAATGATCCCAAATTTAGTATAATTTGAAGGTTTTTGTTGAACTATTTACAATCCTAGTACCTGTCCTCAGTCTGATGATGATTCTTTAACTGTAAGCTTTATCTTTCTAACTCTGTCTGTCATGGTCATTGTGCACATGTGTTAGTATTAAGGATGCTAGTTATTTTTTAATTAATTTTGACAGAGGATTTTTACTCTAAATCAATCAAGCAGTTAATCTTGTGCAGTGTTGATCCATGGCCCAAGGGAGACCTTCCCAATGAAAAAGAATTACTGCCTCTGCAAAAGGACTGGTAAGTCCTGCTCCAGTACAATTTGTACATCCCTGATCAGGAAAGACTGGAGCAGATCAGGGGAGGATTCTGTTGAGGTAGACTGAAATAATGGGACTTTTTAAACTAACAGAAATTAAATATGGATAGCCAGGTTAAAGCTTGCATATGAGCTCAGGTTTATAATTTAAGACTAGCCTAAAAGAAAATATCTCAGTAATAAAAATGAATAAACATTTAAATATTTATTTTTATTACTTCAGAAACTGAAAAGTGAAATGCACCAAGACTTACCAGTTTAAGTTAGACTTGACCCTTAGAGGGCCCTTCCAGTCAATGTCATACATTTCTACATACTTAAGTTTAGCTCAGTCTCAAATTATTTTGTAAAGCGGTTATTGAATTAAAGCAAACATGATTTTTCATAATTGGGGAGACTAACTTATTGGAATGGCAATCACCATATTTCTCCTTTTCTCTGTTGTCTGTTATTGGACACCATCAGTTTGGGGGATAAGTAGATATTTGGTTTGACATATAGAATTACTTTTGGTTTAATCCTTGTTTATTCTGAGAACAATTAGAATGATGCTTAGAATTTTAAATGTATGATCACAGCAGGTAGCTAAGATGTAGGAGGGGCATGTAGGACAGCAATTTCTTGCAGAGCAAAAAATTAAGAGTTGGTATTGTCTCCTTTCTGCATCTGGATTCTCTAATACCTAATGCAGAGTGTCTTTATTATAGCTCACCATTTTCATCAAAAGGTAGAAATTTAATTTGCTTAGAACCCTCTGCTTTTTAAATTGGGCTGCTATAAAATGCCCAGTTCAAAAGCTCTTGGAAAGAAAAACAATTACACCTATCTAGCTGCAATACTATAAAAAAACTCTCCTCCTCAGGATGCCACACTAAAGGGGTTGATATTCTTCCCCAAAAACTTTGTTTTCTGAGGTTGGAGGGATATTACCCAACTAATACAATGGAAAGAACAAAGAAGACAAAGACAGAAACTATCTGAAGAAACCCATTTTAATACATGCATCAATCACTGACATATTTCACAGCTTGTAATCAGAAAATATTGGGTTTGGAGTGCTTAAACGAATGTCTACATTTCTCAAAGTGACTCTGGAGAAGCATACATTTATTGTATTCTTTTTCTGTTGGTCACATGCAAACATAACACCAAATAGCCATAGCATATGGCCCACACAGCTGATGTTCCATGCTGGTAAGTACAATAATTCATGAAATAGAGGTATCAAAAATAGGGTTTCTGGTTACGTTTTTAATCTGCTGCAAATGCAATATTTAATGCAAATACAATATAAGGAAGTTGATTACCCTTCTTCATTATTGCAATCATAATACAAAGGGAATGCAATATTTCTATGAATGTCTATTTGTTCAGGTTAGCAGAAAAAAAGGTCGATAATTATTTGAACATGGTAATAAAATGAAAAATGAAAGTGTTTTGTAATGGATTATTACATTTTATGACCATACATTTATTTTACATAATTCAAACTGTTCTATCCCTACTGTGTGTAAGAAAAAAACTCTAATATGTAGGTATTAATTTTAAAATTGAGTCAGGTGCAGACAATCAGCTTAATGAAACAACAAAGAAATTTGAATTTTCCTGGTTTTAACAGGTTTGTAGTTAGGACAGACTGAGTGGACAGTTCAGTGCAAGTAATACTTGGGGTGGGTTTTGGCTAAAAGGAAAAAGAGCTATTTTAGGCAGTCTCAGATTCAAACTGATCCTGAATTTCAATCTCTCTTACTGTAGCTTGTCACTAAAAGCAGAGAGCACTGATTCAAAATTAGTGTGAACACATGGTATACCAGTAAAACTGATCAAATTGCAGCCTTATACAGAGATTGCTTTTGCCCAGGTTACCAGGCAAAGAAGAATTGTCTAAAGGACAGAAGACTAAGGGCAGAAGAAATGGGTGGTTTGGTACAGCTTTGAGTCAGACCAGCCCACTCACAGCTTTCCTGAGCTTTCCTGAGACTTTTGAGCAACAGGTTCCACCTCTCTCAGCCCATTCCCACCAAACACAGGGACACCAATTTCCCCCTGCATTATGCACAAAGCTGGGAGGCTCCCATAGCGACTGGGGACTTGTGGCAATAATGGAGCTGAGATCCAACAATGGAATGCAACCCCCGGTGCAGGGACAGGGCCATGGAATCATAGGATACCATGAGTCAGAGGGGTCATGGTGCCAACTCCTGGCCCTGCCCAGGACAGCACTACCATGTGCTGAGAGTTGTCCTAAATCTTTATTTTAGTCTGTCAGTCTTGGGCTTGACACCTTCCCTGGGGAATAGCACCCGAGGATATGTAAGTACAGACTCTGACCTCTCCAAAGGAGGGAGTGGAAGAAAATGGAAAACCAGTGTATCAACTCTAACTAGTAAATAGTTGTTTGAATGGAATAAGGACTCAACTCAGGTTTAGTCAGCGTTGTTCATCTATTTGGTTTCTTCCTAGGCATTTAGGGAAAAATAAATTAAGGAGCACTGGAAAGGTCTAGAATTGCACTCTCACTTTTCTTCTAAAAGTATTTGATACATATTTATTAAATTTCACGTTTTCAAGTAGCAAGTAAAATAAGTAAACACAGGTAAAATAATTCAAGGCCAGGTTGGATAGGACATTGAGCAACCTGTTCTAGTGGAAGGTGTCCCTGCCCATGGCAAGGCATTGGAACTAGATGGTTTTTAAGGTTCCTTCCAACCCAAACCATTATAGGATTCTGGGATTCTGTAATTTGTCATTTCTCTAAGCACTATAGAATTACAGTATTTGATTTTTCCAGTACCCTTCTCATTCTCCTTGTATTTTATTGTCTCCATTAGGATAAATGCTCATGGATGCCCTTCAGCAGGAAAAGGCTGCTGGAACACAGTGTGCCCTGTGTTTTGGTTACAGAGATATGGTTGTTGTACATTGCTGATGTTTATCTTCTTCCTGGGGGGTTTCTTTTTGTATCTGCTGGCAGACAGGAAGGGTCAGGAAATAGGGCTTTGATTTTACCCCTGTGCCCTGTGCTGGAATTCTTAGGAGCCAGCTTTACATTGTGAGAATTGTAATGCCATCAGACACAATAAAATAATGAATTGGACTCAACAAGTAAGACATTGGTGGCATGTTACCATCAAAACTGAGAACCCAGAGGTTATTTTGCTTAATAACTTAATCCCAGAAGCCGTCGTGGTGATTCCACAAGATTTATGTGGCTAGGATAAAAACACATCCGTTACAAAACTGAGTTAATTATTTCCTAGAATCATAAACTCTCTTGAGTTGGAAGGAACACATAAGGATCATCAAGCTGAACTCACTCTCATTATATTAACCCTACCTCCATTATTGTTATGACCACCTCTTACAGAGAACCAACACATTTCTTGGCATTTCTTGGAACAAGAATTTACCTGACTTTAATTTTTCCTACAGTTTTTTTCTCTTCATTCTTTTTCCACAAGTGTGAAAGAACAGCTGCTACCTGATAGAATTATTTTAATTGTTTGCATGCCATAAAAATGTTAAAAGCAATTTTAATTTTAACAGTAAATAGGTTTTATTGCCAAGTTATACTTTTGCTTATAGCTATAGGATGGCAACAGGTGGTTAAAAGAATATTTAATTCTGTACTATTATTTCTCCTGTATCCACTGTATAATCAATGAAGTGATACTATTTTGCCCTCAGGAATGAAAAGAAAAAAAAGAAAAGAAATGCTAATGGAAGCAATTAAAATATATGAATAATACTGACATCTCTTTATTATCTTTCAGGTGCACTCAGAATTACCCAACACATTAAGTGGTAATGATGCAGATAGAGTTATTTTCCAGCTGACATGATTAGTTCTGTGGCCCAGACACATTTATCTTGTGATTTGAAGCCCTTCACACTAAGTTATTGGATTTGGGAAATAAAGTAAATAGATATATGAAATTACCTCATCCCTAACATTGAAAGACATGGATAAGAATGGCATTTCCATGGTCTACAACAGTACTCAAAGTTATATGAGATATTCTTGATTTTCTGCTGTGTTCTGTAGACTAAGGAATTTCAGGGAAGGATGGTGTAAAGAATAGGCGTCTAGGGCTACAGACACAGAAGTGTTTCACCTTGTTGTCTGACCTTTGTGTGATGCAGTTTTCCCCATGTTTACATCCTCAAAATGTCCTTGTTCTCACAAGATATTCACTGTATATTGAAGGAAGATCATTGTTCCTTAGTCTCACCTGGATCTTGTGATGCTATTGTCTTCACCTGAGCTTGTGTTTTCCAGCTTCTGTGTTTTTTCTGTTGTCTGGAGAGGCACTGGTATAGCAAGGCCTTCCTAGAAATTTAGATGTTGTCAGGAATTTATTGACATCTGGACAAACCCTGAAAAATCAGATACATACCTGTGGTGTGTGAGCAAAAATCCTAAATTGCTTGAGCACAATTTTTTGAGACCAACATTCACTGAAACACAGAGGAGCCATGACGTGCTGAAAGTCACAGTATTATTAACTATATTGATAATAAACTGGGAGTCTGAATAGAAATTAAAGGTGAGCATAAAACAGCATAACAGACTTGACAGAGTACCTTGACATTCCTTTGTTCTTTATAACTCTTAAATGTGAGATCTTTAAAGGTCCTGTGTGGAGTCTACAGTATTCATAGAATCACAGAATCATTTAGGTTGAAAAGACCTCTGAGATGTGGCCAAAGTGTAGGACCTGGTACTTGGTCTTGCAGAACCTCAATTTGATTGATTTACTAGAGTTGTGGGCTCCAGCAGGGATCAAAATTCAGGAAATATATTCAAGCATTCAGGACAAAAATGTTTGTCTCACTAAATAAAAATTCAACAGTGAAGATATGGCTTAAAGTCTATATCCAAGTTTGTGCTGTTATCTGCCATAGTAGCAAAGTGAGAGACTCTGAAGAACACCAAAGTACAAGACGAGACAGAGACATGGATGGGATGAGGCTAAAAGAGAGTAGATTTAGGTTTGATACTTGGAGGAAGTTCTTGGTTCTGAGGGTGGTGAGGTCCTGGCAGAGGTTGCCCAGAGAAGCTGTGGCTGCCCCATCCCTGAAAGTGTTCAAAACCAGGTTGGACAGGGCTTGGAGAAGTCAGGGATAGTGGAAAGTGTCCCTGCCCATGGCAGGGGTGGAAAAAGATGATCTTGAAGGTTTCTTCAACCTAAACCATTCTCTGATTCTATGACTATGACTCTATGATTCTATGCTTCTATGCTTCTATGTTTCTATGACTTATTATTAATTATGGAAAAAAAAAAGCTGGTGTTATTACTAAAGGAAACAAATTGCTCTTTTTTAAGACTCCATTTATGACGGCACGTAATGTCTGCACTATTTTCTGTGCACGTTATATACTTGCCCTGGTGAGAAATGGTGTCTCCTTTCCAAAAGGTGGCTGTATTTCATTAATACATATCATGATTCTGTATGCTGGGAGTCATTAAGGGCCCCCACCTGTTAAAGGCAGGGCTGGGGTAACAGCATAGCTTCATCTCATTTAAGTGTTGTGCTGTGCACTGTGAATATAACTGCTTTTTTATACACCAGATAACTGCCTGTATTTCTAAGCATGCACCAACTATCATCATGTAATTTATCTTGTTCACCTCATTATTATTATTTCTGGCACCTGAATAAAGGTGTTTTTATTGCTCTCAAATATTTACTTTGTTAGCCTGATTGGTCTATAAGCCCAACAGTTTAGTCTTTGATCACGCTGAAACTCTGACCCTCCTTCTGTGCCTCCCATGTGATCAGGCAATCAATAAGGAAGTATAGGGTTTTGCTTATTTATTTAGTGCCTAAGCACTACATTGCATGGCAACTATCACCCAGCAATTGGAGTTGGACAAAGGAACAATATATTTCCTATTTTAAAAAAGTTTAAAAGAAAACTTCCTCCAAATGGTGTCATCGAGATACTTGATTTCTGAAAAGGATGATAATGTTGTTTAACAAAACGACACAGAAGAAGTGGTTTATTTAGTCCATAAAATTAATATTTTTTAATTAGAATGACCAAATAAAGCTGAAGAGATGAAAAATTCAAAATTTTCCAGACAGTTGACCAGACAGATACAGATGTCACTGCTTGGAAAACAGGACATTGACTATAACTATTGGAAACCTGGAAATTAAACAAAGAGTGTCTAAGAACAGAAGAGATTAAAAAATGAAATTAATGTCATTTTTTAATTAAGAGGAATAAGATTCAAAAACTACCAGATTGTTGCCTCTTGAATGCAGTATTGAGAGCTTTGAGCTCAGAAATATTTGGGGATTTCCCAAGCTGCACCTTCAGCAAAAGCACATTTTCCTTTTTGAACTTTTTTTTTTTTTTAAGGAAAATAAAAACTGAATTCAATAAGTGACTTATGCAAAGTCTCAGGAGGTACAAAGGAAACTAGGGTGCTTTTGGGGAAAACATGGAAAATACAGCACAATTATCCACATTGCTCACTGGAAACAGAACTTGTCTCACTCAAGTCGCTGATCGCGTTTGGGATTCTCCAGATGAGTGGTAATTGAAACAGGCCAAAATGGTTCAAGGTAATGTTTTAATTGTTAACTGATGTGCATGGCTAAGGTTATTGCTCAAGCCATTGTCCAGCTCTTCCACCTTCTTCTTTGACCTAATTGAGAGCTCTGAATATTCTCTGGAGCAAATGCAAAAATAAAGCAAACCACCAAACAAAAAAACCAAACCAAACCAAACCAAACCAAGCCAAACCAAAAAACCACCAAAACAAAAAAACCAACCAACCAACCAAACAAACAAAAAACCCAAAACAAAGAAAAAAACAAACAAAAAAGCAAGCAAACAAACAAACAAAAAACCACAAAACCAAAGCAAAGCAAAGCAACCCCCTAGGTGTTTTAAGTTCTGAGGATACAGTTGAGCAGAATATTCTTCCTTTTATTTTTTTTTAACCTTAGTAGTTTCTGAATAGGAAATGTGAGGATTGAAAGTGAGGATGTGTGATCACTCAGGATCCTTCAAACTGCCTTCAGGCTCCTACCACTTACGAGGATGTTTTGTTCCATTTTTCAATTCACAAACCATTCTGAACCTTCTCAGCTATCAGTGGAGCTGTCCAGCCAAACATCTTAGGCGTGATTTATGCAAGGTGTCAATTTTTGTGCAGTTGTTATAGCTGGCAAATAAAAATGAGATTCCTTGTAATTGAAAAGGATGGCTAGGATTTTTAAAAAGCAAGACCGTAAATGTCAGTAAGCTGCGTTTTTTCCTTTTCAGATGTTGTGTTTTGCTGACATTTAAGCCCTATGGTTTGCCATGAGATGATTCACTTGACTGAGCACAGATCTCTGTGTTGTATGTTTATGTTTGAGCTAGTCACCTCAGCTAATTACAGATGAAGGTGAGAAATAAGGAGCTCTAGAAGTCAATCAGTGTTTCACCCCAAAGCTCATCCCTTGTTTCCTTCATCTCTTTCCATTTTCCTGTATCTTTATTCCTCTTAGCTCAAAGTCAGTGTTACACTTCATGTGGCTGATGGAAAAAGATCTTACTTCCCAAGGGAAGAGGAGGAAAAGGATGGAGATAGAAAAAAAAAAAAAAACAAAACACATACAGGGGAATGAGAAAGAGAGAGAGAACATTTTCTAGCAGCTTCTTATGTTTTCCACCCTTTGCTCAGTTTGAATCTCTCTCTCTTTAAATTATTGTCAGTCAAAGGGACAGTTTCTATCTGAAGAATTACTGTTTCATTTCGTACTAATTTTTAGAAAGCTGTTAAATTGTGTAGAGTCTCACTTTGCCATCATTCTGTCTCCTCTCTTTATACCTGATCTTTGTTCCTGTGTGCTTATTACACGTGAGTGCATCATGGCTCACATGTCAGTTTACAAAAAACGCAGAAACTCCAAACACCAGAGAACCCTTTTATTCCAAAGGCTGAACAAAGAAAATGGATAAAATCCCACTTCTCCCTGACAGCGCTGCTGTGGCATATTTCAGCAGAGGTTTCTTCTGTTTCCTAGAGAACTGGAATTGTTGGTTGCTGACTCAGGCATAGTTTTAGGGAATTCCGTACTTAACAGTAGCAGTCATAAGTTGTGACTTCCTTCTCCAAAGTTAACAGCATTCTGGGGTTCTGCAACAGGAGTGAGGGCTCAAGATAACCAAGATTTTTTTGTCTTTACTTCATTTCTGTGTGTGACTTCCCACAAAAAAGGAATGACTTTGAGAACAGGGAAAACGTTCTCGGGTTTATGACAGAGCAGGTACTTGCAGAGCATGGGGGTGTTCTCAGAGCTGTGCAAGTGTGGGAGCCCTCTTCTTAGCTTCCAAAAGGGAAAGAGCTGGAGAGATCTCTAATTGCCCATTCTTGTTTCCAAATCCTTTCAACATAGCTATAATGTTTTTTATTAAATGGCTGCACAAATGTGGCACACTTACAGGATGCTGCAGGAACTGTTTAGTAGTGTCGAATGCAATTTTTCCCTCCAGATGAATTTAGGACTTGCATTCAGCTCACTGTTCTTTCCAAGCCCTCTGAAAGTAGTTAGCAAGTAGAATCTGACCATAGTTCCCAATACCAGACCAGTTGAGCATCTCATACATGGGCCAACTCTTTAAATTTCTAAAATTTCCATTATTTGTCTCAGGCAAATGGACAAAACTGAAACCAGACCCATCTAAAACTGATTGATCTTTGAATGCCACCACCTTCCAGGTTTTATTGATTTTTTTTTCATTTAATTTCATTATTTTTCTCTTCCTTTTATGATATAATAGTATATTGCTTAGGAATTGTAGCTTGTTTTTACATGGTGTTAAAATCTAAAATGAAATGCCAAGTTATCTGTTGGTAGAAAAAAATAACTCATATAAATTGTGACAATAGATAAAAAAAAAGAAATAAATATTCATGAACATTTTAAAATTTGAATTTACAAGAAATAAATATAGTAAATTGCTTTGGAGAAAATATGCAAATACTAAGGAAACAATTATTAATGCTCTGATTATATACCACCATTTTTGTGATTCATTGTTCAAAAAACTGCGCTGAGCTTCTATAATAAAATCCCACATTTTAGAGCATCTGGATTTTATTTTTTGAGGAAACAACCCAACTCACATTAGCAATTATGGAGAAATGTGGAAGCAGCCCACACATATCTGCTTAAAATCGCATTGGAAAATAAACTTGATGGTTATTTCTGACCCATCTGTTTTCCGTAATTGTATAATAATATATGCATTTTGGGCCTGCAAGAATTCCCCTGGGAGCACTTGATCTGCCTCAAACGACCAGCCACAGCCCACGCTTACCCTGCAGCACAGTTTGGTGGGGCACATGTGCTGTCCTTCTCACTGAGGGGAAATTGGGCTGCTCACATCTTTGGGTTGGAGGAGAAAAAGCTCTCAAAGCTGCAGGTGTGATAAGGCAGAAGCTCCAAGGCAACAGAGCTCTTGTGCCACATGAAAGAGCAGGGTGAAGCTCTAATTAAGAGTGGCATTGCTCCTGGTGTCTAGACAGTGAGTTTCATTTATAAGCAGAAACTGATGCACAGATAGTTTCTTTGTTTTGCCCTATAAATCTGTTTGTATGTGGTTTTTGTGATAATACTGAATGCATACAAATAAACCACATCAGTAGGGTGTGTAGTCTAGAGAAGGTGTGGCAAATAAATATGAAAACTTGTGTGTGTGCCTCTGAAAGAGAGAGAAAAATCCCTTTTATAGTTAGGTGAGCAAAGGTTGCCCTGAGAGGTTGTGCACTCTGCATCCCTGGAATTTCTCAAGACCAGGTTGGATGGGGCTCTGAGTGCTGACCTTGTGGCTGTTACCTTACCCCTGACAGAGGGGTTGAGACTGGATGGTCTTTACCATCTCTTCCCACACAAACCATTCCAAGATTTTATCTTGTGAAATGAGAGAAGAAAGAAATTATGGTGTTTCTGATAAATATGGACTTGCCTCTGATTAATTATCTTAAGCAGGGAGGATGGCAAGATGCATGTTTATGGCACTGCTTCATGCTTATATCCATACCTGCTGTTTTAAAGAATATTGCAGGCCTATTTATTCTCTACTTGTCTGTAGCATCTGAGAAATACACTTAAAGGTGTCAGGGGATGTGCACAATCAAAGGCAAAGCTGTTAGAAGAAAATGAATTTCCAAACACTGTTTCACAGCTTGCTTTCTGGCTAGTGATCAGTGCCCTACTGTCAGCTTCATTGCAGAAGCAGCTTTTCACCTGGTCAAGGGTGGAAATTTTGGTGCCTTCCACAGACTCCTATTTCTGAAAAAAAATTTTGTACAGATCTGTATGCTTTCAAAAGCAGACTTGAAGACATGTGTTTTTAGAGGTAGTTGATATTTTAAGTGTTAATAATATTTGGAGTGATTTAACTTTAAAAAACAGTATAGTGGTTTCTTGAAGATATTTTTCAAGATTTTTGACAACCTGTGAAGTTCAGTGCTACAAAATAAACACACTGTTTGATTTTTGGACAAGAAGTTTTTCATTTAACAGTGTATTTAGCGGAAAAATTTGCTCAGTTATTATGGAATTGTAGAATCACAAGCTGGTTTACCTTGAAAGGGACCTTAAAGATTATCTAGTTCCAGCCCCTCTGCCAGGGGCAGGGACACATTTGATAACAGCACATAGGCAAAATAATTTGAGAAACAACAAATCACTCCCGTGCATATATATGTCACGACTTTGATATTGAGTAGTAGCTGTACACATGTGCCAATATTTCTTTAAGACTTAAAGGCAGGAGGATACCAAATTCTCTGCAAATGTTTTCTCTCCCTAAATCCTTGCGTATGACTTAGCTGAATAATCAATACCTACAGACTATCTCAAAAAACCCCAAAACATAGTTACTGCTTTTTTTTTTTTTCCTTTATTTTGAGTCCTTTCATGATGCTTAGCCAGTCCTCCAATAATAGCATGGGATGGAAATTCATCTGCACATGGAGTTCAGAGCCACCTGCCCAAAGCAAGGTGTTTGACACCAGCAGGTAGCAGTCATTAAACACAAAGTGAACTCCCTGTAGATGTTGCATGTTTCACCATGCAGGGATTTGATGGAGCATATTTTCAAAGCAGTCTCTTTTCCATACAGTGAAGTCTAATGTGGGTTGTCACGTTATATCCAGAAATCTAGGTGATTTGCAAATATATTTTATTGTGGAAAGAAAAATGCCGTTGTTTTGGTTTGGGTTTTTTTTGTTTGTTTGTTTTGTTTGGTTTTTTTCTTTAATGTTTAAGGTGCGCAGCTTTGCTTTCCGTTGTAATGAATGATGCATTGGAAAACCCGTGCTAAGCTGATGTGGTGATGGATGGCCAAGTCATATAATACAGCCAGAATGAAATAAAGTTTCATCATTCCTCTATCCTCATGAAAAAACATACTTTGAGAGTTTGCCGTGAGACCTCACACTACATTTATTGTAATATTTACATTATAATGCTGAAGTGATTGCTATTAGAAATGCCATTTTCATCAACAAAATGTGATCATCACAGCTTTTTTGACCAGAGTCTATTAGAAATTGAGAGTACCAAGTTTAAGTGAAGATATTTATGTAATGGTAGAAAATTTCTTGAAATAAACCATAGAATCTGTTTCACTGTGAGAAATGGCTGGTGAGAAGGCATTTATGAAAGTGCATGCCAAGTATACCTGTAAGCATGCAGATGTTTTTTAAAATCTCATTCTGCTGTGCTGAAACCTATCAGAAAGTTCAAAGATGTATTAAGAGGGGACTGTGCTCACAGCTTTGGTCCCAGGGCAGAAAGAGGAGGAAGTGCCAAGGACATGGTAGGTTTGTTGTGAAGCCAGCTGGACATTCTGTTTTCCCACCAGACAGCAAAAGTGCAGCAAACAGAGAGTGAAGATTCATGCTGAAGGTTGCAGGTGTTACACAGACACTCATGAAAAGTCTTTACAAAAACAAGAAATTTATTGGGATCTTAGCACAGAGCAGTGTTGACTTGAGGTATCCAATCTTTCCAATGGGGTGGTCAATCCCTATCCAGACAGCAGCAGCAGCAGCAGCAGCAGCATTTTTATCTAGGTCAGGTGTGACACCAAAGAGTTTTTCCTAACCTCACATTTGTTCAACTACACATCAATGCTCCAGCTCCGTTATGCTGTTTACAAGCATTTTAATTCTGGATTTTGTGGTTTGAGAAGAATCACAGGATTGCAGAATAGTTTGGGTTGGAAGGGACCCTAAAGTTCATCCTGTTCCACCCCCTGCCATGGGCAGGGACACCTTCCACTATCCCAGGTTGCTCCAAGCCCCATCCAACCTGGCCTGGGACTCTTCCAGGGATGGGGCAGCCAGAGCTGCTCTGGGGAACCTGTGCAGGGGCCTCACCACCCTCAGAGGGAAGAAACTATGAGGGAGGTGGTACCTGTGACCTGTTAGAACACCTTTTAAAGTGTATGAAGCAGCATCTTCCCTTTTTGGTGTTCCCATACTGATGTTCAAGGCTTGTAAACAGAGTTGGACCCAAATACATCAGAATCCACAAGAGAAGAGTTTCTGTTATCTGAGCTACAGAAGGGACAGCAGTTACTGCAATTCATATAGAAACATGGAGATTTTTAGGTAAACTTCAGGATTTTCTGATCAGCTCTGAATAAGTTGTTTCTGTGCTGGATATCTTACTAAAAGGATGTTTTAAGCTCTCTGAGCTCTACAATTACCTCTTGGCAGACTGAAGAGGTCGAAAGGGATAGAAGGGATTAAGATTCTCCCCTTATAATGAAAGATATTCAGACAAGAATATTTTTATCAATTATTTCAATCCTTGCAAACAGACAGCAAAGACCTACTTACAGAATTTTCACACTGAACTGAGTTTAGGGCAATGTAAGCCAAACAGTGCTGAATGTTTTTATCTTCTCAAAATGTAAATTCAGAGTAGGTCCTGTACAAGCATGGAAGTATTCTGATTACTTTGATTCCTTTAGAAAAATTACAAGGAAGTGAATTTATACTTTTAAACGCATTTTAGTTTATTTTAAATGCTTTAATGTGCTGCTGGTTTTGCCCTTGGTTGAAGTGATTGCAAAAAATTCAAAAAATTATGGTGTTTTAGACATCTTCCTTTACCCTAGTTAGAAGCTGTAATATCTGATATTTCAGAACATTTTCAGTTGCTAGAGTGAATCTTATTTTGGTTTGAACATGTTATTTAATAAAATTAAACAAAATTTGATAATGATAACATTTTAAATAAAATTAAATAACATAGATATGTCAGTTGCATAATCCAAATTTGTTTATGTATTTTTCTCTTTGACTTTAATTTCAGTAATTATCTTGGCTGCCTTGCTCTATCTTTGAGAAATTTAATTAACAATATGAGCTAACCAACAAATCTGCATAAACAATTCTATTTACTTAAGAGTGCTGAATTAAAAATTCTCTATGATCACCTGGGATCAAAACAAAGGAGACTTTCAAGCTCTTCTTAAGATTTGTTTTAATTTAGGTAAGATTTGAACCAGTCCAGAACTTCCAGTAGGGAATTTCTTAATATCACTGACTCCCATTTACATTACTGATTCTGCTGCTGAATAACGTAAAATGCAGAAAGAGATTTAGGAGAGAAATCTGAACACAAGATTACTTTTCCTGCCATGAGAGCCTTAAGATGAAGTTATCTCTAGTCTCTCCAGTTGCTAGTTCCTCCTGTGCACTGACAGTTTCCAAAATAAGGCTTATGAAAAAAAGAGTCTTCAAAGTAGCATTTTCACTGAGATTAGCAAATAGTCTGTGGAGAAGAGACAAAAACTTGAAACTATACCCATAACATGCATTCTGAATACTTAATTTCACCAAAACAAACAAACAAATAAACAAACAAAACAACACAGACCAAAACAAAATAAAACTAACAATAAAACCCCAAACCAACCAACCAACCAAAATCTAAAAAAAACCCGCAAACAAGTGAAAAATGTGTTGGGAAAACACCGTTCTCCTTCACCTTTGAAGAACAGTCCTTCTCCATGGTGTAAGAACAATAACATACCTGCCTGTTTTAGCTTTAGAAATTTCTTTGTTTATNATTCTGTCCAGGTTTTCTTTGCCTTTTATCCTGCAAATGACTGAATTCCTCTGGCCCTAGCCAGCTGTCCTTGCCGCAGCCAATTTTCCTTTGGTGCTTTTTCTGAGTTAGTAGTTTTATATATCTAATAGCACATGGTCCTATTCTATATTTTTATTTAAAAATTTATTAGACAAATTATCAGCCTGAATTAATTAACCTATTTATAACATGTTGTTGCATAAGAAAAATCGTCTCAGACTCAGTTCATCTCCACTTGTCCCGGTTTGCTGGGTGAGCATCCTGAAGCTGGGGAGTGGGAGCTGGTCCAGAATGATGTGGGTACTGCTGAGACATCAGGCATGCACTGCAGACCCCACAGGGACTTTTCACAGAGGATTTCAGGCTTCCCTCTGGGAATAAGGGAGCTGTGACTGTTTGTCTTTAGATGAAGTGTCAAAAATTTGCCCTGTTTTTTAACAGGTCTCTGGAGTTCCTGGTGTATCAGGTAAGAAAGTCAGCTAGAGGGTAACCTGATAAGCTATCTTGCATATCCCTTGTAATTGGGATGTATGATAATAAAAGTGGATGTATGACAACTAATTAGAAAATTCCCTTGCTGAAAAGCTTACCTCTTTATGTTCAGCATACCCATGATTCACTCAAATTGGGTACCCTTTTGCTCTCCAAGGTAAAAAAAATACAACACAAAAACACCCTCACAACCTGTTGCTTTGACAGTGGTAAAGTTTGAGAAAAAACTGATTTATCACCTACTGGCTTCTGATTTCTGAGGCTGTGTGTGAAATCATCCAGCACATCTAAACAAACTGAGCTCTTGGCTGAGCAAGGGAACATGTGATCTGTGTAACTGCATCTCAGCGTGAAGTTTGGGATGTGCTGTGAAGTGCACCATTACCCAAAATAAACAGCTGGCTCCATTAGGAGTTAAGAAAGGGAACTGATAACAAGCCTGTTCTCCCTAGGATAATAAACATCTATTGACTTTGCAGGTAATAATTCAGAAAAGCTAAATGGATTCTTGCTATTCACTCCAGACTTGTTTAATGGTAACAACTGAAGATTAGTTTCTACTCCAAATTACTGCTAATTGAATCTTGCTCTCTGTGTTTGTTTCTAGCTTTATCTGACTCTTCAGGCTTATCTGCAGCTCTGTAAATGTTTTGTGTTAATTCCAAAACAGTGGCAATAAAATTCATCGTGCTTCCCACATCCTTTTCCATTACTCGTGTACTCCACTCCTTATTCACTGATATTTCAAAGAAAATGACATAAGGTGGAAGTATCAGCATTACTGACACACAAACAACTGAGACAGATGGGGTTCTAATTTGAAGTCAAAATGCCTGGTGCAAAGACACACATTCCAATCACTTAGTCCTGCTGCAAGCACAGAATAAAATCTAATATTTCAGTTCTCAGACATGCAGAGCCAGTGCAAAAGTGGCAGTCTCCTGTCTCAAATGATGAACAGAAGAACCCTACTGCTCCACCAGTGTCAATGACGTGAGAGACAAACCAGCCAGCTCCAGATAACAAGGGAGAGAAGAAAAAATACATCCTTTGGGTCTTCTTGGTAATCTATAGCTGTTGCCAACTGGTCAATTAATTAAGTCAATTAATGTCTTAATGTGATTCCTTATGCTGTCCATAACCAAAGAAATCACATGAACACAAGAGTGACTGTGGTCACTTTTCATACTTAAAAGTAAGAATTTCAAACATCCCAAATCACACTTTAAGTTCTTCATTACAGAGCTGGCTTGTGTATGCATTTGACTTAACATTTTGAATGTTTTTCAGGCTGCTCTGTTACATCAGTAACTGCCAGGATGGAACATGATGCAGTAATTTTCTTCCATTTAATGGAAACTTATCAAGCCTTACTAAAACACAGTGCAGAGAAATGATGTAATCCACTGCCCTAGAATTCATGTCACACCCACTGAAAGCTTTCAGCATTGTAGATGTGCAGGCTTTCATTATAAATTTAGGTCATGTTACTCACGCCTCCTGCTCATCTCCTCAGCTCATCTTTGTGCAGAATTTGCTTAAGTGCATTACAGTATTTCTCTGTCTGAAATTTGATTTCATTGATGGAGTCTGCTCCTTGGCCTGCAGTTGCATCTTTCTGCAGGATCAGAATGGCAGATAAATCAGAAAATGGCAGATAAAACAACTTAAAAACATGAGAGTTAACCCATTCACTGAGTCTAGAAATTTTTGTTTGTCTTTTTCTCTTTGGGTGCCCTTCACATTTGGAATGACAGTTTACTAGTGAGCCATGATGATGCAAGAGAGGAGAAAGGGTTCAGAAAACATTCTAGTAATCTAGATGTAAAACTGTAATATCAACTTGACCATTCTACTGACTGTGCGATGACAAAGTCTGAACTTCCCTCTTGTCTCCCATCCAAATAAATGAATGAAGAAAACAGAGAAAAACTCCAGTTCTTTCACAGTCAACAACCAGTGGACACATTTCATTGCTGATGGCGTAAAATGATGCTTTACTTGCACCACATCTTTAAGCCAATTGGTTGTAAAGAGGGAATCTAGCATTTGCCAAATTTGTCTGGTAGTCTCACTTTTAAAATGGGATTTGTCCCAGTGTTTGCAGAAAGACATTTTTTTCAGGATGGGAGAACATCCCATGCTTAATCAAAATGTGACAATAGTGACAGCATGTTAGATGAATAAAAAATATATCTTGCCAAGGCCTTGGTAACTGTCAATAATTTCTGATAAAATGACCGTGTGATGCACTGAACAGAGCAAACAACATTTATCAGCTTATAATTGGTAGCCTGCCATTAGTTTATTAATTTCCAGCAAGGTGTACTGCCTTAAATCAGATGGAGAAGTAAAGTAAGTGGGTAAAATAACCAGATTGCATTTACTGTGTGATGCAATGATCCTACAGGCACAGACACTGTGCTTTTTCCCTGCCACTATCTTTGTCCTTGAAGCTTAAATTCAATTAAACAGATCTTCAAAGGAAAAATCTTGAGGGCAAAGGAAGGCAAACCCTGCAATGTGACCTTTTAAGAGATGAGAAGATTTCTAATATCTTCTATCAGGAAATATCCAAGGTTGATTTAACACCTGGCTCAGTTCAGGCAGATCCTTCTACAGTTGTGTGTTTTTCCTAAACAGCTTGTCCAGGCTCATACTGCTAGAGACAAGAAAGAGGTAAGAAAAGTCACTCGTTAGAGTCTCTTGCTATTCTCTGCTCACTGCAATAGAAGCCAAAATGATGCCTTTGAAATAAATAGTTGACTTTTCAATCATTAAATAAGAGATGGTTCCTACTAGTGTAAATTCCTTTATGGGAAGAAAATCTGAGCTCTGTTTTTCTAGGGTGGGGTTTCCCTAGGATAAAAAATGACAAAAATATTGTAGCTGAAAGCAGATGTTGAGTATATGTCAGGCACACAGAGCAAGAGTTGTCACAGCTACCATATTTTGTAGCAAAACAGGGATGTCAGGACATATTCTTAAGTAGGAAGTTACTGAAATATTGTATTCCTATTAAAAGTCCAAGGGATTTTTACATTACATTTCACTGAATTGGGAAAAAAAAAAGGAAGACAGGACTTCAGGACTTATTCCATCAGAGCTTCTGACCTACTTCTATATTGATAGAACTGCCACCTTAAAATGTCTTGCTGAAAATATCCCAGACAATCTCACTGTGAGGAAAAGGCAGAATAATTTCAAGCTAAGATTAAAGCATAAAGATTTAACAGTCAGAACAAAACTCTGAAGGCGATTGTTTATCTTCACATTAAATGGTCCCTGCCAAAAACCAGTTACAGATTCCTATGCTCATTGTCCAGAATGAAATCCTGGGCCCTGTGATATATCAGAGGTCATATTATACTGACTTTCTGAAATTGAGTAAATGAGTTTGTAAAAAATTCATATTCTTTCATGAAGCTTTCAGTCATTCTGTGTGGTGTTTTTCTAGCTTGTTTGAAAATACTTTTTCACTTACAACGAGAATTGCATCTTTAATTTTATATGTAAATCTTTCTATTTACATATGTAAAGCTTTCTCTATTGCAAAAATAATTATACAACATGATTGCAAAGTTAGTTTTACTGCATTTATAAGGGAGAGGAACAATTAAATGTAATCACGTTGTAGGTAATGTTTTAGCCTAGCTTAGTGTCTAGCATTAATATGCAATCCTTAATATATTTGTTTCCTTCATCAGGGTCTAAGAAAAATAATTTTATTTAAAAAAAACCCAGAATACAACCAACCCCAAGGAAAAGTCTTTGTTTGTTTTTAATTTAAGTTTCATATTAATTATAAAACCAGCATGAAGTAAATGAGACTCAAATGTCTCATTTTAATTTCTGGTTTTTTATTTAGTTGTTTTGGGTTTTTTTTTTTTCCCTTCAGTGATCTGGTTTTGTGTATTTGTGGGAAACTGTTGCTGATTGCATTTGTTCCACTGGATCTTCTTAGTTGCTCCATGGTGGCCAAAATACAGCTAGAACTACAGAAATCAGAATGGGTATCAATCCTGGGTGCAAGAGTATGTACTTCTGTTCCATTGGAAGTTCTGGAGTAAGGATTATACCAGATTCTTCTAGTTCTGCCTCTAATTTAACCTTCAGTAAGTTTCAGTTTTAAACAAAGGAAAATTATAAGAGGTTCTGTGAAATCTAAGTCCTTCATGACTTGAATCTCTTTGAGATTCTCAGATAAACTCTGTTTAGAAGGCTAAACAAACCAAAAGTAGTAGCAATACTGACAGTATATTTCATTAACGTCTCATCAGCATTAATTTGAATGGTAGTTATTATAACTGTCTTTGCCTGGAATACTGTTCATTTTTACAAACTGTAGCCTTTGCTACGGATGGGTGCTTTTGGACGGCTACTGTGCAACATCAGATATGCAATTAATATAAGTTGTAATTAATATAAGTTGCCTTGACCTTCTCCTTTGAGCAAGCTGTGTATTAACAGGCAAAGTTAGCTGATTTCAACAGACAATTCTACAGCTGGCACATGGATGTCTGCTCCCCAAGGACATATGTAAATCCAGCAATGCAAGAAAATCCCTTCTTATTTTTTTCCCCCCTTTCCACTGCTGTGATTCAGAGTTGAATACATTGATCTTTTTCCCCTGCATAAACTTTCAGTAGCAAGGCACTGAGACAAGCCAGACACCCACTCACTCATCCTGTAAATGTTATTAAGGGGACAAGAGTGCAGATTACTTGAAAACACAGTGGCCAGAAGCTCAAACAAGATATTTGTGAGGTGCCCACCTCCTAATTTAGCCATACCTATATTTTATTTTTAGAACATGCTAAGTCATCTTCTCACCAGCACTAAGCAAAATGGGGTCATAACTCCCCTTGATCTGATGGTTATGTTTTCCCTGGTGCAGCCTGGTGTGTGGTTTTCCTTATTCACAATGAAAATGTGCTGTTGGCTTGTATGTGTGTTGTCACCCACTGTTACTCCAGGTGCTTTTCAGCAGAGCTCCCAGTTTTTTTCTAGCCCGTGCCAGTTCGTAGGCAGGTCTGTCCTGTCTTTGCACTTTTTTCTTGCTGAACTTCCAGGATCCTCTAACGATCCAGTCTTTAATTTCAGCAAGGTATCAGTGAAATGAAGATCTGCTGTTGATTTGCCATCTTCCTCCCCCTCTGAATCATTCAGAAATTTGCTGAGGAATCACATTCTCAGCATCAAGGCAACTGATGATGTTATTGAACAGTATTGGCCTAAGTATTGATGCCTGTCATGCTCCACTTTTTACCAGCTGCCAAACAGTCATGGAGTCATTGATCAGCACTCGGTGAGACCAGAAACCTGGACAATTGTCAGAGTCTGGCCAGCATGTGCTTCTTCAGTTTATCAATGAGGCTGTGGTGGGAGGGTTTTATTTAAAGTTTTAGTGTAGCAATGAGTTATCTCAGCCTCTCTACTTGCCTCTCATCCACGCAGCTGGCCATGGGTAGCCTTTAGGCTCGAAGGGCTCAGCACAAGAAAGATGTGAACCTTTCAGAGTGGGGCCAGGGGAGGGCTGGAGCCCCTCTGCAATGGAGACAGGCTGGGAGAGCTGGGGGCGTTCACCTGGAGAAGAGAAGGAGCTGGGGAAAATTGATAGCAGCCTCTGGTACTTACAGAGAGCTTATAGAAAAACAGGGTGTGTGACTTTACACACAGGCAGTGATAGCACAACAGGGGCTATCACTGCCTGTGTATAAAGAAAGATGTAGAAACATGAGAGATTTAGATTAGGTATTAGGAAGAAATTATTTCCTGTGAGGGTGATCTGGCCTTGGCACAGGGTGCCCAGAGCAGCTGTGGCTGCCCCTGGATCCCTGGGTGTGTCCAAGGCCAGGCTGGACAGGGCTTGGAGCAACCTGGGGTAGTGGAAGGTGTCTCTGCCCATGGCAGGGGGTGGAATGAGGGCTCTATGTCATTTACAATGTCACTGTTTCAATGTAATACATTTATCAAGACATTATGGTTGTTTCTGTCACTCACTCCTTTCCAGTTGCTGTGTTTGGCTACAACTGCTCAAACATTTATTCACATGTCTTCAGTTCTCTACTTTCTTGGTTTGACAAAATGTGGGAGAGATCTGCTCACGCACTGAGATTACAGAAAAAAATTAAATATTTGTTTTCAAATACAATTTACTGAGCAACAGTTGCATGGCTACAGTGAAAAGCAATTTTTGTTATTTTCCACTGTGTTGACTCAGCGAGATTAAAATGAGATTAAAGGCAAAGGGAAACAGATTACAAGAGACTAACTGAAAACATGAAAATTGGTATATTCCAAACAGATGGCTGCAAAACTTTGCACAGTAATTCATGAATCTTCTGTTCCAGACAAAGGAGTCAGTTTGAGGGAAAAGCAATTTCACATGCACTCTTGTAGAACAACTTTACTTACTGAAGACCTGTTGGTTTGTGGTTTCTTTCGGAAAAAGACCAATATTATTATATAAAAAATTTCCAAAGTAAACTTTCATGTGTTACAATTACAACAGCTGAAGCACAGCATAAGATGGTGTTTATTAATGCCAGTACCATCCTTTAATGGCCTCTCCCACAGTGGTGAAAAAAACCTCCAGCAAAAAAAGAAAGCTCTGTCATCTTGATTAACTCTTACATGTACTTCTGCCCAAGCCACATAGTCAAAAATATTTCCTTTTAAAAGAACACTGCTATTATCCAAGAAAACATTTTTAAGAGGCCCTCAGATACTCAGATAATCCATCCTGACTCCTGGTGTATTTAGCCCAAGGAATTAGTGTTCCTGATCCCTGAAGCATGGCTGTGTTGTCTGGCTGAGCTGTATTTTATCTTTTAAATTTGCTTTAAAGCATCACAACCATCTACCACATACCTACACCAGTTGTTGAAATGATTAATCTCCCACAGGTTTCAGAGGTAGGGAACTCTAAAGGGATTAATCACTGCTTCCTTTTCCCTGTTTTGCTTGAGAAGGAGATGAAGGTAGAGTGCTACATGCAAAGAGGATTAAAATTAAGTTGAAACTTCCTACAGCTTTTGTTAAGAAAAACTGGGAAAAAAGTGAGACTAGTTTTAGGGAGGGAACGATTTAACAATATTCAGAAAACAGGATTGAGGGTGAAAGTGCTGGAAGGAGCATGATACATTGCCTTTATAGAATCCCAAGCCCTTGACAATGAGAAGGAAGGAGTTTTGCCACCATCTATTGGTGAGTGGGAGAAAGAGACAGAGCCAGAAAATTTGTTTCCTTCCCTCTCCAACAAAAGCAATATTTTCATTATTTCCTGAGCTCATATATATCTTGGATGCAGCTTAGTGAATGATTGATCTCCCTTTTATGTGACATAGAATCACTAGTGTCTTTGATTTGACCACAGCAAAGATTCATCCTAATCAATACCTTTATTTTAGAATGAGTAACTGGAAAGAGAAGGTAGAAGAAAATGACAAAGGACTTGGACTGCATTAGGGCTCATTCCAGAGCCAATTCCTGAGTTGTAAATGACACTCCCTTCCCACCCTAAGAAAGGAGGTGCAGTTGAACTCTCACCTGAGCTCTCTGTTGAATTATTGGTTGGCTTAACCTGCCCTTGCTGAGCTACACCATTTCCTCACTGGAACCAACCTGTGGAGTTTGCACAGCACTGCAGGCAGTGACAGCTATCAGATTCCTTGAATGGTTTGGGTTGGAAGAGACCTTAATAATTGTGGAGTGCCAAACCTCTGCCACGGGTAGGGACACCTTCCACTATCCCAGGTTGCTCCAAGCCCCATCCAACCTGGGCTTGGACAACCAAGGCCACCTGTGCAACCTGTGGCAGTCAAGAATTTCTTCCCACTATGCCATCTAACCCTGTCCTCTGCCATGTGGAACCTTCCTCCCTTGTCCTTCCACTCCAGGGACTTGTCCAAAGTCCTTCTGCAGCTATCTTGCAGTCCCTTTAGGCACTGGAATGGGGTCTAAGGTCTCCCTGGAGCCTTCTCTTCTCCAGGCTGAACAACTCCAGCACTCTCAGCTTGTCTATCTGTACATCCCTACAAAAGGAGGTACTTAACAGGGTGACATCAGCACAACCATACCTCAAAATTATAGGTCCTGTTCTAAGTCAGGTTGAAAAAGAAATCAATAGCAATAAAATCCTCTAATGCTCTGTAAATCCCAGGAGAATTAAATTAATTTAGAGGATTGGAGCTGTTCTTCCTAGCAGGCACCACACTATTAGTATTTCTTGTTAGATGAAAACGAGCTTTCAGGGCAGGAAAAATTGTGTTACTTGTATTGTGTGAGAGCAGTTAACATATGCCATAGATGTATTGCTGCTTTTTCCTCTAGACATTCAGCAATCAAAATCTATGTAGTATTTGCCTGGATAGATCCTTGGTTCAGCAGCAGCTGCAGGAACATATTCTCCCTCCTAACTTGCAGTGGTTTTTGCTGTGTGCTTCATTTCACAATCCTGACTTAAGTATCTAAATCCCTGTAAACCTTACTGAGCCCCAAAATATGGTGCTCAAAGAAAGCTGCATAAATTTGCAGGCTGCTGCTAGTGACCGAAAAGCTTTCCTCCCTTCTCTAATGCTCTGTTCCCAAACTTTGTTTCCTAGTCTGATGGAAGACAAAAAACAAATTCAATAAAATGCAGTCCCTCCAGTGCTCACCTCTGACACCTGGTCCCCTGAGTGGGAATAGAGATTCGTGGCTCAGTACACAATGGAAATGCTTTTTCAGTATAAATTTTAACATCTTGATGCTTGTTAGGCCACACTCAACTCCACCCTGGAACATGGTAATAGGTTTCCTTTTCAGGGAAATCAAATTGAACCTTGTGCAACAGGGGCCACAGTGGTGTGTGGCATAGAGAAACAAACCTCTGTTAGGATAATGAAAAGGTAGAGCAAGCTTCCAGGGAGAAGGGATCATCCATCCTACAAATGGAGGACAAAAAAGTTATAAATATCTAGTGATTTTTACATAGGACAAACGCAACAAGGCTCAAGAGGTGTACAACAGCAGATGTGGGGTAGCAATCTTGCAACATTTGTGGTTTTAAATTTTGTTAATTTTCCAAGATGCCTTCCTAGTCTAGATTTACACTGCTTATTTCTAATGAGCTTCTAGTCTTTCCATCTTGATTTGTCAGGTTTTTTTTACCCTTTCCATCTTGATTTTAATCTATTTGCACTTTTAACTAATAATTTATTATTATTATTTACAATTATTATTTACTATGTCTGCTAACATCCTGAGACAACCAAAAGAGGCATCTTCAATAACTGAGTTGCAGAAGGGCAGACAAGTTTGACAAAAGGCAAACCTAATAACAACATAAAATCACTCTAGGGGGTTGCAGGCCACTGGGTTTCAGGTGATAGTTACAATTTTTATTCTTAATAGTTAACAGTGAGTGCTGTGGAGACATGGGGAAATATGATGAACACAACACTGCTGCATCATCTGTGTTTTCTGAGATGGTAGGAAGAGAAGTGGAGCAACTTTTCCTCTTCTGATCATGAAGTAGAAGAGGGATGTTCTTCTGTTTGCAGAAAGAGAAGAAATATATAAAAGACCACGAAATGAACAGAATAATTTAGGCTGGACCTTTAGTCCAACTTACTGCCATGAGTAGAGACAGCTGCTAGATAAGGTTGCTCAGAGCCCCATCCAAAAAATCCCTGAATGATTCCAGGAATGGGGCAGCCCCAGTTTCTTGTGGGCCACCGGTGTTTTACTATCCTCACTGTAAAGGACTTCTTGTGTGAAGACAGCAGACATGTAGGTTTTTAAGCTGATGCACTAACATTCACTCATGACTCATCTAGACAATCAAAATTTTCTGATTCCCATCCAAATTTCAGCTACAAATTGAGCAAAACTCTGCTTTTTTTAGCCCACTCTCCACAAAAGAGCACAAAACACTGGCTCATAATCCCTGGGTTGCAAGCCACATTTGTCTCTTGGTCTTACAAACACCCTGTGAGAACTTTGACTATGGGGTAAATTGTAAGCAAAGGGGAAAAAAGGGAGGATCCCACCTGCTCCAGGGCATGGTGTGGATGTGGTCTGGTTATGTTGGTGGCACCAGGCTCCTGCAGAAGTCAGGAATTCACAGTTCAGTGGCTCCTGCCTGATGAGACTTGAGTAGGATCCAGGGTTTATTTGCTCAGTGCTGCCAGGGACAAGCAAATGGCCTTGTGAATATCCAGCAGTGAGGATTTTAATTGCTGGCTGCAGCTGCTGTGTGTTCCTAGGAGACCTTAATGTCAAACCCCTATGGAGGCATATAAGTTCCTGGCATCTCCCTATGCATTTAGGTCTAAACCAGCAGCCCTTTAGTGGCTTGCTGTTGGCTTTTTGAGGTGCCATTAGGTGCACTGCAAATCCAAAGAGCCAACCTGACTCAAATCAAAAACCCAGGCTGAGACTGTGTTGCTTGGGAATGCTTCACAAAATGCAAAATTAAAAGAAAGAGAGCTTCAAGGGCCAGGCATGTGTGAAAAAGAGCAACAAGCTCAGATATGAAGGAAGCGTTCATGTTCTACAGTGAACAGGAGCTGTGACAAGTAAAGTGGTGGGTGTTGTGCTCTGTTGGGAGGCAGGGAAACAGAAGGGCTGTCTGANAGAGCTTATAATCTTTATTATCATAATGCTCTTGACATGTATCTCATCTGAAGAGTACATTAGTTATTTCAGTTATGTTAGTCCTGAATTAATCATGTCTGCACTTGGTGTTTTTTAGTTGTTGTTAATTTTGGGGGTGGGGGGAGGGGGGAAATGGGGGATTTGTTATGTTTTCAAAAACACATAAAAGTAGCCCTATTTCTTGAAAGTGCTGAAGTCTACCTAAACTCTTAGGCTGACAAGCACAGATGGCTGTAGTATTAAAAGCCTTGTCACAGGGTATAAATTTTTAATAACCTTTGCCAGATTTAGCTGTGTTTATTTGTGCATTTTCTTCTTTTCCCTGATCTATAAATTAAAAAACAAACAAACAAACAAAAAAACCCCACAAAACAAAACAACAAACCAAAACCTGCATTATTAACATTTCNGATGGAAGACAAAAAACAAATTCAATAAAATGCAGTCCCTCCAGTGCTCACCTCTGACACCTGGTCCCCTGAGTGGGAATAGAGATTCGTGGCTCAGTACACAATGGAAATGCTTTTTCAGTATAAATTTTAACATCTTGATGCTTGTTAGGCCACACTCAACTCCACCCTGGAACATGGTAATAGGTTTCCTTTTCAGGGAAATCAAATTGAACCTTGTGCAACAGGGGCCACAGTGGTGTGTGGCATAGAGAAACAAACCTCTGTTAGGATAATGAAAAGGTAGAGCAAGCTTCCAGGGAGAAGGGATCATCCATCCTACAAATGGAGGACAAAAAAGTTATAAATATCTAGTGATTTTTACATAGGACAAACGCAACAAGGCTCAAGAGGTGTACAACAGCAGATGTGGGGTAGCAATCTTGCAACATTTGTGGTTTTAAATTTTGTTAATTTTCCAAGATGCCTTCCTAGTCTAGATTTACACTGCTTATTTCTAATGAGCTTCTAGTCTTTCCATCTTGATTTGTCAGGTTTTTTTTACCCTTTCCATCTTGATTTTAATCTATTTGCACTTTTAACTAATAATTTATTATTATTATTTACAATTATTATTTACTATGTCTGCTAACATCCTGAGACAACCAAAAGAGGCATCTTCAATAACTGAGTTGCAGAAGGGCAGACAAGTTTGACAAAAGGCAAACCTAATAACAACATAAAATCACTCTAGGGGGTTGCAGGCCACTGGGTTTCAGGTGATAGTTACAATTTTTATTCTTAATAGTTAACAGTGAGTGCTGTGGAGACATGGGGAAATATGATGAACACAACACTGCTGCATCATCTGTGTTTTCTGAGATGGTAGGAAGAGAAGTGGAGCAACTTTTCCTCTTCTGATCATGAAGTAGAAGAGGGATGTTCTTCTGTTTGCAGAAAGAGAAGAAATATATAAAAGACCACGAAATGAACAGAATAATTTAGGCTGGACCTTTAGTCCAACTTACTGCCATGAGTAGAGACAGCTGCTAGATAAGGTTGCTCAGAGCCCCATCCAAAAAATCCCTGAATGATTCCAGGAATGGGGCAGCCCCAGTTTCTTGTGGGCCACCGGTGTTTTACTATCCTCACTGTAAAGGACTTCTTGTGTGAAGACAGCAGACATGTAGGTTTTTAAGCTGATGCACTAACATTCACTCATGACTCATCTAGACAATCAAAATTTTCTGATTCCCATCCAAATTTCAGCTACAAATTGAGCAAAACTCTGCTTTTTTTAGCCCACTCTCCACAAAAGAGCACAAAACACTGGCTCATAATCCCTGGGTTGCAAGCCACATTTGTCTCTTGGTCTTACAAACACCCTGTGAGAACTTTGACTATGGGGTAAATTGTAAGCAAAGGGGAAAAAAGGGAGGATCCCACCTGCTCCAGGGCATGGTGTGGATGTGGTCTGGTTATGTTGGTGGCACCAGGCTCCTGCAGAAGTCAGGAATTCACAGTTCAGTGGCTCCTGCCTGATGAGACTTGAGTAGGATCCAGGGTTTATTTGCTCAGTGCTGCCAGGGACAAGCAAATGGCCTTGTGAATATCCAGCAGTGAGGATTTTAATTGCTGGCTGCAGCTGCTGTGTGTTCCTAGGAGACCTTAATGTCAAACCCCTATGGAGGCATATAAGTTCCTGGCATCTCCCTATGCATTTAGGTCTAAACCAGCAGCCCTTTAGTGGCTTGCTGTTGGCTTTTTGAGGTGCCATTAGGTGCACTGCAAATCCAAAGAGCCAACCTGACTCAAATCAAAAACCCAGGCTGAGACTGTGTTGCTTGGGAATGCTTCACAAAATGCAAAATTAAAAGAAAGAGAGCTTCAAGGGCCAGGCATGTGTGAAAAAGAGCAACAAGCTCAGATATGAAGGAAGCGTTCATGTTCTACAGTGAACAGGAGCTGTGACAAGTAAAGTGGTGGGTGTTGTGCTCTGTTGGGAGGCAGGGAAACAGAAGGGCTGTCTGAGAGGAGAAGAATTGCA
>VXAX01001392.1:89823-111991 GCA_013399835.1 Leptocoma aspasia | reverse complement strand
AGAGCTTATAATCTTTATTATCATAATGCTCTTGACATGTATCTCATCTGAAGAGTACATTAGTTATTTCAGTTATGTTAGTCCTGAATTAATCATGTCTGCACTTGGTGTTTTTTAGTTGTTGTTAATTTTGGGGGTGGGGGGAGGGGGGAAATGGGGGATTTGTTATGTTTTCAAAAACACATAAAAGTAGCCCTATTTCTTGAAAGTGCTGAAGTCTACCTAAACTCTTAGGCTGACAAGCACAGATGGCTGTAGTATTAAAAGCCTTGTCACAGGGTATAAATTTTTAATAACCTTTGCCAGATTTAGCTGTGTTTATTTGTGCATTTTCTTCTTTTCCCTGATCTATAAATTAAAAAACAAACAAACAAACAAAAAAACCCCACAAAACAAAACAACAAAACAAAACCTGCATTATTAACATTTCCCTAACTCCCAATATAAAAAAGTAATTCCTGGCATTTTTTTGTTGTCTTTGTGAACTTGTGATGTTTTTATGGGGCTGGGCTTGAAGAANGGTTGCTCAGAGCCCCATCCAAAAAATCCCTGAATGATTCCAGGAATGGGGCAGCCCCAGTTTCTTGTGGGCCACCGGTGTTTTACTATCCTCACTGTAAAGGACTTCTTGTGTGAAGACAGCAGACATGTAGGTTTTTAAGCTGATGCACTAACATTCACTCATGACTCATCTAGACAATCAAAATTTTCTGATTCCCATCCAAATTTCAGCTACAAATTGAGCAAAACTCTGCTTTTTTTAGCCCACTCTCCACAAAAGAGCACAAAACACTGGCTCATAATCCCTGGGTTGCAAGCCACATTTGTCTCTTGGTCTTACAAACACCCTGTGAGAACTTTGACTATGGGGTAAATTGTAAGCAAAGGGGAAAAAAGGGAGGATCCCACCTGCTCCAGGGCATGGTGTGGATGTGGTCTGGTTATGTTGGTGGCACCAGGCTCCTGCAGAAGTCAGGAATTCACAGTTCAGTGGCTCCTGCCTGATGAGACTTGAGTAGGATCCAGGGTTTATTTGCTCAGTGCTGCCAGGGACAAGCAAATGGCCTTGTGAATATCCAGCAGTGAGGATTTTAATTGCTGGCTGCAGCTGCTGTGTGTTCCTAGGAGACCTTAATGTCAAACCCCTATGGAGGCATATAAGTTCCTGGCATCTCCCTATGCATTTAGGTCTAAACCAGCAGCCCTTTAGTGGCTTGCTGTTGGCTTTTTGAGGTGCCATTAGGTGCACTGCAAATCCAAAGAGCCAACCTGACTCAAATCAAAAACCCAGGCTGAGACTGTGTTGCTTGGGAATGCTTCACAAAATGCAAAATTAAAAGAAAGAGAGCTTCAAGGGCCAGGCATGTGTGAAAAAGAGCAACAAGCTCAGATATGAAGGAAGCGTTCATGTTCTACAGTGAACAGGAGCTGTGACAAGTAAAGTGGTGGGTGTTGTGCTCTGTTGGGAGGCAGGGAAACAGAAGGGCTGTCTGAGAGGAGAAGAATTGCAGTGAAGCTACTGCCCAGAAACAAAGGTTTTGTATATCTACTGGACAGCAAGGGGGCTCACCTGCATATTCTCTTCCTTTTTATAAATGTTGTAATTATTTGTTGTAATAAAAAATGTTGTAATTGTAATTAGGACTCTACATGTGGCTCACAGTGTGAGTTATGTACTGAGCTACTTTGGCACTGGAAAAGGAGGATTTGCAGAAAAGAGTTAAGTACATTTAACTTTTAACCTCCCTTTCAACCCACTGCCTAAAATATGCTCTTTCTTCTAGAGTTTTAATAGGATTGACTTCTGGAAACCTAAACAATCCATTTGTTTCGGACTTTTCTATTTTTGAAAATCCAGCCAAGCAAGTAGGTAAACACTTCAGAATCTAATGCAAATGCACCAGAAAAATTACTTTATACATCTTCTATGGCAGTGTTGGCTGTTATTAGAAGATATATCCCACAATGTCAAAAGAACCTGCATGTATAACTGTTAATCAGTTTTTTGGTCAGAGTTTCCACATCTCAATATTGTCATTAAGTGAATTAATGAAGATCAGATATAATGGAATATTTATGCAAATTATCTTAAGAAAATATCTTTAACCTTTCCAGAGCTTATAATCTTTATTATCATAATGCTCTTGACATGTATCTCATCTGAAGAGTACATTAGTTATTTCAGTTATGTTAGTCCTGAATTAATCATGTCTGCACTTGGTGTTTTTTAGTTGTTGTTAATTTTGGGGGTGGGGGGAGGGGGGAAATGGGGGATTTGTTATGTTTTCAAAAACACATAAAAGTAGCCCTATTTCTTGAAAGTGCTGAAGTCTACCTAAACTCTTAGGCTGACAAGCACAGATGGCTGTAGTATTAAAAGCCTTGTCACAGGGTATAAATTTTTAATAACCTTTGCCAGATTTAGCTGTGTTTATTTGTGCATTTTCTTCTTTTCCCTGATCTATAAATTAAAAAACAAACAAACAAACAAAAAAACCCCACAAAACAAAACAACAAAACAAAACCTGCATTATTAACATTTCCCTAACTCCCAATATAAAAAAGTAATTCCTGGCATTTTTTTGTTGTCTTTGTGAACTTGTGATGTTTTTATGGGGCTGGGCTTGAAGAAACTGCATGTTTTGAGGTTTGGGGTTTTTTTTTCCTTAATTATTATTCAAGTCAGTAAGGTGCAATGAAAATAATACTTACAGAAAAGTCATTTACTGCCACTGAGACTCACTGTATTCTTCTAACTCCATGCCTGGGAGCAAAAATAGACCTTGAGCCCTAGGGTGCAGGAGAGTCAGCAAACTTTTTTGTTTTGCTTGCAGATGGAGCCTTGAGTTCACAGTTCAGTGCTGCTGCACAGCAGATGTTGTGATCCCTGTGCTGGCAGGTATGTGAGGCATCACCTCTGCCAGAATGAAATGCTCTTTTCCACGTGCCTTTATTGATGCATGAAACAACCTTTTGCAAGGCTGTGTGGAAATGTGCAATTAAAAGCTGTGTTTACCTTCACCTCCTCTGCCTTATTTAAAAATTCCATTTAGTCACCAGTGTGTATTCAGCAGTCAGCCCCGTATAAAAGCATTTCATTCCAGATTAGCTGAAATACAGAGGAGGTTTCATGCCTGAGGATTTGGCCTCCACTCACACAAGGTGTGGACCTTCTGTGCCTCTCCACCAAAGCACACACAGTGACTACGTCATGGGAAATCTAAGGGCTGAGAATGCTGGTGAAAACCAAATGCAGATGGCCATCCAGGATTTCTTGTTTGCAGATTATAAAATGCACATAGTTTTAAGCACAAGAAAGACACATTAATCAAATCAGATTCCACAAAGCAAATAACCACCTACAACTACTCAGATATATCTGGCTGAAAATGTTGCTAACCAGAAATCAGGAAAAGCTATAATCCTTAGCCTCTTCAGCTGATGGGTAAAAGGAAAAGCAAATGAAGGACCACTTTAGTGCCTGCAGAGTAGGTCTTTAAAAATGTAGCTGCCTCAATATGATGAAAACCTAGAGAAGAGGGTGTAAAAGTTCAAAAAAAAATTATAAAGAAAGTTACAAAGATAACTGAAAACTGAGCCAATAATTTAAAATTACAATTGCTTAAAAATCACAACAGTTTATACATCAAAGTACATTGGAACAATGATATGGACAGTGGGGAGAAAGGCTTGAAGAACCTAAAGCCTTTTTCTCTTAAATTACAAACAAGTTTCAATAGGATACAATTTGTTTGCCAACTATGTTCATCATCTGTCTGCCTTTACTTTTAACTCACAGTTCCTTATAGCAAATGTGGAATAATATGGGATGTCACTCAGGAAAAGCTCCAAGCAAAAAAAGCTCTGAGTGAGAAATGGAGAGGGGTGACGGTTGTGATCCATCACCTTCCTCACAGTAACAGTGTAACAGTGTTTCTGTCTAAAAGTCCTAAAAGTGATAGAGCTTAAATATTCTCATAGTTTTGGGAAAGGTATTTCACTATATTATATCAAGATAATCTTTTCAGCTGATGTCTGTTGAATTATATTAAAATGCAATTCATTTGGCCTGCATGCAGAATTTAAAAAAACACAACAGCACAGCCATTGAAATTAGTTTAATTAAACTAATTTAAGGTCATATTTCATGACCTTATTTAAAGACAATTTTTTTCTCAAAACTGCGGTAGTTATATGACACCGATTCTCATTATTCTCCAAAAAAAAAAAAAAAACAACCCAAAAAGAATTATTTATAAAACTGGTCTCCATAACTCCAGGGTTAGCATTCCTCAGAAAACCTGGCATGTAAAGATGGTGTTAGGCATTGTGTGATCACCAGAATGCATCAAAGGGTCTGTGAACTTGGGAATAAATCCTGTAAATATAATCTATATGACCCTGCTTCTCCTTTTCCACAAAACGTAAGAGAAATCTTTTGTGTTTGTGTTGGAGAGTCAGATCTGAGAAATGCACTAATGCCTTTATGTCCTTACACGGGGGACTTTCAGGCTCTGGTTTTCATGTTCAGCTAGAACACCTGTGTGAAAAACATGGCTGTATTTTTGGTAATGCATGCCACTTTAAATGTAGTTTCCAGTCCAGTGGCAGAAGAGATCCCAGAAGTTATTGAACAGTTTCTGTGAAAGCACACATAAATGGATGGTTCTCCTCCTGACCTTTCACAGCTGTGACAGAGTGCAAGAGATGCTGGTAGCAGACAAAAGGGGATAGTGATTAATTAAGGATCTATTCTTTATGTTTAATCTCTCATGTTTTTTTCACATTTGCTAATATTTGTGAACTCTGGTAAGAAACAATGGCTGCTTTTGTAATGTTTGGTTTTAGCAGCCACTGGGGACTTTTCTAATGAATATTAGGTTAAGTTTTTTGATTTATTTGTCATAATCTGAAATTCCTCTTCTTTCAAGTGCTGTACCATTTAGTATGTCCACTGATGCAGTTGTCACACATCTCTGACAGACAACACTGCTCTAAGACACTGCCACAGTAGACCAGGGCCAGGCCTGGGAATGGGATCCTGAGCTACAGATTAAAACAGGTAAATTCAGACCAGCAGGGTAAAGGAAGCTCTTCAGGAAGACAAGCCCAGGTTTCTGCTCTAAGGAGAGCTGGCTGATTCTCCAGATGCTCTTGACTGTGTTGTCTGTGTGCTAGATCAGACTGGCTACCAACAAACAGGATGTACCACAGAGCATCTCACCTCCAGATGTCTGTGCAAATCTTTGGGGGGCTCTTAGAAGCTTTTTGTAGAGGTTCTTATCCCAAAAAGGCCTTTTCCTTGCACTAAAGTACCTCAAATATCACACAAAATCTCAGGAACTGTGTTCTTGCAGGGAGGAAATATTCAGCTCTTATTGAGTGTCCAGTTTTCCTCAACCTATGGATAATACCTTTCAAAAAATTTCCTGTGCATCTAACTTCATGCACTTGGTAAGATTCTATGCCAGTCTGTCTGTTTCAGCAAATCAGAGCTTTTCAAGAGATGAAATTATTTCAACAATTTACCACGTTTGTAGGATCCAGGGACTGCTTGCATTAGGCAGTCTTAGTTTGATATTGTTACCTGGCTCACCAAAGTGAGAATATATCCATTACAATCATATTTCCTGTTCATTTTAGAGAGTAATGTGGGTAGTAGAGAAACTATTCAATTATTGTCATCAATTCCAATGTCTTTAATTCTCTTTGCTCAGTTTGCTATGGTCAGTGCCTGGAAAACATATAATCGTCTTCAGGTGTTAGTAGGGGTTTTTAAAAGTTGTTTTGTGGGGATTTTTGTTTATTTGTTGGTTTGGTTTGGTTTTTGTTTTGTTTGTTTTTAGTTTTGGGGGGGTTTTTTGTTTGTTTTTTAGTTTGGTTTGGTTTTGGTTTGGTTTTGGTTTTATTTTTTTGTTGTTGGTTTGGTTTGGGTTTTGTGGGTGTGATGGGTTTTGTTTGTATACTGTTGTTGTTGTTATTGTTCTGGTTTGAAGTTTGGGTTTGGTTTTGGGTTTGGATTTTTTTGCCATATGGGTAAATATTTATTTTCATGTTGAGAGAAGGAAAAAACCTCAATGAAATTTAATTCTGATGAAAACAGGAAAATGATACTCTGTCTGTCCTTGAAATTTGGTATTTCTTATGGCAGGGTAAACACTGTCTCAAATCTGTGAGTGAAAACACCTAAGAAATAATGCATGTCAACATGGTCCTCGCTTAATCCTAGCATGCCTGTCCTTTTAATAAGTGATGTTTTGCACTAGTTTATAGCACCAGGCATTGGGTGATTTATTTATTAAAAAAACCCCTAAGCCCTGTTGTAAAAGGCAGCCTGCAGGGTCACCTGTAGATCTTAATCATGAATTATCCCTGCAGGCTGTTCCTGCCCACACATGACCTTCTGCTGCATCTGTCCAGCTGAATGAATCAGCATGATCATGAATGGAAAATGGAATATCAAGAGTTTAAATGGTGAGTGGTGGCCACGATCTTCACCACCGTTTCCTTCTTCTGTAAAGCTCACTTAGTGGAGAGGAAGGTTAGATGCTAGGAAGAAATTCTTTACTCAGGCAGTATGAGGCCCTGGCACAGGGTGCCCAGAGCAGCTGTGACTGCCCCACCCCTGGAAGTGTCCAAGGCCAGGTTGGACAGGGCTTGGAGCAACCTGGGATAGTGGAAGGTGACTCTGCCCTTGGCAGGGGCTGGAACAAGATGGGCTTTAAGGTCCTTTCCAACCTTTCCAGTTTCACTGTCCTATGATGGAAATACAGAAGAAATGACTGGGGGAGTGGTGTAACAGCACTAGGAGGGAACACATGTCACAGGGAAGAAGTGGCATCAGTAGAGGTGAGTCACCTCCTGCATACTTAGGTTGCTATCAGTGGTTGCAGCCTCTCTGGAAATAGTTCCCTCACCAAAATCTCACCAAAGAAGAGGTGCAAATTAGATGTAATGGAGATATCTTGTGTTGCTACCTACTGGCAGATGCATGTAATCTGGCAAAAGTTAATAATTTACGCAAGACTTTTAGTAAAGCAGGCAGTAAAATTGTGCATAAAAGAAGGCTGTACATAGAAACAAAGCCATCATGTCAGATTAAGGTAATAGTGGAAATGGGATTTCTAAAGTAAACAAAGCACATGCAAACAGGAGAGAGGAAAGCAAGAACATAATTTATATTTACAATTGACCTAAATTTACATTTAGGGGAACAGAAAAGAAGAAAACCTTTATCAGACCTCAATGGGAAAGCTTGGATGAGAACAGGGAGAATTCTGTATTAGAGGCAACAGACTGGACTGTAGAGGAAGGTGTTGGGGTCTTATTATCAAGTTGAGATGAGAATTTCAAGACATACCACGAACACTGGCGTGAACTTGTAATTGAAAAAATGTTGAAAGGCAAAACATTTGAAAGGGTCCTTTCCCAAGTTTGGTTCATGAAGACATCAGTAAGAAAATTATTCAAAGACAGTTAAAACAAAACAAAACAAAAAAAAAGCCAAACCAAACACAACCAACCAAAAAAAAAAAAAAAAAAANAAAAAAAAAAAAAAAAAAAGACAAACAAAACCAAAACAAGAAAAACTCCCCGATCCAAATCCTAAACCAAGCTGAATTGTCCTGGGAAAGGAAGAAAGAGTCAGTAACCATTTTTAGAAGAACAAGTGGTGAGATATAAGCCATAGGTGTAAGATATGTGGGTTCACAAGAACCATACTGAAATCACATTTTAGACTACAAGTCACACCACAGCCAGTAAGAAAAATAGGCAGTCACCAAAAACAGTGTGGGTTTGTGGACAACAACACAGCTCAGGCACTGCTGCACCACTCAGTCATGCAGTGTAGACATCCAGCATAAAATGTGCCTTTAGATTTAAATATTTTGAGCTGTGTAGGCAAATTAGGATTATTGATGCTAAAGCTATGATGATAGCCTCTCTTGGGGCAGTGGGAGGACAGAGGAGAAAGCAGTATTCTCAAGCATTGTAACAGCTCAGAAGGTAATATTTCACAATGAGTCAAGGGAAAGATGGAATTTGGAGGAGAACTCCCGTGTGGGGACTCAGGACCATACTACACCAATTCCCATTAATCCTTATGGGTCCCTGGAAGAAGAAGATAATAAATCCTGCAAGGAAGAGGTATTATGATATTTGCTGCACGTTTCTCTGAGATTAGTGGTGAAACAGTGGCAAAAGAGCTAGTTCAGGAATATAATTCAGGAACTTGTATGAGCTTTTAAAGGCACTGAAAAGAAACAGCAGACAAAACTGATGGCAGATATCTTTTCTTTGGTTTCTGCTCAGGGTGGGGCACCACAGGATGCACTAGAACAAAGCTGACTCTCCCTGCTCTATACCACCCATTTCCATGTAAATTAAATCTTTAATGCATGAATTTTAAATATTTTATTTGCTATAAGAAGAAAAAGGAGAACAAGAAAAAGGGAAGTAGGAATTTGATGAGAATGGTCAGGAAGAGGGTACACGGTATTTAATGTCTTTTGATTTCTCAAATAGTCCTAAGAACCATTATGAACTTGCCAGTATCACAGTGGGAAAGGAGTTTCACATTGCATATAAATGCTCACCTGTTCTGAAACTTGTGAATCCTAGAGATATTTGGAACATGATGCTGCTGCATATGAATAGAAAATTGACAACTTTCCAAGGTGCAAAGGAAACAAACATCTAAATACTTCTTGTCCTGCAGATCAGCTGCAGGCCTCAGAAATCTAAGCAGCAGGTGAAAGCACATTTTTCCCAGAGTCCTGACAAACATGGCAGAGAGGTAGGCAGAATTAAGGTAGCATACTCTCTGGAACCTTTAGACTCCAGATGTGTAATGTGAGCATCAGCTTCAGAAAGGATGCTCAGGAAAATACTGAATATGCTAATGTATCCAAATAGTCAATAGTGTATGCTATTGACACCCTAACGCCGTGATGTTAGAGTAAAAAACTGTCCAGATGAGACCTTACCATTGATGGATAGACTGAGCAAGGCTTATTTTCCAAAATATACCACATACAGCTGGCTATTTGGAGCCCGGGAGAAAGTCCTTTCTTGCTGCAGCATTTCCGTGGCTGTGCAAGGATCAGGAAAACAGGCAGAACACAGTGGGGATATCATGTTTTAGGCAGCAAGGTCGTTCAGGGTGCCATCCAGCAGGTGACACATCTCTCACATGTGACACAGCCCAGGATTTGCAATGCTGGTGAGCAGAGCCCTAGGGGCCCTCCCCACTGCCATGCCAAGGGGTCCCTCTGCCCTCAGTTCTGCAACCTGTAGTTTCTACTTTGGTCTGTGCTGCCTTTTTCCTTCTATATCTTCATGCCTTGCATTGTATCATTAAAGTTTCTGGACTTGTTAAGGTTAAAATCTACTGGACAGCGTGACAAATGTCACATATATTCCCATTAAATATTATTGAATAATATGCAGGCTCAAAGGTCAACAAACAATCATAGAACTAATGAATGGATTGGGAGGGAAGGCACCTGGAAGATCACCTAGTTCCAGCCTCCCTGCCATGGGAGGACACCCTCCACTGGACAAGGCTGCTCAGTCATCATGCAGCACCTGGACCTGATCAAGGGTGGTCCAATTAGTGCTGATAGCACCACAAGCAGGAACAGCTAATGAGCAGGTTCTGATGGAAGCTACATAGGTACTGTGAGAAAAAGATATTTTTTTTTGTAGTTGATCAACTACCACACTGCAGGGGGCAGACAAAGGATGATACCCATCTAAGGGCCCTCTCATTGATCTCACCAGTTTAAGGAAACATTTTCCCTTTTCTCATGCTTGGTCTTGCATTAAAGTTTTGTTCCCCTTGTTCCCAAGGTAATTTTGAAACCAAGGTCTGCTCTCAGGTGTGGACTCCACAAACCTGTTTAAGTTTCTTTGTGCAACATGACAGACACATTTATTACAGTACACCTGTCAACTCATTCTCACTTTTGACTCTTATTTTTCCTCCTTGATGTTCTGTTGAATCTGTCTGAATTGTCTATACCACTTCCCTCTCTTGATCTCAAAACACCTTCTCCAAATCTTAACAGAATCTCATTGATTTCAATAAAGAATGAATAAGAATTTAAGCAAATGTTTTACGCAAAATTCTGACTGTATAAAGTATTTAAATTACTAAGTACATTAAAGCTAAGTATTGTTTTAAGGTCAAAAGGCAGGCACGGTTTTTCCATATTAACTATCTCCATTAATCTGCACAGTGCTTGCCTTTGATGTATTAATATTAATGGGCTGTTAGTCTCACCCAGGTTAAAACAGGGAGTGTAGAATATATACCTTCATAATTGCCATTATTCCTGATGAGGCTGATTCTTGTACATCTCCAAATACAGAGAAGAGCATATATCTTCCAGTCTGTTATAATAAGCCATGTGAATGATCATTTGCAGGAATTAATGAACTGCATAGCTCCTTTGTTTAAAGCACTGCGTTAAAACTGTACACAATGATGAAAAAAAAAATTATTCTTGAATTTACAAGTTTAGAATTTTAATAGCCAATTCTTTACTGGAATAAGGCAGAATGTCTTGCAAAATCTAGGTCAGGGATATAACCCTTAAGCAATTTACCTTTCTTTTTTAATTTTTTTTTTTTTTTAGTAATCGCAGCAATTCTGGTTACTCTTTGTGCCTTTTAAAACAGTAAAGTTTGTTATCTAGTTTTATTTTCTGTGTTGATGTATTTCAGTTTCTGCAAACTTGGCCTACTTTGTAGAGTTCAAGTCTCAAACAGTGCAGAGAATTACCTCTGACATTAAGATTATGAAAACACTACACTCAGACTTTGGGAAAAATGAAAAGGATAAAAGCAAACCCCCTAGGTTTTTAAATATCCTGCTAAAGGCCTGAAGTAATAGAATACCTTAGTTTTCACTTACTGCTCACAAAGAGCAAAATGTAAGTATTATTATTTCCTAGCAATAGAAAAGTGGAATGAAGAAAGGTTTTACTATCAGCTGTTGTCCTTGGGTCTTGCCAGTGACCTTGTTCCAATTGCATGTGAATACAAGGAAATTTGCAAGGTTTTCTCCTCTGCTACTACTAAATGATAAGAGGTAATTATGAGAAGCATCTGGGAATTACCTAGTATTAAAAAAATAGATTAGCATGCATGATCAGAATCTTAATACATTCAGTTCCTATCTATTTTTCTTTCTATGCCTTGGAATATTAAGAAGGAAATTAGTAAGTGAATGGGGAGGTATTTTATATTGGTTTTGCTGGTTGTGGGTTTTATTAACAACACCCCTCTCTTTATCCTATATATAGGAAAGGGAAACTAAATTGAACAAATCAGATAATAGGGATATCAAAATGACTAAACATTAGGTGGAGGCATATTTTTGCACCATAATTGGGAATGGAGAAAAAGGAATAGTGTTAAGAAGTAACAACTGAGGCACCAGATAGAATGTACAAGAATTGTTCTTTGGTTTTGGATACAAAATGCATTGCCAGGGTAAATAGAAATCAGATATATGTAAAATTAGAAAGAGATAGAAAGACAAAATAAAGAGGTAAATGGATGCACTGGAGGATATTTGAGGAGGTAGGAAAGGACAGATTTGAAACTATTAATAGTTGCACAAAGGACATTAACTCCACTGTGGAAAAAGGAGGAAAAGGTTCAGCAAGTCAGCTGGGAAGGACCCTTAGGTCCGTACTGAGCATGGGAAACACCTTTTCAAAGGACAGAGAATAATCACAATTTGTTCATCTACTGGAGCAGGGAGAAGGTATTCTAAGATATTATAACAGGTTAATGAGCGTATTATTGACCAAGTGAGACACAATCTGAGTATCTCTCCAACAAAGTGCGAGGAAAGATATCAGGATAAAGTTTCTCCCCCAAGAAGGTGGCTGGGTACTGAACAGGCTCCCCAGGCTGGGAGGCTGCCGGAGCTCCAGGAGCCTTTGGACACTGCTCTCAGGGGTGCACAGGGTGGGATTGCTGGGGTGTCTGTGCAGGGCTGGGAGTTGGACTTGATCATCCTTGTAGGCCCCTTCCCACCCAGGGTATTCTATGCTTCTGTGATTATATGAACATGTGTTCATCAAAAGCATTGCAAAGCTTTGGAACAGGCTGCTCAGGGAAGTGGTGGAATCACCTTTCCTGGAAGTGTTCAAAGGGCATGTGGGTGTGGAACTTGGGGATACGGTTTAGTGGTGAACATAGTGATGATGCTTACTGAATGATCTGAGAAGTTTTTTTTAAATCTTATTGATCCTGTGATTCAGTGATTCTAGCCGTGAGCCATGTGTTAAAATTGCAGGAGTAGTGAGCTGGGTAAGCATTATTTCTTGGTGTTGCTGTTTTTTCAAAGAGACCACAAAAAATCAAAATAGTGGGGAGGAAGGGACAATAGTAATGCTTATTGTATTCTATTTTAATAAAGAAATTATATTCATCCCTATAATCAAATCTAAAATCCAGATTTTGTAAGAAGCAGAAACAAGAATATATGCTATTCCACTTTTCACCAGCCATAAAGTCTCTTTCTGAGACAGACAAAATATTTCTTAATGAAAATATAAATACAGCAAATGCACTTCAGAAAGGCAGCAATACTTACCATGTTTCCAACAGAGAAGGAGTTTTTTGTCTTTGTCTTTTTAAAACAGAACATTACTACAGGAAGACTTAAGAAGGAAGTACTTTGTGTAGTCACAAGGAAACTTCATATCATAAGTTTAAAAGTAGAATTGATTTCATATTTTCCACCAGAACAAAACAAAAATAAAACTTAATTAAAGTCTTTATAAAATGTGTCCCAAGGTTGCTTGGCCTTCCCCCCTCCGCCCCCCATTTTATTCTTTATGACTGAATAAGCAATGATGTCATTTAAAGTGCTCAGGGAAGAAAGAATCGGATGAGAAATAAGATGATGAAGGAAATATATGCTAGGTGAATTTCTGAGTTCTCCTTGAATTGCTTCACCACATTATTCAGGGTTTTCTTCCTCTATTTTGTGCATGTCTTTGGTTCATAATATACACAGTTTTGTTAACTCTTATGCACTTCAAATTCTGCTGCTTGACGACAGTGAGAAAACCTATTAACAGACTTCTTGCCAACAGTAGTGAGCAGCATTCATAGGGATAATCAGGGAACATATTCCCTGTGAGAAAAGCGTCTCATTTAACTTTCAAATAGGTAGCATGTAATTTGACAGGTTCATTTGGCACAAATTTGGAAAGGATTTCTCATGTTGTCCAAGATTTACATGATGTTCCGAGAATATATTTTGAGAAAAGCCTTTTTTAATGCTACATCTTCAAGCCTTTGTAGCATTTTGTTGAATTATTCCTTTACCATTAGGAGTAGATTGGTGGTGTAAATTGCCTTAAATTTGAATACACTTTAGGACCGTGTTGGAGCCCTTAATGTACTGCAGCAATTCTAACAAAGCAGTAGATCAATACAGCTGATTAGGTAGATCACAGTAATGGAAAATCTGAACTGTAAAAAGACGCCACAAAATCTTCCCTTTGTTGAGGCAGCTTCTATGTGTCAGGCACAATCTAACAATTGAATTGATAGAAAATTGAATAGCCCTCAAACTTCTAAAGGAAATTTCCTGAATTAGTAGAAGAATGAATAGGCCCAAAACTTCTAAATGAAATCTAGGCAAATTAACTTCATCTAAGTAAAACTGCCTTCCTAAAATCCTCCATGTGAAAGAGAAAAAGTTGAGATCCACATTTCCCTGTTTGCTAATCTTGAAGTCTGCTTCCACATTAAAAAAAAAAGTGTAGAATCTCCTCCCTGAAGAAGGTCATAACTTTTCCAGCTAATTATATTTAAATCTAGTAAAAAGCAACTGAGAGATTATGATCTCTATTACTGTGAAAAAGTCAGCTGGATTACAGCAATTTATACCAAGGACTACACCAAAGATCAAGGATGCAAAGACTGAAAACAGCTATAGCTGCTTCAGTAATTCTATTATGATGTTTTTCTGGATTCTGGAAACCTTGAATACACGGAAACTCTTAACAAATCCCAAATGCATCTACAACTTTTCAGCTACTTCTTTAGCTTTTGATTTTTCATAAACACTATTGACCAGTGGATCAATCATAACTCACGAGATTATTTATATGTAACTTGTGATATTACTTTCAGAAGTTTTGCACAGTTAAACATCTATTTAATTTTGGATATCAAACCTACAATTAAAAATCAGAAAACAGAATTTGTTTTTGTACCTGTAGCCTGTATAATGACATATTTACTTTCTTCTATGAATTTGGATTATAGTCAGGGTTTTGTCTGGTTGTTTCTGTTTTACCAAAATTCTTCCCAGAAAATTTATAAAATATACCTTAATAATAAAAGGTTATTTTTGATATTGTTTTATTAGTGTTACTGAGACTCATGTTTCTGATGCTGAAATATTTAATTTTGGAGTGCCTAAATTCTGTACTGTAATTGTGCATTACAGTTCATGTAATTGTTTGTGATTGCAGAAGAAGAGAAGATTTATTTCTGTATTTTCCACATAAATATTTTTTCTGTGATTGTACTGTTTCCAGCAACGCCGACATCTCAAGGGTAAGAAATAGTTAAAATTTCCCCCAGTGAGTTACAAAGAATGAGATTGTAAAACAGGGTCTTGCCTTTCAGTGAAACAGGCCTCATAGCTTCAAAGGAAGGGTCCTGAACAAAGGACCACCTGGGTTTTATTGAACAGTCTGGGGTTTTCCTGCTGTGTCTCTTGTCACCTGGCTGGCACCACAGGCCCCCTGCCCTGTGTGATGCAAGGGATCAGAGCCAATTCACAGAATCTCGAGGAGATCAACACCTCTGACCCAAGAAATCCGGCTCAAAAGAAGAGGAAGATTGAGCATGCAGGCTAATCAGCCTGAGAAGAGAGAATCCTTACCCAATAGATAGTAGAATATTATTTCATATGAGAACTATATTACTATAAGAAAACTAACTTGTAGCCCCTGAACTGTCATTTCTTTCTCTATATGAAATGCATATACAGTGTAATGTTTTGACAATCAGTGTGCTTGATTTGTGAAAATCTCCACCTTGCACCCCGAGCAGAATAAACAATGTGTCCTTTCTATGCTAGGCCCTGTGTTTAGACACTCCCTAAACTGGCAGCTCCAGAGCCAGATTAGGTAATTATAAATATCCACACCTCACTGAAGTGTGCTGCAAGAGTTACCTGTTCAACGGGGTTATTATTTCAAATAGAAACATTCATTTTAATATTTAGGCTGCTTGAAAATTCTGAAATATGTAATTTCTTTTTTTGGGATCTCTACACTCTCCTTTGGAGACACTTCTGCAACTGATGCTGCAAATGAATCCAGCCCATAGGGATGACACCTTAGACAGATCATGACATTGTTGGTCTCCTTTCTTATTGTTCCAGAAAGAATTAAATCTGTGTAATCAAGAATCTCCACAAGGATGGTACCGCAAGGCTTTCATACATTTAGAAGCACTGCAGACTGAAAGAAGGGTGTCACAGAGTGATGTTCTTGGTCCAGGAGACCAGATACTCTTGCTGCACACATTTTAGGGGATTTTACTTTCCACTTTACTGTGGAATAAACTCTGTCCAATATAAGGGCCTGGATGCCTATGTGCAGCTGAAAAGAGTTAGGTCAACACACTTTTTTTCACAGATTAAATTAGTTCCCATAAAAACCTTAATTATTCTACAACCCCAGTGTGCCTTCCAAAATTCTTCAACCTCCCAACACTTCTTTCAAGTACTGACCAAGAAACAGGGACACAAACATTTCTTTCCTTTTCTAACAGTTCATTTTCCAGGCTCTTTCAGAATGAGCTTTGTCTGCTATTCCCACATGTTTTATAAACTACTGTGGTCCGTGCAATCCCTGTGGATGAAGTCCTTTAGCATGGGGATTCTCTGTCTTTTTTAAATCCATGTGAGCTTTTTAGTGAGCATAATACAAGAGGGATGAGCCCTGAACATATCTTAGTTACATGTCAGAAGAAGACCATGAATGCATGCTCTTGTTACCATGGGAAAAAAGACATGTGCATGACCATGGCCTCTTTCCTGGAAAATCTGTATATAGCCTGAGGAATCTGTTTTCATGTATCCATCTCACAGTCTCGACACACTTAAGGGTAAAATCTCACTGTTATTAGAATTTTAACAACTTTAAAGTTGTCAAAATCTTAACTTTGAGGCAATAGAAATTCAGAAAAATGCTGTGTAGTTTGAGACTGTGCTAGGTTTCAGTGCACATATCTCTGTCTCACAGTGCAATAAAGAAACTTGAAAATGAGTTTATTATATTGCAGGAGGGAGCCATCTTTCCAGTATTTCCACCTGCAATAGGAATAATAGGCAATTAATATTTTATAAAACCTTGTGGAGCATATAAAGCAGCAATTACTGTATCTATAATAACTGGTCTATGAATATGTATGATAGAATTCTCAACATAGCTGTATACATGAAAGACTTGATCAGGATATATTAGGATAGGAGTAAGATGGGATACAGGGCCTTTGAAAACTAAATTTAATGGCATTTTCACAGGAAATATTCATTCAGCTGTAAAAATAAGGTGTGATAATGGAATTTTTGTAAGGGAAAAAAAAACACTTGAGAATTTCCTGCGAGACTCAATATTCAGTTAAGATTTTTTAACACAAAATGATCAGAACCTATGGCCATATGTGAAAAACACTGACATGATCATTGTATCCTTTTTCTCTTTCCTTTTTTTAATCATGTTCTGCTGACAGATGATAATTATTTCTGTCCAGTAACTCTTGGTTCCAGTGGCATTCACTAAAATTACAGCAGCATTAATGGGAAGAAATGTAATATTACTCCTTTCTCAAGATCCACTCAAGATGAGAGAGTAATGAAGTCCTGTTAGGTGGGGAACAAATGATTGAAACTTCTATCCCAACACACTATGGCTGAGCTAATGTGCAATTTTTACCTGGTGATGGAGGGTCCACTCCCACAAAAACTTTAAGCATAAGTAAAATCTTATTTTGGGATAATCACAAACATGCCCCAGCAAAAACCAAACCATGAACAGAAAGAAAATTATGTTGGAGATGCATCCTGCACCCACCTGTGTGGTCCCCACCAGTCAGAAATTACCAGCACTGCCAGCAGGCATTCTTACACTGAGCTGCTTTGCCTCTTTCTATCTCTTAAAACACTGAAAACATTTACTTGTTCTGCTTTTTAGCTGACAATTGTGACATTCATGACATTCATGTACATCACAGATTTCCCCAGGTTTGAACACAAGCCTCTTTTTCTCTGTCTGTTATATTGTGTAGAATCCTACCAAATTGTCTCTGTGCAGAAATAGAGAAGGGGAAAGGAGTCATGGAAGCACTAGCCACCGGGATCAAAGGATGCTGAGGTGGTGCCGTGGTGTGAGCTCAGCTGGCAGCTCACTCAGCCCCTCTTTCCCCCACACCCCAGTGAATGCGGAGGAGAATCAAAAAGAAAAGTTGTAAGTTAAGATAAAAACAGTTAAATTATTGAAAACAAAGCAAAATGTAACAATAATAGTAAATAGTAATAACAACAATAAAAAGAGAAAAAAGCAAACGAGTGATGCACAATACAATTGCCCACCACCTGCTGACCCATGCTAGATGCCATCCCAAGCCCAAACAGAGCATTTATTTCTTTGTGTTTTCATACACTGAGGACTCATCAGCTCCTTTAGGGTAATCAGAAGCTGATCTGAATCGTGTTCCTAGAAGAATCAACCTACCAAAAAGATAGTTTAGGATCCTGCAACATTTAAGCCACTATGCTGTGATATGGCAGGTATGTGAGGGTGGTGAAGCCCTGGCACAGGTTGCCCAGAGCAGCTGGAACTGTCCATGGCCAGGCTGGATGGGACTTGGAGTCACCTGGGGTAGTGGAAGGTGTCCCTGGCCATGGCAGGGGTTTGGAACAGGATGATCTGTAAGATCCCTTCCAACCCAAACCATTCTGTGATTCTTTGATCCTGTGATCCTGTGATTCTGTGATTCTGTGATTCTGTGATCCTGTGATCCTGTGATCCTGGGATTCTGGGATTCTGTGATCCTGTGATCCTGTGATCCTGTGATCCTGTGATTCTGTGATCCTGGGATTCTGGGATTCTGTGATCCTGTGATCCTGTGATCCTGTGATTCTGTGATCCTGTGATCCTGTGATCCTGTGATCCTGTGATTCTGTGTTTGAACCCCATAGCACGACTGAATACGAGAGGCTGCGGCACCATCTTGACCAGCAAAGCCAACAAGTAGCAAACAACTCTCCATTTAATTTACCATATCAAAGTGAAATACGACTTTATTTTAAGACAAGATTTTCCGAGGCTTTATCTGAAACCACCAAATAAAAGAAAACATTGGCATTGGGCTAAGGATTAGAATCATATGATTTCTAATGAAAAATACATAGTGAACTATCAAGGCTGTGCAAATTAAAGTTTTTTCTCTCTTTCTTAACACAGGATATAATATTCTATTTCATTAAGTGATTCTATCAGAATATTAATTTTTTTCCATTAGCAGGATTAGGTTAGGTCTTAATATTAAACTATGTACGTCAGTTCAATTAAACAAGATAGGTCCCCTTGCCCTGTTACCATGCTGGTATTATTCCAGCTAAAAACCTTTTCCTTACATTCAACAGGAATTTGAGCAGGACACAGCTCTGAATATTAGGAGGTGTCCTGGGTAACGGTTGGTAATGAAGAGCAACAACTGGAAGGTAAATCCCTGCCATCAAATAGTCTTAAATAAAAACAACATTTTTATTTTTTATGGAGAAAATTACATGAAATGCCAAGCATGTGGATTTAATGAATATGACTTTATAAAACCATAAACAAGATGGGGTTTATGTTTCTTTCTCCATTTTTTTTTAACAGCACAGTGGAAACAAATTAAATTTGCTCTGAGATGCACTACTCATAACTATCATCTGTGTTGTGAACATCTCCTCTGTAATCAGAAATTCAATATTGCAGACCACAAAGCCCACTGAGGTGTTAAGCTGAAAGGTAGGAGATAGCAGGGTGAGCTTTTTCTGGGGAAAACATATGGGTTTTTTCCCCAATTGAAAAGCCTTAAATGTGATTCAATTAGTTGATGACTGGAAAATGATGCTTAATGTCCAATTAGAAAATTGTCTTATTAGAGTCATGATAACTCTGCAGCCCAGGGGCGGATACTCCATTTTGCAAGTAGTTCAGACACCATATTTTTATTCTTTATATTGTTTAAGCATACATTAGCATGAATGGCCAAGCAAAAATCCTGTGATCACACAGCCTCCAGTAAAACACCTTTTGATGTATTAGAAGCATGCTGGGGCCATTGACTGAAACCTTTGAGGGGAGGTTTTAGAAATGAGACAGTAACAAAACATATTAATGCTAGAAGCTGCTAACTTACACAAAACAAGTGCGAGCTCCTGTCTGTCTATTATCCAGGTATATGGATAAAAGTAATGGAGTGGGATGACCTCTATGTTCTTCATAAACAGATCATAAAAGGCCAAAGGGCTGGTTTTGTCTAAGTCAAGCTTCATGCACAGTGTTGCTTCTTAATTTACATTTCTGAGAAAGTTCACACCATGAAAACTGGAAGAAAATCGATTGGAGTTGTGGTACAGGGCTGTGAATGGGTTAGAACTTGGTTTAACAGAGGTTAAAGCATGAAATAGGAATAGGAGCAAAAAATTATTTGTTGCATGTAAATACCATGAGACACCTTGGAAAGAAAAAAACTCATGGTTAGAGTGTCAGCTAATGTGAAAGTAACAATTAAATGTTTGTTCTCCAGGAACAGTGCTGGTGTCAACAAGTAATTGCACATTCCTATCCATAGAAAGCCTCATGGAATGATAACAAAATGAAAAGGTGTTTCGTTTGTGAAGGTATCAGTGAGTAAATTAGACTTTTCAGTCTGCACAAAGGTTATGTAAATTGTCATTCTGCTGCCAATAAAGACCTCGGGGTCTTTGGGCAGGAAGAAAACATTCTGAGGCAGCCACAGGATATTAATCACCTCCCTTCTCCCTCTTAGCAATGGCTAGATGTTGTCCTGTACCTGGTATGGCCAAGGGGCTGTGCTGGGGCTGTGGCATGCAGCAGTTGTGTCTCTGTCAGAAGGCTGGAGGAATACATTGATTCAGGGTGACCTGACAAGGAACACGAGTCTGCTCTGTCTGGCACTTGTAAAATGACATTAATGTAATTACTGGAGGTTTAAAGGGGTACAGGGTGATGAAACCAGGCCCAGGGTCTTTGTAAATTCACTGTGCTCTAAGCAGCTTTATATCAAATTCCAGGCTGCAATGTGTTACCAGAGAGATGTTAATTTATAGGCAGAAGAGGATTCACATGCTAAAATTTTATTATTATTTTTTAAATTGAAATCTGCCTGAAATCAAGAGTACATTTCCTCTTTACCTCAGTGAAGGCAGTATTTCACCCTGGCACCATTTTTGAAGTCTGATCTTGTGAGCCTTTGAGGAAACCTGTGTTTGAAAATAATGATAACTATAATATTCTGATTGCAGTGAGGATTTTGTATATCTCTGCAGCTAAAATATGAAAAATTCTTGTGCATATTTTTTAATCTCATAATTTAAAATCTTTATAGCCAAGACTCATAGTTTTTCAATGTTTTGACTGCTGATATTAAACAATGTAACTGCAAAGTACTGGAATAGATCAGCTTCCTAAAACATATTAATGTAATAAGCAATCAGCTTAAAATTGTTTGAAATAAACATGTCTACTTACTTAAATAAAGTCAGTTCATTTTCCTTCCCTTTGGTATGACTTACACCCTTTCCTGAGCACTTTAATCTTTTAGCATAATTAAAACCCACTAAACACTACTTCAGTTCATCATCCCCAACATCACTAATGGATCCTTCCTGCTCTCAGTGATCTGATGATTACGGGTAATATTTCTCTACAGAAAAGTCATTCATATCAGAAGCACATCCCAGAGTAAATTTAATTTGTAACTTATGTGCTGTAAATATAAACATTATGGTGAAAAGGTTTGTCTTGTTTATGCTTTTATGTAGGCATATTCATTAAACCTGTATTTTCTATGGTTTATGACATTAATTCAAATTTGAAATGTCACACAGTCAGTTTGGTCTATATGACTACAGAGACTTGCTTGCTGGTTTTCCTTTTCATTATTACCCATTACCCTGATGTCTCTACTCCATCATGCTTGCAAAAAGTATATAGCACTACTTACAACTTCTTGCGTTCTGTGACTTTAATGGAAAGGGATATTTGGCTCCTACAGGAAAGAGATTTTAGGATGCTTCTGGGAGACAGCCAGGAACAACTGGGATCCATGACCTAGGCTGCCAAATAAGATGCAACTTCCTTCTTCTGCTGTTCAGCTGCTGTTAAAGGTGTGTCTGGCTAGCAAGAGACACTTCTTTTGGTTACAGGAAAAAATACAGATTGATTTGGGAATGTGACTCTGTGTAAGCTTGAGGCTGAGATTTGCCTTTGAACTGTAGTCCAGCAGTGCCATGAGATGATGAACAATCCTCTTCCTGGAGAAAGTATGGGGATTCCTACAGCCCCAGGGAGCTTGCAGAGCCAAAGGTTTTGTCATGACCTCCATGGCAGGGACAACTCAGCAGCCCCACGTCCTCTCTTTTTGTGGAACTGAGCTGAAAGGTTTCCATCAGTCCCCTCAGGAAGCCTTAAATTAGTCAGAAAGCTTTTATCGTGCTTTCTTCTTACTGCATTGCTTCAAGAAAGAATTCACATTCACAAGGTTTCATCTGCACTGAGAATGTTTTGTTTTCACCCAGATATACTGATTTCAAGAACAGTCAAGGTCTGGTCCTAGGTGAACATCTATGACTGGATGCCTTGAGGAAAAATCCAGAAAGAAATCAAGAAAGAGGAAAGAGCAAGAATGAAATCAAATAAATAGGCACCTGCCTGAAATGCAGGGGTTCTAAATTCAGTGCAGAGACATGAACAGAACAAAACAGAGCCTGGGATACCAAGCTGGGGAAGTCTTGTCCAAACTGCAGTGAACAACCAGAAAAATAATCAGTTTTCTCCTTTGTCTTCCAAGAATCCCTACTGGTACTTCTACTGGTTTA
>VXAX01001392.1:72245-89816 GCA_013399835.1 Leptocoma aspasia | reverse complement strand
TTATGTATTTGTAGCTGATTCTTGGAAATTTAACACAATAGTGTTGAATGAAAGCCTCCACACCTCCAGATGAAAGGGCAGATCAATGGATGTGAGAATTGGAAACAGATGGGTAATGTTTCTTCCAGTAAAACTTCAGCTTTTTGTTTCTATCTACTCACTGTTTTAGCAGCCTTGTTTCACTTAAATGTGATTTTGCAAAATTTCCAGGTCTCTATGAAGTTTCTGTCTGATTTTCTTTTATAAAGGTTTAATCACGTGCCTTTGCTCTCAGCATTTTTAATAGTTCTCACCAATTAGGAAGAGAAATAAAAGTATATATCAGAAGCAGCTGTCAACAGTGTTAATCATATACATCTTGACTCCTTACTGCAGGAGAAGTGCCGCTATTGATGTCAAAAAGTGGGAAGGACAAGGATAAAGACTGGATTCAGGGCATGACTGACAGCATCTCCTACAGAAATTAAGGGGATCCTAAAGTAGCTCATGGCTGTTTAAGTCACCCTGGGCTGTGTCTCTCACACAGTCTCTAAGAGGTGATTCAGGCACCACATTTTGTAAAATGTTTGCCTATTTTTCAATTAAAATTCTACATTTATTATTAATAGCTTAATGCTTGAATTCATATTCAGACAGAAGCACTGTTTGTACATTCTGGAGGAGTTATGACTCCTGCTGAAGTTCATGGAAAATCTCCCATGAATGTTGATAGGAAGCAAGGTTTCACCTTTCATATGGAGGCAAGATTAAACAAGCAATTGTTTTCATGTATTTTATAAAAATAAGTGATCATATGACATGTGCACAGGGTTTGCTAATATCTCCAGAGATACCTTAGTGGGCCCTTCCTGTTAAAGTTGACATATTTTGGGTTTGATACAGGTTTTAATTGTGTTAGACTTAATTGCTGTGTAATATGAAACTTGTCGTGTTTAATCAGAGAACAACTGTTACACCAAAATTAAGTAAATTCAAGTTAGAAATACCTTCCTTCATCATATATTGCTGAAAGTATGCAAAGTGCTGAGTTATAGAAAAGTAGCCAAGACCAGTTTAAATTGCCTTAGAAAGAAATAAAGATATTCCTTTTTTTTTTATGTGTGATGAGCCAGCTTTGAGCACTTTGATACAAGGAAATCATTGATAAACTGCAGTGAGACTGGAAAGGGCCAACAAAATCTTTGAGTCCAGAGCATTTTCCCTGTGAGAATTTGTGGGAGCTGACTATGAGCAGAAATGGCTTAGAGGGAACCTTACAGCATCCTCTCCACACCTGCAAGGAGTTTCTGAGTAGGTGGAGAGTGTTTAATGAGGTTGGTGGCAGGGGGAGAAAAGAAAATGGTTGTAAATTAGAATGAGGATGGTTACAACTTGACATAAAGAAATATTTCTCAAGGCAAGGATGGTCAGGCATTAGAACAGGTTGCCTAAGAAAGCAGTGAAATCTTTCACCCAGGAAAACACTGAACGGGTGAAAGTTGACAGGAATTTGGGGGCTGAATTCAGGGCAATCCTGCCTCAAGCAGAAGGCTGGAATAGAAACCCGCTAAGGTTCAAACGTGAATAATTCTATTATAGTAGCCTGAAAAAAATGAGCTGCTAGGAGCAGTAAGATATGTTCTACTTCATTTTATGACTCTTTCTCAAAATTTAAAGTAACATGTAATTTCTAGAATCTCTGATTGGTGGGGAAAGGGAGGGAAAGAGATGATTTAACTTCATTCTAGGGTGTACCCCTCACTGATGAGGACTTGGTAAAATTAAACCCTGGAGAGCTGCCATGCTGTACAACCAGAACTTTGTCAAGATTCTAAAATCCTACGCACAAATATGAATGAAGATTATGAGTTACTTAGTTCTTGATCATGGCACCCACATTTTCTCTGGCAACTGCTATTTTTAGTTAAAAGTTAAGTGGGCATGATGGAGAATTTTTTAAGGAATTGTTATATATATTATTCTGCATTTCTCTGATTTTTCTTATTTCATACAGGACAGATTCTTTTTATTCTCTGAAATGTTGTGGTTATTGAAAAAAACAAGTTCACCATTTACAAATATCCAGTATAAATCAAATAATTTGTGCTTCATAACAATTTCTTCTTGCCATGTCCGTAATCATTAAATTGAGAGAGAATTGGGATTGTTCAGACAGAGAAGATTGTTGAGAAGTCTTCAGGGAGACCTTAGAGTTCCTTCTAGTACCTAAAGCGACTTCAAGAAAACTGGAGAGGGACTTTGGGAAAGGGCCTGGAGTGACAGGACACAGGGAATGGCTTCCCACTGCTAGAGGGCAGGGACAGATGGGATATTGGGAAGAAATCGTTCCCTGTGAGGGAGGTGAGGCCCTGGCACAGGGTGCCCAGAGAAGCTGTGGCTGCCCCTGAATTGCTGGAAGTGTCCCAGGCCAGGATGGACAGGACTTGGAATAACCTGGGGTAGTGGAAGGTTTCCTGCCTGTGGGAGGGGGTCAGAATTTTATGATATCTAAGCTCCCCTCAAACCAAAACCTTGTCATGATTCAAAGATTCTTTGGTTCATCACTTTTTCCACCAGCTCCAGAGGAAATACTGTGACTTCAATACTAAGTATTGATTAATTTGGGTATTTTCATTAAGTTAATAAAGTCAGAACTTTGTCATGCTACCTAGTGCTTCTGTTATTCTGTATAAAGTTGAATTTTCTTGCTTCTCTGTTCTCTTTCCCTCCACAGCAGCTAATAAAAAAAGGAAAGAACGAAAGAAAGAAAAAAAGTTAATTAAATTCAGATGAAGTGTGTCAAGCATTGTCAAGATTTCAACGGCTACTTTAATCAGAAGTAAAACCCATATTGATTAAGATCCACAGTAATTAAAAGTCTTTAAAAAAAAAGTTTTGATAAGGAAAATTGTACTGCATTTCTAAATCTTCATCAATTTGTCAAGTACAAAATGTCAAAGATGATGAATATACCTAATTGACATTAGCACTAACTTAGAGTAGAACACCAGAGAAAATAAGCAGAAATTTAACTACCATTTTCTTTTCTTCCTTTGATGCTTTGATAGACGGATAAAGCAGCTCTAGGTAAGGCCACTTATAACACCTCCCGTCAGGGAATTTTGGATTTCATTGTATAGAATAACAGTCATTAAGACAAAGGATTCTTGCCAATTTATTTCTCTGTGGCACTAACGAGGATGTTTACCTGCTCTCCGTCATGACTTGTTATGTCTTTTTATTATTAGCACCCAGTTAGCAGGTGATAAAACTGAAGTACACCAGGGTGACATGACTTGTACAAGGTCTCACATCATTGACCATGTAAAGCCTTTAGAGCTGCTAACTCCTAGCTCTGGTCTATGTGCAAGGCTGCTGCTAATGTTTAATGCTGTTTTATCCAATGTGGATATCATCCTATTTTCCCATGACTTTTCTTTAATGTCAAAATATTTATATCCAGATAACATCCCTTAGAAGCAGGTATATCATTTTCACTGACAGCTAATAGTAAATTGAATTAATTAAAAAAATAATTCTAGTCCTTGGTGAAGTTGATTATTGGTGTGTTATAAAAGTAATTACAGAAAGACTTTGAAACAACATGCCATTCCATAAGTATCATTGTCAGTGCTTACTTTTTAGAGGGAAGATAAAGTGAATATCTGTGGATGTTCTTAAAATAGTGCATTTTAGAAGAAAAGCTCTAGATGAAGACAATATAAACAACTAAAGAAAATTAATAATCAGGAACTCAGCTGTATGAATTCCTTGAAGTTTCTAGCTGTATTTTGTGTCCCTCATATACCATCAGTCTCTTGAGCTGTCTTGACTTCTGTACAGACTAGGTCATTTGGACTGTAATCCTAGGCATAGAAAACAAAGTGTTCCCACTGGGACAGGTGGTTGGTTTTGTTACTGCAAGATGAAGAAAGATATCCACTTCCATCAAGCAATAATACAGATTCATGGAAATGCAATCAGTTATAGAAAGCTAATACTGTGAGATGCAGCATTTAACTTAGACTTACCAGCAGTGGTTCTGGTTCTAGGTATTTGTTAGTTACTGAGCTAACTTACACCATCAGATTGTTGTTCCAAGGAGCTCCAGAGACATATTTAACAGCTTCTTTCCTTACCTTCCTCTTTGCCTCTGGAAATATCTCCCACTTTGTCCCCAGTGAAGGGATACTTGAGCAGAAATCAGTGTGCTCTTTGAGAGCTTCAGTTCCTCACATTCACTTGCAAAATGTTTGTTGAGTTGCACGCCCAGTATCTGCCTTCTTTTCACAGTTCCTTCTTTTCACCTTCCTGATTATCTTCATCAGCTAATGTCCTGTGATAATTTTAAAAGTCATCTAGTCTAAAACATAATTTTACCTAGGTGTTTTATTGCAATTTCATCAGTCACTGTTTGGATAGTTCTCCACTGGGTGTGTTGCACATGCCTGTGGCGCAGCACAGGGAAGGAAGGACTGAAGAAATTTAGTGGGATTGTCTGAAGATTAGGTGATAAATGTACTTACTCCTGAATTTGGATTATAGAATCATAACATCATTTAGGATGGGAAAAACCTCTAATATGATTGAGTCCAGCACTGCCCAAGCCCACCATGTCCCTGAGTGCTAAAGCTACATGTCTTTTAAATCTCTCTAGGGATTATGACTGCAACTTCCCTGGAAAACCTGTTCCAGGGTGAGACAGCCCTTTTTCCCCCTCTAATACTGATTCTAAGCCTCCCCTGTGCAACTTGAGATGAATGCCAGCCTGGGTGTGGAGCATGGGTGAAATTCCCCAAGGATTTACATTTGTTGGTTTTCCACTAGTGCTGTAAACAGCATATAGTTATTAACTGCCTGCAGTGGACACAGAAGGAGGGACAGGCAAGAAAGTGAATAGAAAAGATGGGGAAATAAAATCAAACAGAAGCAAATGGCTGCTGAATTTTAAAGTCAATTTCAGCATTAACTTATAGCTCAACACCAGGAGGAAAAGCAAAAGTATTCAGCAAACTCAAGCAGAAAAGTACAACAAATCTTGAGTCAGATTGATGATACCTCAGCAAATGTATTTCAAAGGGATTTAGATGGTTATACCCTACATTAGACAGAAAGTGTGATAACCATGCAAGTAAATGTTAATTTCCATGGAAATTACAACAATAAAGCACTTTGAGGTACTATCTTTCAGGCAGCAAAGGTCCCAGGGTACTTTACTATTCAAAACAATTTAAAACAGCGACAGACAACGTTTTCTGTGTTTGATTTAAAATCAGCAATGAAAACCAGCTTTTGCATTTCTAAAAATGATAAACATTCTGCATTCAGAGACAAAACTTGTATACTGCTTCTGATTCTTCTGTCACCTGAACTCTGTACTTTTAGTCTGTTCCTCTGCTTGCTGGTGCTGCTGGATGGACCTTCCATCTGTTAGTGAACATCAACCCTCCCTAAGGCAACAGATTCACAGCACAGAAAAATTAAAAAATGGTACCTAAAGTTCACTCTTCCTTTGTGTCTAGATCTGTTGGTAGAGACGCAAATGTCTTCCAAAACAACACATTAACTGCAAACAGCACCAGGATACTGCCTTGGGGATATCAGTTCTCATTCTGCAACATTCCAGAACTCAGGTCTCAGGAATGATCCTTACTTGCTCAATTTTTTTTTTGCCACAATTCTCACATTAACTACCTCTGCTGTTTAAAGATCTGTACTGGAATAATTTTTCATACCTTGCCCTCAGTAGACCCAGACTGTAGCAAATGTGTTTTAATTCCTCATCCACTTAGAAAGCCTTCTTTTGTCTTCTTTTTGGGTATGTTCACGCTGGCTTCTTTCTTTCATGCTGAAATTTTCATGATTCCAGACAGGTGACTTTAAAGGGCTTAGGAACATCTAGATGCTCTCTTGCTTGCTTTTCTTTATTACATTGATGTCACGTTTCATTAGTTGCAGATCTTTAGGACTTTTCATTACATTGATATCATGTTTTATTAGCTGCAGATCTTGTCTAAAACCTTTTGCACACTAAGTTTGTTTTAAATGTAAATCCTCCCTAAATGACCTGGAATTAATTCTTATTGAGTTTTATCCAAATTTAAGACAGAAAAAAATAGATAGCCTGATGAAATGTTCTCAAAACAGCTTACTTGACATTAGTTGTCATTTTTTTGCATATCAGTGTTTGAAGGGCTTCACCTATTTTCTAGCTATTTTTCTGAGAGGAATAATTTGCCATGCAAAGGCATTCATTGTGTCTCTAAATTAACTAGAATTTGAGAATTTTAATACAGATTACATGGATAACTCTTGCAAAGTTTGCACTACTAAGAGAGGCGCTTTTACTTCTGTAGATAAGTTAAATCAGCAAGGTTCAGTTGCTGGCATAAGGACTGGGTGTGATCCATGGGTCCTTCTGACTAGAGTATCTATCACATCCTATCGTTCCTTAACAAAAAAAATCTTTTATGGAACATCTTGAGCATGATCCCACAACACATACATGACAAACAAAGGATGAGACTCAACCAGCATGGAATTCGGACAAGCGGGTCCGGCCTGACCAACCTGGTCTCTGATGGGCAGGTGGCTGCCTGGTGGATGAGGGACAGGCTGTGGGTGTGTCTGCCTGGACTCCAGCAAAGCCTTTGATATCCCATGGCATCTCCTGGAAAAGCTGCAGCCCAGGGCCTGGACAGGTTCACTCCTCTCTGGGCTGGGAACTGGCTGATGGCCCGGCCCAGAGAGAGGTGGGCATGGTGCCACATCCTGTCACTCTCACTTTTCAGCCTTCTGATGTTTTCATTCTTGTGATGGAGTTTCTCATGCTGATTTTTTGTAAACATGCACAAAACATGTAAACATGTTTTTCTAACTGTCTTTTTGTTTTTCATTCTTTCTCCGGGGAGGAGAAAGGTTTGATAGACTTTGTCATTGACCAGTGTAGTTGGAGAGGTTGTAACCTCACCTTCCAATCGATGGTCGTTTCCAGAACTCTATATAACGTGAAAACCAAAATAAAGTTTCTCTCTTCTTTGCCTTCTCTCAGGTGTGGCTGCGTTTGTCTCTGCATTTCGTGTTGCTCGATAGAGTGACAACACCCAGCTGGGAGCTGGCCACTGTGGTGTCCCCAGGGGTCTCTGTTGGGGCCTGCCCTGTTTAAAATCTTTATTGGTGATCTGGATTAAGAGATTGAGTCTACTCTGTAGCAATGTGCTTTTAAGCTTATTTCCAAAATCCTGTCCCCTCCCTGGGTTTTTCCTTGTGGTAAAATCCTTCCCCTTCTCCCTTCAGGTAACAGCCCTTTCAGGTAACAGGCCAATACACACAAACTGTCTGGTCTATTGTCCCGTCTTATCTTGGAACATTCCAGAAGGGCATTGTGTGGTCGGTCAAAATTCAAAGAATGCTACAAAAAGACTGGGCTCCCCATGTGTCATCTTCCCCTGAAATCCACACTTCTCCTCACCTGGTTGGGCGGCTACCTGTTCCTTCCCATGCCCCTTCCCCCAGTATAAAAGGCTAGGTGACCAGATGGTCAGGAGAGTCAGCCAAGAGTCACCAAGGCAGAGCCAGGAGGAACACCAAGGGGAGGAGGGCTGTGAGGAACCACTGCATGGAACTGCAATAAAGACTGAAAAACCTCTCCCCAGGTCTGGCTCCTTCTTCACCAGTCTAGAGGACTCTCAGCTGAGGTAACCTGAGGTGCAGACCCCCTGCAAAGGGGCAGCTCCATCTCTCCACTCTCCCGGGGCTCCGCTCAAGTCTGGACTTGTCCTCATGTGCCTGGCCGAGCAGCCTGCTGCTCCTAGCTAGCCGTGGTTCCTCTGAGGACAAACCCCTCAGCAGCAGCCGCTTGGCCAGCATCTGGATACAGGGCAAGTCTGGGCGAACCCTCATCTTGGTTTATTTGGCACAGCCACAATACTGCCCATAGTAAATTCATGGAGGACACTNAGCCTGGAGAAAAGGAGGCTCAGAGGGGACCTTGTGGCTCTGCACAACTCCCTGCCAGGAGGGGACAGCCGGGGGGTCGGGTTCTGCTCCCAGGGAACAGGGACAGGAGGAGAGGGAACGGCCTCAGGCTGTGCCAGGAGAAGTTTGGGTTGGACATCACAAAGACATTCTTCTCTGAAGATGTTGCCAATTATTGGAAGGGGATGCCCAGGGAGGTGGTGGAGTACTCAGCAAATGACTGGATGTGGCACTCAGTGCTCTTGTCAGGTGGTGATCAGTTAAAGGCTGGATTAAATGATCTTAGAGGTCTTTTCTAACCTGAATGATCCAGTGATTCCCACACCTTCCACATTCCCTGTGAAATACTGTTGTTTTCATATGAAAGAGATGTAGGGAGTAGAGCTCTTCCTCCAGTGCTTTTGCAACCCAGCAGCCATCAGCTACCGGGAACTGCCAGCCTTGTTCTCAGACTTTGGGGTGCCATGAGGAGCCCAAAGCAGGGATTTGTTCTCTGTATTAGCCTTAACTCCTTCACACTTCCAGGTGAGTACTTACTGGGAACTTCCACCTGAAAATTTTAGTTTATTTTGAAGGAGAGAGGGTGAGGAGATACTTTAATCAGAATTTAAATTTCCACAAAATCTGCTTTTTTTTTTCCTCTAAATTAATGTAATTTTTGTTGAAATGATCTGATTTTCATTAATGAGAATAAAGTAAATAACATGTCAGTTTAGTTCAGACTGTGCTGTTGAAGATGTGGGTTGTACAAATATATATTTTTTTTGGCCAAAAAGAAATTTGCTTCCTTTGACCCCAGGTCGTGGTTCTAGTCCCCATGACGCAGGTTGCTTCCCTCTCACTTGTGCCAGTGCCATCTGGGTTTGTTGCTAAAGAAAAATTTTCACTAATTATGTCCTGAGCTGCCACAGTGTCATCTGCAAGACCCATTTCCACTTGTTAGCCTTTGAGAGGTACAGGAGCAGATGGTGAGGGCTTAGAGAAAGAACATGAAGTGGCCTTACAGATTTTGGCCCAAGATCCATATATTCATATAATTCAGGATCATTAAGGTTGGAAAAGCCCTGTAACATCATTGAGTCCAACCATTAACCCAGCATTGCCAGCTTCACCCCTAAGCACCACATCTACCCATTTTTTAAAATTTTGAGGAGCATTGATTCCATCATTGCCCCGGGCAACCTCTTCCAATTCTTGACAGCCCTTTCAGTGAAGAAATATTCTCTGTATATTAAATATAAACCTCCCCTGGCACAACTTGAGACCACGTACTCTTGTCCTGTTAAGTTTCCACCTCTGCTTCTGGAGGAGGTCAAAAGCAATGCATGAGAGGAAAATCATGCCCACTAAAAATATAAAGTGATAATTTTGCTGAATACTCTTCCATGTATTGCTTGGGAACTTCTAGGAAAGTTGATAGTGTCATAGGTGTTGTTAGCAGCCTTCATGGATTGTCTTGTCCATACTGCCCTTGAACTAAGGCAGACTCCAGAACCTGAAGCACCTCTCAAGAATCTTCAGCACACCTCAATATGGATTGTTTGAATAACCACATCCATTTTTTTCATCTTGGACCCCCTGCTTGTGAAATTCATTTGATGCTTTCAGTGATTTAACTGGTAAAGCAATCTGAAGTGAATCTTATTGCCCCTTCCACAAGCCACTCATTTTTTTCTCTAATCTGTGGCCTGGATTATTTCAGCTACCTGTCTACTGAGAATCCCACCTGCTCAGGATGCAGCATAAACTGTAATATACTTAAAAATTTTCCAAATAGTGTTTACAGCTCTTTTTCTCCTTCTTCTTCTTCTTCTTCTTCTTAACATCCTTTTTTGGATGCTGCTGAACACTACATTGGTAGTTTCATGGACTGTCTATTTTAAATTCCAATTTCATCTCTGAGCTCTAATAATTAGCACAGAGTACATTTCTCCTAACATAAAGGTTAGGCTATTGGGGTTTGGTTTCCCCACATCAATCACTTTATGTTTGTTTGAAACAAACATTTTTGTCTCCCGTTCTACCATTGATTCTTATCACCTCCTGCAACTCTTCAGGCAGCCTTCATCTTTCCTACAGATAAATACTACAGTACCATTACCAAAATGTGATCTGCTCTTTCAAGTGTCTTTCAATTAGTGTTAGGGCTCTACCAACTAATTTACTAACCTGGTTTCCCTTAACACTTTAATTGTGAGGAGTTTTGACAGAAACTTCCTGGAAAGCCAACCAGGCTCTATTAACCAGCTCAATTCCCCTTCTCTGTGAGGTATTAAATTATTGTTTCATGAGGTAGGATGCTGCCCAAGCTCTGCAAAAGCTACCTGACAAATGGAGCCATAAAAATAATGAAATACGTAATAATTTTTGCAGCTCTTCCACTATTTAGGCATTTCCTTTGAAATTTTTTGGGCATCAGATTTTTTATCTCTCTGGGATGGGGAAAGTTTGCTGTTTCTCAAATAAAAGATGAGAGACTTCAGGAAAGCAGTTACAGAAGAAACAAAGTACTTTAATAAACTGATAACTTAGAACAAGTTTTATAAAACTTACAATCCAGTGAATTTTTTAAAAACAGCAATTTAAATATTTCATGGGCTATGTAAGGAGTACAATTTTATAAATTTCACTAAAAAGAAAAGTATTAATATTGAAACAGAGATCTAAAGAAGTTTAAAAAACTAGTAAAATGCTGTCATATTTTATCCCATGTCAATTTTTGCTCTATTTTTTTTATATGTAGATATGAGGAATGAAATGTACTAAGAAGGGAGAACAATGGAGGGATGTGAATAAAACAGCAGAGGAGCACTTCTTCAAAGTAAAGATATTCTATCATCTGATCACTGATATCACTCTGCTTCATAAAAAAGGTATCATGTGAAAATATTTAATTTTCTAGCTTTTCTAATTTACATGCCCTGAATCTAAGCCAGTTTGTTTTGATTTGTGACCATCACTAAATGTGGAAATGAAAAGTATTCCTAGTATAACTTCTACTCTGCAGCTGTTGGATTTACAGGCTCTCTAGCACTTTTCTGGAATTTCATGCTTATTTCTTTGGAGAGTAGATCAAGGCAGCTGGAGCAACTCTGCTCTGGAGATGGGTTGAGAGAGCTGGAGGTGTTCAGCCAGGAGAAAAGAAGGCTCTGGGGCCTAAAAAGGCTCCAAGAGAGCTGGAGAGGGCCTGTAGTGACAGGACAAGGGGGAATGGCTTCCCAGTGTTGGGGGGGAGGGCTGGATTAGATGTTAGGAAGAATTTTTTTCCTGAGACCCTGGCACAGGGTACCCAGAGCAGACGTGGCTGCCCCATCCCTGGAAGTCTCCAAGGCCAGGTTGGAAGGGCTTGGAGCAACCTGGTCTAGTGGAAGGTGTCCCTGCCCATGGCAGCTGGAGTTGGGCTGGGTGGGCTTTGAGGTCCCTTCCAACCAAACCATTCTGTGGTTCTGTGATTTCTTCTTTCTGTGTACAGTGCAGTAGGACCAAATCCCTGCCCATGACTCGGCCTTGTAGGTGCTGCCATAAGCCTGCACAACGCCAGGACATCAGAATTTCTGGAGGCAGGAACAGAAATCCCTGTTTTATTTCCCCCTTCCCTTGAGCCAGCGTTTCAGGTGTCAGAGTGCAGACTACAGGGATGCTGGTGTGGAACACAGTGGGTAAGGCTTCAGCTGAGTGGACAAAAAGATGATTTAATATGAACCTGCCTTGACAGATATCTCAACAAGACCAATTTCATCCATTATTAAGAATCTACAAAGAAGTTGTGTCAATCAAAGTTAGTCTCCCAAGACCCTATTTTTAATCTGTGTAGAGAAATAAGAAATTCTGGGAATGACTCATTTGGCCTATTTTTATCTTTCACTTGAAAATGGAACGAATCACATCTAATCTCCACTGATCACACGGAGAAGGGGTCCATTTACCAGAACTGAGAGTGTGGAGTGACTGAGTCAGATGCAGATCTCTCTGTTTAGTCTGGTGACCAATTAGAAAAGTATGAATTATGCCTTTTCATGGAACTCAAGCACAAGAAGTTAGATTGCAATATAGGCAGGCAGAAAGAGACTTGCAGTGGGTCCTCAGCTCCTCTTCCAGATGAGTTAGCACCATGTCCAATAGCCTGTTTGCTTTTGGACACATTTTGCTTCTGGGAACATTTCCCATGAAATTTTACATGAAAAAAGTAAATCAATGCAATGAAAAAATTACAGAATAGGAAAAACATGCTAAACATGACAAAGAAAAGAGCAGTTATTTTACATTTTTAAGTCTGGAGATTGATACTGAAATTGTTTTTACTCTTACCAACTTGCCAGTGAAACTTTTCTTGTCACACAGCTGAAGGATGTCTGGTTTTACTACAAAGCCCAGCAGTGATTCTTATCACTTCAGATAGATGTGTTCTTGCTGTGCTAAGTGGCTCTTCAATACTTCTGGCCCCTCTGGTTTAGCTCAAATCCCAGGGGAACAGACCACAGGGTAGCAAATGGACCAGTGAATAATTTTCTACTCTGTATGTAAAGGAGCTGTGGAAAATCAGACTTGTTGCTGAAGATATTGAAAGCTTTTTAGCTGGCTTCATATCCCGATTCCTCTGCACAATTTTGCCTCTTTTCCTTCAGCACAGAGAGTCTGTTCTAGATCCTCAAACTAGACAGAAAATTATATTTGCTTATATTTCTAAGGGACCTTGAGCCCATTTTGTTTACATCGTTCTCATGCTGCTATTTCAAGCTATTAAGGGTGAAAGGTCTATCACTTTACAGAGCTGAAAAATTAATCCATTCCTGGCTGGAAAGAGCAGATTTATAAGGAGTATTGGGTTTGGGTTAGAATAGGAGATAAAAATTAATTACCATCTTTGTTTTTCAAATCAAGATCAGAGTCAAATAATCCAAAAACTTTATAATGAGATGATAGGAAAGTCCAAGGGATGGGAGAAAGAAAGAGAATCAAATGTCATCCATTTAACAGGTAAAATATCTGTAAGAGATCTGGGAACAATATCACTGGAACCAACTCAGAGACATTTGAAAAAGCAGATTGCAGAAAAAGTACAATAAAGTACAGTATTGTATTATCATGTTTTGCTGGAAGATATAGGCTGTTTTTCAAAAGAAGCACTGTGTTGACACCCCAGTTTTGTGGTTTTTTTCTCACAAATTGTTGCTGAAATGGTCTGTTTATAATGATACATCATTCCAGCTCTTCACATTTGCCTACCAGCTTCATTTCAGAGTGCCTGAATTACCATTTCAAGCACTGTCTATAAAACTCCTGAGGAATTTACAGTTAAAAGTGAGCAAAAGATCATCTGCCAAGTATAATAGAACTGAAGTGATGTGTAACAAATTCACTTGCATGGGAATTGCATTTCAGAAAGGACTTCAGATCTGGCTTTGAGTACACAGAATAATTCCACAAAGGAAAAGGACAATTTAAAAGTAATCAAAATATTGTGCTTGGTTTTGACTACAATAATGTAAAGTTTCATCGTGAGATTAAGGTGAAAAACTGAAAATGCCTGGAGACTCTGTCCCCTCCTGACAAAAAATGATCTGGCCTTAGGTAGTCCATGGCATTTCTCAGCTGCTCTACAGAAACATGATATTCCTGGGCATGATGCCTTCACTATTTAGGAAAAGCCAATTAGTACTGAACACTGGAGCAAAATTAGTCTCTCCATTGCATATGATGGTTTTCCCTCAGGGAAGGGAATGAAAGAGAAACAATATTTGACAGTACAGTCATGTTGCTTAATGCACTCCTGGAAGAAACCCAGCTATTGTTGTGAACAGGCTTGTTTAAAGCCTATGAGGAACAGATTTGGGTGTTTCACTCCAAAAAAAAAAAAAAAAAAAAAAGAGAGAGAAAGTGATATGTGAAATCAGGTTTTATGTTTGGTTTTCATTTGTATTGTTCTTGTTTGGTGATGGGTGTTGGGTATGTTGTGTGTAATTTTTGGTGTGATATCAGAATAATTTCATTAAATACTTTGCATGAAGGAAATTCCTAAATACTGATTCACATGAACAAGCAGATATAATGAGTACCTTTTTTTTTTTTCTGTGTATGAATTAAATGGTCTCATCCAGTACAAAATTAGCACCACTTTTCTTCATGACAGAAGTTGGTTGCAATTAGGGTTTTCTGTGATAATTAGCAGCCTGCAGTGGTTGTAGCTGTAGGATTGTGAGGCAAAACAGATTCTAAGCAAAAAATAGAGTATCATAAGCTAAATCTTTAAAATGGAGCCTATCTTCCTGTGAAAGTGTTCCATCCCTGGAAGTGTCCAAGGCCTGGTTGGAGAGGGCTTGGAGCAACCTGGGATAGTGGAAGGTGTCCCTGCCAGTGGCAGGGGGCATTTGAATGAGATGGTGTTTAGGGTCTATTTCAATCCAAACCATTCTGTGGTTCCATGATTCTATGATTTTATGATGATTCTGTATTGGAAAAAGAAATGTAAATAATTCATTTTATTCACTGATCCTCACACGACACCTCTCTTTAGCATAGAACATCCCCATATTTAAGTAAATAATTTTCATCCTGTTTTACTCATGTAGCACTGGAAGACTGTTTATATAGCATGCTATCTGTGAGTACTGAAATTTGAGCTGGGGTATATTTTTACCTTATTTTTACCTTATTATCCATCTGCGGTATTTTACCTCTGTCTTCAATCATAGGATTCCTCTCACACTGATGTGGCTTAGTGGTGGACTTGATATTTTTAGGTTAATGGTTCAACTCAATCATGTTAAAGGGCTTTTCCTACCTAAAGGATTCTATGACTTCTATGATTCTATGCCTTGTACACAAAGTAAATATATCTTGTGTTTGCCAGATTTGAAAATCAGGAGGTGCGAGTGTCTGCACCTTGATGCAAACCATTTTCATTTTGCACATTCTTAACAATGATTACATCTGTCACTATTCCACGGCAAAACTCCCATTCCCTTCACTTGGTGGTATCAGTAGCATTCCTCTAATCCTCAAGGGCTGGCACAGATAAAATCCTACTGTACTACTCTCAACCATGTCTTACTGGACTGATCTTACAAGGTCTCTGCAAAACAGGTGCACCCATACTAAGAGCAGCTTCAAAGCTGAGACATCCCCACATCACTACTGAAAAGTTACTGCCTCTCAGTGGCTGATACTGCGTGAAAGAGACATTTTACTGTTCTAGGAAAAGAGCAGAAGACCTTTCTGGGAAGGTGAACAAAAGTGTAGTTGGAAATCTGGAATCACAGAATTGTTTGGGTCCAAATGGACCTCAAAGATCATCTCGTTTCAGCCCCATGCTGTAGACAGAGGCACTCTCCACTAGACCAGATTGCTCCTATCCAGCCTCCTCCTAAACACTTCCAAGGCTGGGACATCTGCAGTTTCTCCAGGGTCTCCACCCACAGAGTGAAAAGCTTCTTCCAAATATCTAACCTAATACTACCCTTTTACACTCTGAAGACATTCTCCCTTATTGTGTCACTCCGTCTTCTTGTCAAAAATGCCTTTCCAGCTCTTTTGGAGGCCCTTTAGGTACTGGAAGTGTCTCTAAGCTCTCTGCATCCTTCTCTACTCCAGGCTGAACAGTCACAACTCCTTCAGCCTGTCTCCAGCCCTCTGGGCATCTTTGTGACCTCCTCTGGACTCACTCCAACAGGTCAGTGTCCTTCCTGTGATGGGAATCTCACAGCTTGATGCTGTTGTCCAGCTGGGGTCTTGTAGGATGGAGGTGGGAGGGAATCACTTTCCTTGACTTGCTGGTCAGGTTTCTTTATACTGATGTATATATTTTATGTATTATCTCATATCCCTGTATAAAACATTCTTCTGAGCAGTCTGATTATGCACCTGTGCTGTTTCTGGGCCTGCTCAGCTGGGGGAAATACAGATCTCTTCTGATCAGATCCAGGAGTGATGACAAGCCCGGAGGTTGCTGTCACCATCCCCTGCCCACTTCTCCTGAGCCCTTCAGCTACATGGGGCAAAGGAAGAGGATTGTCCGCTCAGAGTCTGGTGGGTTTGTGAGGTTTATTTCTGAGTGCTAAAGCGTGTCTGTGTTGATGCACAGCCTCCCGGGGAAGGAGAGCGAGCCAGCACTGAGAGCGGGGCTCGGCACGGAGGATGCAGCAGATGCTCGGTGCCATCTAGTGGGAGGAAGCACAGGGAACACCGGGAAGGCTGAACGAAAAGTGCCTGATCTCGCAGGTTATTTCACGGACTTTTGCTCACGACAATTTATATTTCTCTGCAGGGCAGAAAGTCATGCTCCTGGATGCATAAATACATACTCATAACACGCACGTCAGGGCAGCAAAGTTTAGTGCCGTGGCAGAGCTGGTTTTCTCACTGAGAGCATCCATTGCCTCTTATCTTGCAGCTCCAGCTCTAAAGTATAGGGTTCTGCAGTGGTGAGCAGCAAGGATTTCTACCTGCTATGCCTTTTTTGCTTCCCGGGAACTAAGATTAAAAGGGAAAGAATAAAAGAGAAATAAATTATTTGTGGGGCTGTGAGGAAAGGCTGAGAGAATTTGGATTGTTGAGAGGGGAAAAGGCTCCAGAGTGACCTAATTGTGGGGAAAGGGCTACAAGAAAGTCAGAAAGAGACTTTTGAAAAGGCGTGAAGTGGTAAGTGAAGGCGGAAATGGCTTTAAACTGACAGAGAGAGGTTTTGATTAGATATTAGGAAGAAAGTCTATACTGTGAGGGTGGGGAGGCCCTGGCACAGGTTGCCCAGAAAAGCTGTGGCTGCCCCATCCCTGGAAGTGTCCCAGGCCAGGCTGCACAGGGCTTGGAGCAGCCTGGGATAGTGGAAGGTGTCCCAGTCCGTGGCAGGGAGATGGAACAAGATAAGCTTTAGGTCCCTTCCAACCCAAACTATTATGTGATTCTATAAATCATAGCCTGAAATTTCTGGGAAACCACAGCATTACATGGTGTCCAGCTAATAATTATTAAATAAATGCCTCTTCTTGCTCCAAGTCTCTCTCTAACAGGGCACTGCAGTGCAGACATACATAAAACAAGGAAAATCAGTGTCTCTAATGTTTGTCCCATTTGAAATGATCAGAGATTAAAGCTGGAGGAAAACAGGAACACTGGTATGGTTGCTAAAGGCCCATGGAAGAGTCAACACATCTACTCAATATTATCCTGGCCAACACAACACACTTAACTCAGTTATGTCCGTTTCTGAAAATTTCCTGGAATTACTATAGGAAATCACAGGTCTATTAACCAAAAGTAAAGAGGCAGAGTTAACACACCTTTCTAAAACTGAAGGGATTATTTACCATTGTAGTGGTTTGAAAAGTGTTGGAATAGGAAGTGAGGTTTTTTTGGACACGCCCCTGCTAAAAACACGCATGTTAAGCTGGGCACAGAGGGGGGCGGAGCTCTTTTCTGGTGGTCAGCAAGTCAGGTAGGGCGGACTCCGTCTCCCGGCCTCAGGCCAGGGGAGGCTCGTGGGGTCTTCCCTTTCCTTTTTCTCCCCCTTCCCCCCCCCTCGGCACATTCCAGCATTCTGCCGCGGGCCGGAGCCGAGCGGCAGGCCGTCTCTGCTCTGAAAACCGAGCTGAGAGACGGCAAGGTCTGCCCTTCCCCCAT
>VXAX01001392.1:5030-72118 GCA_013399835.1 Leptocoma aspasia | reverse complement strand
GAAAGCTGTGGAATGGGGAAGGCTTCTATGCAAAGTTTCCCCCGGGCGGGTTGCATGTGAAGTCAGTTGAGACCCACAAGGAACTCTGTTGTGTTTCCTCTTGTGGGGAGTTTTTTTTCCTCATGACAAATCAGAAGGGACTTCTCTTCCTGAGGAAGATATGGACAGACTATTTCTATGAGTGTTAAACTGACTGAAATGTTTTGGTTTTGTTCTTTTGCATTGATGGCAGAAAAGGAAATGGTTTGGTGGGAGGGAGAGGTGTCATGAGGAGTTTTGTTTCGGTTTGTTTTCTTTTCTTTTCTTTCTTAGTTATTGTTAATAAACTTTCTTTATGTTTTACTGAAGTTTGAGCCTGTTTGCTCTTCTCTATCTCACAGCAGGAAAATGAGTGAACTGGCAAATTGCCAGCACCGAACCCACCACACTTAGTGGTGCATTGGCCGAGAAACATTCTAAATTGGGAAATTCTAGATTGGTGAACTGAAACCACTACAACCATGTTTATCTTAACCTCACCTGTAGCAAAACAGAATAAGTGACATTCCCAAAAATGTCACCTGGGGGAAAAAATATGGCAAAATACATCTCAAAACATTACTCTTGCAGTATATTTTATTAATTTTGTGTCATGTTTTCCAGCTGGCTTACTATGATATTTTTCAATAAGTTTTATTACAATTTATTTTAACCAAACTTAGATCAGCCATGCTGATATAAGATTACAACTTCACTTTGAAATTCCTTAAAAGATAAAAAACAACTAGGAAAAAACTTCAACAGATCCACTTTACCAAATATGTCTTTTTATTCTTAAATCAATAACATTATTATTATAAATTTTTGAGTTTCAGAAAAGACTATCTGCATTCCTACCCCAAATTTGTTTCTGTTCCTCTGACCTGTTACCAGCAACATTTCTGACCTAAAAAGAGTAATTCTACTTTTTGCCATGAGAACTCACTCACTGCCTGCCGGCCCTGTTGGGATCCCATTTCTGAGCCCATTCAGATCAGTCTCTCAGAAAGCTCTTTTTGAGCATGTCTCAGATAGGGTCAGATTGTAAGATTGACCAAGATGCTCAAAAAGCCACACAGAAGTGATGATATTTTTATGCTTTTTTATTTTTGTTTTTTTTTTCTTCCCATTAACATTTAAAAAATCTGAACTGCCTTAAGAGTCAAAAATTCTGAGGCTTGCTAAACATCTGCAAGTTACCCATGAGGTGTCTTTTTTGTACCCCAGAAATCTGAAGGGTTTGCTCGTTCCTCAGAAGGCCTTGCTCTCAAAAAAAGCCACCTGTAGCTGAGGAACTGGAATTCAGCCAAAGACAATTAAAGAAATTCAGTCAGCTGCCAAAGCAAATGGAACCATGTTGGGGCTCAGAGTCCAGCAAGATATTTAGATGTAGTAATCTCTCCTATTAAAAAAAAAAAAAAAAAAAGAATAAAAGTTGTTTCTGTTATCTGTGGTCAAATAGCTGAAATACCAGAAAATGGGTGTCATGTCTCAAACTGTGGCACAGGGCCATGCCTGACAGTTCTTGATGACTGACACAACCCTTTCTTTGTTCAGCAGCCTGTGCCCAGAGAATTTCATTACTGTGCTTCTCACAGTCGTGTTCAGGGAGGTAATTAAGGAGCCCAGGTCTATTTTAGCAAGAGTGATGAAGAGTGAGCACACGAATCTTCTCCAGAATTGCAGAGGGACCCCCAGGGTAGGAAGAGAGAGATTCGTGTGCCAGATTTTCTGCCTGTCATCTTCATGTATTTTCTTTGGGGACAGTTTGATCAATAGGTGAATGAATACCTCTGTGTCTCCTTTTGCAGGTAAATCAGTGAAATCCTGGGTTACACTTCCTCTTGCAGAGTCTCTGGCCACAACATATTTGTGCTGCTTGAAAAATGATACTGGGGAGCTTCACCAACCTGTAGTTTAGTGGGTAAGGTGTTGTCTGAGGAAATGAAATCTTTATCCGAGTGCATATGTCAATCCTTGTTTAAAAACTAAAAAAAAAAAAAAAACCCAAACCAAAACGGAAATAACAAACCTCCTACACAAAACCAACAAACAAAAAACCAAAAAAAATCCACCCCAAAAATCACCAAGAAAAAGAAAACCACCCAAATCTCACAAAAAAAGCCCACAAAAACCCAAACAACAACAACAACAAAAAAACAACAACAAACACAAAACTTGAAATCAAACAAACAAGCCCAGAACACCCCACTGCCTGTTGTTATATTTCATTCACTATATTAGGAATACTCTGGCCATAACAATGGAGCAGGGTACATGATGCCAACTCTGTGAATATTTACTGTTTATTTACTAGTGTTATAGAGAGCAAAATTCGTAAATAGGTGTTTTCTACAGGCAGATTTTCTTGGAAACATTGGGATGGCTTATGCTGCAGACAGAGCTTAAGGACCTTTGGAAAGCTATTTTAATAATGTAATTTTTAAAAACTTGTTATTCTCAATTTTATAAAGAGTCTCTGCTGAGTCTTGCATTTCAGTAGGTTTTGGTGGGTATTTTTTTTTTTTTGTGGTCTGGTTTTCAAAATAGCTTTCAACAGTTTGGATGCTGAATGCTCCAGAATCTTGGCCTACAGACATCAGGATAAATTCCTGTATGCCTGCTGCATCCTTTGAAGCTCAGTTGCAGTTGGTGGGATGGAATGGATGCCTGGTCCAGGCAGGGTGTAGCAGTGTGCTTTTGGGGTTTATTCCCAAAATCCTAGTTCCCCCAGTTCTCCCCTGTGTTAAACCCTTCCCCCTCTCCCCACCCAGATACCAGGCTTATCTCCAGGGCCCTGGCTGTCCATTGTTCTCCTTATCTCAAATGGCGCCGTGTGAGTGGCTAGTTTCAAACAATGCCCCCAAAGGAACTGGGCCACCCATGTGTCAATCTTACCCTGAAACCCACCTTTCTCCCCACCTGGTTGGTGGCTACCTGTTCCCTCCCATCCCCCTTCCCCCAGGATAAAAGCTAGGTGACAGCATGGTCAAGGGAGAGCTGGCCAGGACATCCAGGGGAGAGGGCTGGTGGGACAGCTACTGCATGGAACTGGAATAAAGACTGAAAAACCTCTCCCTGGATCTGGCTCATTCTTCACCACTCTAGAGGTCTCAACTGAGGTACCAGAGGTGCAGATACCCCACAAAGGGCAGCTCCATCTCTCTGCTCTCCCGGGGCCAAGACAAGCCTGGACTAGTTCCCACGTGCCTGGCCGAGCAGCCTGCAGCACCTAGCTAGCCGTGGTTCCTCTGAGGACAAATCCCTCAGCAGCAGCCCCTTGGCCAGCATCTGGATCTGGGGCAAGTCTGGGCAAGCCTCCATCTCGTTTTATTGGGATACCAATAGCGGGGTGCGCGATTTTCTGTGGATTGACGCCAGGCGCGGGAATTACTGCTGTTGGTCATGGTGCAGGGTGCTTTGCCACAAGGCATTGCAGTGCCCCTCTTCACAAACCTGCAGCCACCTGGGATCCCATTTACATCTTGGCCATGAGAGGTCTGACTATTCCGTGCAAAGAGTGCAAAGAGAAGGATTTACCGCTGCCTGCACTGGGGATGGCAGCAAGGACCACCGCCAAGGCAGGTGCTTTTATCTCTGAACTTATAAATAAAGGAAGGTGCAGATGAAAGACAGCGACAGCCAACATGCCAAAAGACGCTGCAAAAGATGCTGAGAGTAAAAAGAGAAGGGGGGAAAAAATAAAATCTCCTCCTGTGTGTGTGTCAGCTCTGTCTGCAGGTGGCTGCGTGTCTCATCCAAACCTGCAGGTGTTTCCCTCAGAACTCTGGCACCCACAGCCTTTCCTAAGGGCCTCTGCCTTAATCAGAGCAGGAGAAAAACCCAAGGTGAGTATCACTACTTATTGAACTGTGCAAGTGGAAAAAAAAAAAAAAAAAGCAAATTTGTTGAAAAGACAAGTATAAAATGGAGCACAGATGAAATGCACCATCTGTCCACAAATTAGGAAGAAAAAAGTTTTATTGCGGAAAGCAGGCACTTTTTGGTTTTGTCCAAAACATTATTACCAAAAAATAAAAAACATAGAAATGCATATTTCCGTTGATCAAAATGTTTGGGAAATAAACATCTGTTCTGCTGAACTCTTTGAAGCAATTTTTTTTTATTTTGAAAAGAATCCTAATTTTGCTTTGACATGCATATTCAAGTGATATATTCTAGTTATTAGTTGAAATTATGTTGTTTCAGAAATTGCGTTTCTATTTTTAATCTATTTCCATAAAGTTTGAAAATGAAATAGGAAAACTGGCCCTAGACGAAATGAAACATCTTATTAGAATAAAACATTAAAAAAAGTAATTTAAAACTTTGTGACAAAAAAAAGAGAGGAATTATTCAAAATTCCACTCTTACCTTAGCAACATCTCTGACTGGGTGTTTACTTCCCATGCTTCATTTTAACACACCTCTTCTTTCACAAAAAAAAACCCAAACAAAAAAACCCAAACAAAAACAAAACAAGAACACCCAACCAACAACAAAAATACCCCCACCAAAAACCGAAGGAAAACCACATGTTTTTTTTTAAAATTAGGTATAAGAGGCACAATAAACCTTGATCACTTGGGGGTCACATGTATAAAGTACCTGACTTCTCATGTAATGGTTCCCACCATAAAGAGAATAATTTTCCTACCCATGTAGTTAAAGAATCATAGGACCATTAGGTTGGAACAGACCTCTGAGATCACTGAGTCCAACACATTGCCCTGTCCTGATTAGCACTGCCATAAATTTCCCTCAGACATCCTTATTCACATAGGAGGAGAGCCAGTGAACCTCTAAATCACAGCAAACCTTTGCGTTATAAATTAATATTGGGGGTGAGTAATGTGGAAAGAAAATATTAACCTCTGCAAATTCCTGCTCCAAAAATTTTAGGCTGAAAGGTTTCTAACAATGTAGTCCTTGGGAAAAGACAGAGTTTGATTCTAGTGGTGACCTTCATATATCCAAGTGTATACTACAATGAAAGACCTAAAAGGTTCTAACAGCAAACCCAGAAAAGGAAGATATTACACTTCTAATGTCTTCTACACTGTTATGTGTTAATCTCAGTGGAATATAGAATAATCCTTTCTGGACAGTCACAGAGAAGGCAGAGGAGGCAAAAAATGTACTTTTGAAAGACAGAAAAAAAAAATTATTAAAAAATAAAAACCTTTTTTTTTATTTTTCATCACCATGTAGCAATGTTTACAATATAAGAGGGGACTGAGCTACCAGAGTGCTATTAAATTTTTTTATTCTAAAGCATCAGAGATCCTGAGAGAATCCACAGCTTCTAATTAACTAGAGCTTTCTATAGCTTCACAATATAACAAACCAGAAAAATGTTGCTTAACTCATCCATGAAATTATCCAAATCCAAACTTTCAGATTGTGTGCTGTTTCAGCTCCCATTTTAATAAAAATATAGATGAAAAATATCAGTGAGGGTTTGGCAAACATCTGGCTCTGTCCTCCCACCCGCACAACTTCCAAGGCACAGAAGATCTTTTAATCCTGCGAGTTCAAAAAATCAAAACATTCAGGTTTTTGCTGGGAACATTCAATCCTGCTCTTATCAGGGCTTCTGATACAGGGAGTTTTCATAAGAGTAAATGCATCCCACATGCTCCAGAACTGTCCCTAACAGCACAAAGTGCAGACAGATGCTGCTGCTGCTGCCTTCAATTACACCCCTGCCTTTGGGGGCTGAAGTGAGGGGTGGTCTTCTCTTTGACTTCTGAAAACCCCACAGCTTGCTCCTGGAGCAACACTTCTTTAGGTATCTGTCTCCTGCATGTGAAGAAGACATGCTTTAAACATGCTTTAAAATTTAGAAAATAGCCAGGGCCAGGTGTGAGATTGTCCCTTTTTCATGGTGGTTTAAGGTACAGGTTGAATGGAAGAAGGATCTTTGTGGCAGGGCAAAGTGGCACCAGCATGAGCAAAAATAAATCTTGAAGTGTCTGCCTAATTGGGCAGCTTCAGCAGAGCTTTCCTTTCAGACTGCATGGTGTCCCCAGCACCAGGAAAAATTGAATTTTGACTTTCCAGGGCTTCATACGTTATGTCTACTGCAACTTGCAGGTGAAGTTGTCCCAGGAAGTCTCAAGGGGGAGACCTCTGTGCCCTCTGTGTGGGACCTCTCTGTGCTGCATTCACAGAATCACAGAATGGTTAAGGTTTAAGGGACCTTGAAGCTCGTCTCATCCCACCCCCTCATTTCACCTTCCACTAGACCAGGTTGCTCCAAGTCCCATCCAGCTTGTCCTTGAAAACTTCCAGGGATGGGAAGTCTACAAAATTGTCTATAACTAGTTAGGAATAGATAGGTTTGGTGAGATTTTTTTCTCCTCTTCTGACACTTTATTGATATACCCTTTTATTTAAATATTTATGAACTGCTTGAACTTTCTTCCAAGAACAGAGTTGCAATTTTTTTTGTTCACCCTGCCCTTTCTTCTTCTTAGAGGTGTCAGCTTCACAGTGCCCTTCAGGATTTGGGGAATGACATGAAATGGGGTTTGGGTTTGACCCCAGAAAAATGAGACATAAATTGTTGGGAATTAAAAGGCTACTTCCATTTGAAATGAAAGCATCTGGTAATTCTCCCATTTAGTGTGTAGATGCCTGTTTCTGCTTTTGTAGTAAATGTGTGAGCTTTACTCTATCAAATTTATAATAATTTTGAACAGATCACTAGTAAAATTCCTTAGGAACTCAAAGTAAGTAAGTCATCAATTAAAACCACAAAGAAATAGATGTAATTAAATGAGAAATGGAAGGTATTTTCTCTAATTTGAATCTCTTCTATTTCTATTTCAACCAGTTAATTGAAATAATAGTGACATACAAATAAGAACAGTAAGATTTAACACAGAACACCTTTTCAACTTTTGTTCTTTTTCTTGGGATTTCAGGCTTTTCTCTTTTTTTTTTTTTTTTCCCCTGCAGCGAGAAAAGAAGAAAGGAAAATTCAGAAGGCATGAAAAAGAGAAATTAAGAGGAAGAATTTCTTTAGAAGGAAATTACATGATAAGAATTAAATATATACAAAAACTGTGTAAACGTGTTATACAAAACAATAGCCATATAAAGTTAACAGCTATATTTTTCAATTTCTTGATTTTTCTGATTTTTGATGTGATTGTATGTGTGTAGGCACATATCATTACTGAGAAGTGGTGAAAATTTTTATCTTTTCTGCCAAGTGTCCTTGTCATGAAGAAGAGGAGCTCTCACAAACACAGACTGGCTTAGGAGTTCCTCGTGGGGGAAGATAAAAAAGGGAGAGAAAGAAAGGTGGTCTGTGTGCAGAGAGTATTAGAGAAGGAATAAAGGATGCTGGCAGCCTCAGCTGAGGACCTGCACCAGGACTCAGGCGATCTCTAGGACATAGCAGAGCTCAGTATCACAGAACCACAGAATTTGTGAGGAACCTTCCTGTCCAGTGACCAAATACAGGAGCAGATTGCACAGAGAGGCTGGGGAGTCTCCCTCACTGGAAATATTCCAAACTGTCCAGATTCAATCCTGTGCAACGTGTTTGTGGACAACCCTGCTTGTGCAGGGACGTTGGACCCACTGAGGCCCCCTCTGAGCCCAGCTGCTGAAGGGGAAACTGGAATGCATTTGTCTGTGATAAAATCTGTGATGCATCAAGAATATGCAACATCCAAGAATAAATGAGAAAATCTCCACATGTCTTGGCTCTGATTTCACTGAGTGTTTGTCACAAAAGAGTAGCAGGGAGGTTGGAATGATCAAGGAATTTCATGGTAAAGGGAAACGTGAGAAATTTAGAGACTTGGTGTATTTATGTAAGGATACAGGGAATAGTGGAATAGGTTATCCTAGGCCTTAGTTAATAAATAGTTGCAGATGAAAGAATAAAATCAAAATACAAATCAGGAATTTAAAAAAATTTGCTTTTCCATTCTCAGAGGATGTGGGAAGGACTGCTGCAGTCCACAAGACAGAGGTTTGCCCTTGAAGCTAAAACCTGCATCCATCACCATGAGGGCACTATCCTAATCTTCACCAGACCAAAATGTTGAAATAATATTCAGTTAAGACGGTCATCAAAATAGTAATAGCTCTTACCCTGATAGAAGATACACACACCAAAACCAAACCAAACCAAAACAACAACAACAAAAAAAACCAAACAAAACCACAAACTGCAAGCTGGTGTTGTTTTGTGAGGGGAAAAAAAATAGAAAAAAGAGACAAACAGTTCTTGGTAACTTTGATTTAAAGACTGGACAAAGGATTAAGATAGGGTTTGAGGATATTTTTTTTTTTTTGCATAAACCAGAATCATGTGCTCACTCCACTTGTGGTACACCAGTAGCACCAGCCTCTCTTTGCAATTCATGGCCTCTCATTTTAACTCACAATGTGTCTCCAATAGTGAGATGCACAGAGGTCAGTCTGAACTCTCTGTCCCTCTTATCCTTTGATTACCCACATTCCCCTGCCCTCTTTAAACAAACCATTGCTCAGATATGATAAATAACAGCTCTCCATACCTATAAACTTTTGACTCTAAGAAGACCCCATCTGGGTCTGTTTAGCAACATTGCTTCTCTGGTTGTAAGGTCTGCTAATAATTTGGACCAGGAATGTAAGCAGATAGACAAGAGAGGTTATATTTTGTCTGTAAAGCTTACGTACATAGGGTAAAACATATTGAGAACATAGAACATTGGGGAATAAAATGAGTCTGAGATAAAAACCAAATGTTTCATAGCTCTTGTCTTCTGTGTGCCAGTAATCAGCCCTATTCACTAGCTGTGGATTCAAAAGATGGATTAAGGTTTGGACCACTTTGCCACTGAGCATTTATAGGCCATTTAATCCAAAGTGTCTTGGAGTTCCAGCTGAAGAGGCTGCAAACTTTGGAAATAAGAGTGTTATCACAGTGTACACAGCCTCAGCCTTCTCCTACTATGTTTCATCCTGGGACAGAACCCTGGCCTCCTGAAATGTTCTCAAAGGTCAGGATATAGCAATCATTTTGTGGTGAGTCCTCTGAGGTTATGAATGCTGCCCATGCCAGTTAATTTCAGCTGTATTCATTCACACAGTGTCAATATACATCCCAAAACATCCATCAGTGGAAAAGTCAGTTTTGTCAAGATCAAAAATTATCTTTGCAACAAAATTCCTCAGAGCATTCTTATGAAGGGAAAAGATTGAGATTTAAGTCACTGTTTCCAATCAGAGGGAACTGAACCTGTTGAGGTAGGCATGAAATGTGTCTGCTCTCTTTGTTGAAGAGCAAAAGAAAATTCTCTAAAATTGAATCTCATCATTTCACAGACAGAAATTTCCTTTTTTCTGGCAGACCTGCTAATAGTTTGCTTTCACACTGGACAGCTGGCAGTCATCAGTGGCAATTAAATCACAATTAGAGCAGACGCAATTTCCGAGTTCTACGAAAATCTTTTTTCTTTTTTTCTTTTTTTTTTTTTTTTGTGTAAATGCTTCTTAATGTCAGGAAAACAATAAATTGAAGGAACAGCTTTCAGCTTTTAATATGCTCTCTCCAGAAGATCAAAATAGTTAGCATCACCAGACAACAGCCCATCATGTCTAAACAATAATCACATAAAAATGCAGTAAGAAAAATAATTTGAAATGTGATCCAGTGATCACACTGGCCTCATCTTTCCAAGACAATTTGGAAATACACCAAAGCTTTTCTATTTGTTTTCTAAATCACAGTCTATTTGCAAGTCTGATGACACAAAATGTTGTGTGCTGTGTTTCTGAATAATCATATTTTATTTTTTCTTAAATTGGACAGGAAATAATTTTGATTTTTTTTTTCCATATAGAATATGATGTAACTTGAATAAGAGTTCACAGCCCTAGTGACAGTGGGGGACAGAACACTACTAAAAACTACACAGATTATCAGCCAAGTACCAAGTAAGATATTTGCAGAGAAGATGAGGGCAAGAGAGCTTTAGCAATATTGAGAAGAAAATCAATTAGCCCTGAAATACTGCAGACAAATAAAGAACAGTATTTTGTAGGTGGTTTGCTGATATCTACAAGACTGAAGACCTTGCTAACCTAAAACATACCTGTACCTCTAATCCCTATAGTTGGTGAAGAGAGCCTCTGACATTTGCCCAGGGCCCCAGCTGCATTGTGTGGTGTTGCCCACGGTTAATGAGGATGAAGATGGTTTAGGAAAAGATTGAAGTAGTTCAGTGTGTACAATGTCTTTTATTTAGTCTGAAATTAAAGGGTTCTGTTGTAGATATAGAAACTGTCAGAATGAGAAAAATGCAATTCTAGGGAAAGGTTTTGCCATGGAGATCATGGTAGGAAATGAGATCAACTACAGTAAGATGCAGAAGTTAAAAAGACATTTCTATACAGACTTAAGAGGAAATTTCTGTTCAATGAGATGATTTTTTCTTTCTTTTCAGCAGGAAGAGGTGTCCTAGAGACTAAATAAACGAGGAAATCAACAGAATATGGCAAAACCCGGAGACAATTTAACTTCCAGCATCAAAAGCAGCACTGAAACAGATAGAGTGAAGAGTCTGAGGTCTGACCCGAGCTCCTGGGGAGTATGTAAGTATTGTCTGTGAAAGTACCAACAGTATGGCACTGAAAAGTCTGGAGTTTTGTCCAAACCTCAATGTCTACTGGTGCTCTGCAGTAATAGCTCTGTTCGAGAAATATCTGCCTACAGAAGACAGCATTAAAGTTAGAAGGCAAACTGATAACTGACTCAAATTCAAGATTTTCTGATGCCACAAACTGGAATATCAATTATTATTTTGTTTGTTTAACTGGAACGTAGTAGTCAGTGCAATCTCTTCAATGTGAGGTAAAAATAATCTTTTAATTTACTGCTGCACAACAGTGTACAGCAGGATTGCTCTACAGCTGTGGTGGCTCCAAGAAATAAGGGGTTTAAAGAAATAAGGTCCCCTTTTGGAAGGGTATCTGGCTTTTTATTTTGCCACTATATGTATTTAGGGGGGAAAATGGCAGCTTTTAATTTTGAAAGTCCTTCTTTTTGCATGGGGAGTTTGTATGATACTTTGCTTGGTTTGTTTTAATGGTTAAATAAAGGTTAAAAAGGTTTAAGGGTTGCCATAAAAAATTTTAACAAGTATGGGAAAAATCCAACATATGCCAGGTGTTCAGGATTTCTACTCTTTGGTCTGTATTTTCAGGAAACCCAAAATAAATATTTGTATTATGGGATTTCTGTTTTCCCAAGGACAATCTTCACTTTTGCCAACAGATGGAAGTAGAGTCAAGGAAATAGTGAGCTGCTGGTGTTAGCATATTGTCCAGCACACTAAGACATGCTTCATGGAACTGCAAAAAGAGGATAAAATACTATATTAAGAGTGTGAGGGAGAAATTTACTAAACAAATACTTAAAAGACAGGTCTCAGTCAGAGAAAATATGAAAAACAATACTTAATACCTTCAACATCATCTGGTTTTTTTAACCTAAGCTTCCTGAATTGTGTCTCGTGTTGTCACACAGTCTCCAATCATCTTAGTGAGCAGTGTTATGGAGGAGGAAAGCACAGAACTCTCCATCTGCCACTGAAAAAGATGATTCACGAGCACAGAGTAGCCATCAAGGTCACCCAATCTGATTGACCAATTCCCCCAACAATGACCAGAGAGGAAGTGACCTTGTGTTAAAAGCTTTTAATTACCATAAACCAAACCACTAATATTCTTTTCAGGTGAATGCATTTTCTGTTACATCTCTTTGAGTGATGATTACTGTCTAGTCTAAATGAAAGTTTGGGGGAACACATGTTTATAAATAGTTTCTATTACTAGAAGATTTGCAAGCTCTACTGCATCTTTAAAGAAAAATGTATTTTTTGGCTAAGCACAGAGCAGAACACCAGAGCTTTCAATATACTCACTCAGATTTAACTGCTCTACATTTTAACTCTTGGGTCAATGTCTATTCCCATTTCCAGTACATGCTCTAAGATTTGGAACACTCTCCTGTGGTACCTGCATTTCTCCACCGACTACAGAGATAGGGTAGTCAGATGCACACCTAATTTAGGCATCCCAAATACCTGAGAGGATGGGATTGGGTCACAAGGATGCAATCTTAACTAGTGAATTGACTAAGGTTGTATCAGAATGTATCTGAGGAATAATTTAAATTATTTTCTTTTCAGAAGCTGGGAATCTTTAAAATCACTTATGAAGTCCATTTGTCTTAAAACTGCCATGTCTAAACATGAACAAAAAGTATAAATTTCAGGCTTGGTTTATCTGACTAAATGCTTAACTATTTAACTCCTTTGTGAAATTGCATACTTAAATAAATTCTAATCAACTTTATTGACAAATGTAACACATTCCCTCAAAATATTTTGATTTAACTGAATCAACAATTCCTGGTGAAAAGTATTTAAGTATGTCCCTGTCAGAAATCACTCAAGTGTCTGTTATATATACGTGAAAGGACTTATGTCAGCACTGGGTTACAGTAATGCATCAGAAACTTCTTCCAACATTGAATGAGTTCCAGACACTGAAATAATCACATTCCTGGCACATCATGAAGATGTGCAGTGGGTTGGTCCCCTCTCTGAGGAAAAGGCCAGGGCATCAGAATTATCCCCTTCAGTCCTTCAGGAAAGCACTTGGGAGGATCATGGCCACAAGCAGTGACCAGAATTTCCACTTTGCCTCCTTGCATTAGGTGATTGTGACTGAACAAAGTGTAAAATGTAGAGACATGGGTGAACACATCTAAAGTTAAGGTCACCACCATGGACCACTCCCCTTTTTTTACTCCTGTCATTGAGATAGAATGCCAGAGATCTGTCCTTACTTCCCAGAATGGATTCACTGACTCTTAAATTTTGTTCCCATAATACAAGTCTGGAATTATTAATATGAAAATCAATTTTTATTAGCAACTACTGAAATTATATTCCTATTTTATTAGCATGTAGTTTTATGAATATGTCAGGAAAAAAAAAAAAAACCTTCTTCCAGTTAATGATTTCTGTTCCTTGTGCTCTTAATATAAAACTTCCAAATCTCATTAGCAGATCCAGCCATTGAAATGCACAATGTTAATAAAGCACAATGGAAAACTGCTGATACAGTAAATTTGGAGTACAAATGTGGTAACTTTTATAATCACAGTGGAAAATTGAGTACTGATGGTGTATTCTATTACCTTGACTAATGTGGAAAATACCTTAGCAGATGAAAGAGTATAGGAATATACTTTTTGTTCTGTGAGTTGAGGCAATCCAACACTTTGGTGGATCTCTTAGAGACTGAGATTTGATTAGACTTTTGCAGAAATCCACTATTCAGGTGTGGTCTTTGGATTCACAGAGATGATCCTGTCAATCCTTTAAGCATATTTTGGCTTTGTTTTTTTCCAAGTAATGTTATCTAGGATTTTAGGTATAAGATACTTTGTTCCATAGCTTGATTTGTAATCCAAGATTTATCTGGTAATCAGCGGGATTTAACCTCTTTTCAAAAGCTGAAGTCCATGAGCAGAGCTAGTTAATCTGTTTACACAAATATATATTAGCCATATGCACAGCTCTTTGGATTGCTTCCCATACTATTCCCTGGGTACCAGGAAGGCAAACAGTTTTGGTAAGATTGCTGAGAGAGGACATAAATAGAAACTGAGGTGGGAATTAGCTTGTATAGTTGGACAAATAAAAGTAGGTAAAAACAAACAAATAAAAGTAGACCTAAACACCTGGATGTTTGCTACCAAAAATCAGACTTTAGCCAATGCTGACTGCTTGTTTAATTCTTAGGGTTTCGAGGTCCATTTGTCTGCCCTAATGTGGGCTGGGTGATTCTCACATTCTGGATTCCACCCTCAGTGGCCAGGCTCTCAGCCCAGATATTCCTGGTGCTATCAACTTTCTCCCAGCTAGAAATGAGCAAGCAGAGCCCACCGCAAAGATCACTGGAATAAGGGTGGATGAACACCACACTCTTCCAGGTCTGAAAGCAGGTTTGGCTCAAGACAACCCTGGTTTGCTATCTGCTTGTATTTTTTCACAGACATGTCCACCTGTATGAATTCTCAGTACAAAGGAAGTTTTCTATGACACATTATGTGAGCTGCAAAAGAACAGAGCTCTTCCACGTCAAGTGATGACTCACTGTAATATGTATGATGTTGTTGGACATTTGGAAATGGCAATTTTCATTGCTGTACCACAGTTTATGCTAAGCCTTCTACAAAACTCCAGCACAGAGTGGATAAACCCACAGAGTGATGAGCCCTTTGAGATATTGCTGAACCAAGGCTAACAAAGAGAGCCAAGTGAGAACCTTACATCTCATCACTTCTTATTCTGGGGGGGGCAATGCTGTGTGTGGGAGTAGTTCAGCTGTAATTAAACAGGAACTGATATATTATTTCCTTCAGTGAAGTCCAGGATCACTTCTTACTAGTACTGCTAATTAGACAGTAGAGAAGGTATCATGAAAAAATAATGACCACTTTGCCAGTCCCTAGTTTCCTGGGCTGGGGAGAGGGAGCAGGAGATTGCAAACACCGTTAGGATATTTCATTCATTTTGCATTTTGAAACCAGAGCAAGAGAAATGCTGTTTGGTTGCAATGGCCCACATTTTCAAAGTTACGGGGTGGTAATTACATGGATTACATGGATTTACAAAGATACACTTGAAGTAGAGGACTTCAGGATCTCAGACTTGAGAAATCTACCTGATCATGTTTGCTTTTAAACCTGAGAAAGTGGCTGATGCTGTTTCCTAAAAGCAAGCTTTAATGGTACCCAAGCATAACCTGTGAAAATTCCTTTTATACTGATTAAGCAGCAATTACCTTCATAATCGTGTTGTGTAGCAGAGTCTGTGCTACAAATACGAGCATACCTCATCAGCTCTCCTGTCCTGCATCATACCTTCAACAGGTTTTTTTTTCTTTCTGATTAATAGATTAATTTCTTTCCAAGTGAAATGATGATAGCATTGCCCTACTGACTCTGGCAGAGTGAGATTATCCCTGGTGAAGTCACACAAAGAAAGGCAATAATATTTTAAACTGGAAACACAAAATTTTATGGGGTTACCTGACAGGGCTCTGTGTTTCATATAATCACAGAAGAGTTTGGGTTTGAAAGGACCATAAAGACCATTTTGTTCTGTCCCCTGCCATGGGCAGGGACAACTTCACTGTCCCAGGCTGCTCCAAGCCCTGTCCAACCTGGCCTTGAACACTTCCAGGGACAAGGCAGCCACAGCTTCTCTGGGAAACGCATCTTTGTCGCCTTCCCTGTAGATTCTCAAAACTCACCTGGAGTTTTGAGGTGAGTTACACATAGTTGTGTGCAACCTGCTCTAGGTGAACCTGCTTTAGCAAAGGGGTTGGACTAGGTGATCTCCACCCTTCCAATCCCAACTATTCTATGATTCCACAGTTCTGTGACATCTTCTTCAGGAGGGCTCGTGGATCTCCATCAGGAGAGGTGGAACCACCTCTGGAATCAGAAGCCTGATTGTGGAGCTAAACCCGCCAAGGTTACTAAACCCAGAGAGACAAAAATGGTATCAAGGAAGAAATCAATGTATGGGCTATGTGTTCTGAAACCTTGCCCTACCCAACCATTGAAAACACTCTCGCTGGCCTGAGATATCCCAGGTCTCTTTGTAAAATACATTTACCCACCCAGTGAAGAGTAGCCCCAGTGAAATGAGCATGGCAGCTATATTTGCATTGCAGCTGTACTGATACAGAGTGAAAGAGGCAGAAAGAGAATAACAGAGTAAATTTCTCCCCTGAAAAATCCCAGGGCAATTTAGTTTTGCAAGTACACTTCCTTACACTACCCACTCCTGCAAAAACACCTAGGGAATAAATTCTTTCCTGTGAAAAAGGACAGATCTTCCATGGTGACAAGTAGTTGGAACCCTAGTTTTTTGCTCCAGCTGCAAAAACATTTCTAACTATTATTAAATGCTTTACCTTTTCTTTTTTTCCTCCTGACTGTTTGCTTGAGTTTTCCTTCCCCTGTGCCCTTGCATTCCCTGGAGGATCCCACATGCTATGAATCACTGTCCCTCATCAAATGAATGCTTTATTATCTTACTCCTTAGTCTGGTATTTTGATAACTTTTCTTTTAATTTTTTTCTTTTCATATTTTTCTGTGATTTGTGTTGTTTGTTTCCATAAATGAATCTATAGTAACTGGGCTCCTTCCAACAGAAATCAACAATTGGTGCCACAAGCACTAAGGAGAGTTATTAAAACTTTTCAGATGTTGAGAATTTTTACTTTCATGCTTGTTGTTTTTAAATATAGGATGAAGAGGTTATTTATTATTTACAGTATGATTTGTTTTATTACCCTTCATTACTCCCAACGATGGTAGATGAAGGCTGCAATGCTGGGAAGCCCCAGCATCTTCCTGGAGTACCTATCCTTTTACCATGCATTATAAATTAGATAATGAATTACTAAAGAACCAATTTGTACTTTTCTGAACAAGTTAGACACTGGTGACTCTGCTGATACTCCCAATGTACTCTTTAAAGACCAAAATGCTGATATGGCCAGGAAAGATTTCCAATAACTCTGCAGCATGCAAAGTAGGCAAGAGTGACCTCCAGATCCGAGATAAGTGCAGTACAGCTCCTGCAGAGTCAGACAGAAAATGAAACCTTTTTGTCTCATCTGCCTTCAAAACCCACAAGATTCCCATTTTAATAGTTATATTTTATTTATAGAGCAGCTGCCTACAGGGCTAACCCTGGGTGTACCGGACACTTGGTGGAGGAATTTCTTCATCTTTTTTTCTTTCAATTCAATAGGTTTTCAATCTCTCTTTTGCTTGCCCCCTCAACTTTTCTCCCTCATATCCCACCTCTCCATCACATGTTTTCCAGCCCAGAATCCCCTCAAACCATATCCCAATTTTAGGAAGGAAGTCCTTTTTTTTTAAACAAAAATTATGACTTTTAATGTGACAATAGTTATTACAAATGCTGAAATTTATGATGGTGGCTTTCCTTTCTCAAAGCATTGGTTTTCAAGGAACAAACTCAGAGCTCTAGTTCCCAGTTTTTGAAGTGCCCTTTGGCATGCACTGTATTTTTGGGGAAGTGTAAGCTGTGGTATATATACACCCCTCAACTCATCACATGTCACTTCTAGTACCTCCCTGCATCATGTGGAGGCACCAGTCTTCTTCTCTTCTCAGCAGTGAAAAATGTAGATATCTGCTTAGGATATTTTATTCAGTCCTGAATTCTGATTAAATTCCTGCAAATATGCAAATATTTGCAAATGTGGCTTCAGTTCAATAATAGTAGGCCGGAATGGTCAAATTCCCCTGAGATTTCTTCAGCAGGTAGGATGAACCTTCCTCCAAGGAACCATTTTCTCTCAGCCAGCTTGAGACAACTTCAATTCCCATTGCACTGTCCAGGAAAAAAATACACTACAACCTTTCTTTTGCATCTGGTAGTTAGAAGCAACAGGGGAAAAGAAAAAAAAAAAAAGGAAAAAAATTCTGAATCTTCCACTATATTTAGCTATTTTTGTTCCATGGTATTATTATTCATAAGAATTCTTAAATGGGAAATTAATAAGAAAATAATACATTGCACTTTTTCTGTCACAGAGATGTGTGAAGGGCTTGGTGGAACACCTCCAGCATTTGCCTGAAAACCTCACTATTTAGTGCACTTCATTTTAATACCAATTCTCTCCAGAAATTCTTGCTGCAATTAATTCAAGCCGTCTAAATTTAAAGCATACTAATTAGGCAGCCAACAAAAGAGAAAGTCTACCCTTCCAGGAAATTGGAGCCTTAAATATACCTCTCATCATTTGGATTTTAAAGGGAAGAAAGGTATTTTGAGGCAGAAGCTTCCTGGGCTGTAGAGATATATGAGCTCAGGCACTCACTATCAAACAGCATAAAGCTCTGTATTAGTTTGGGTGAATAATGTGATTTCTATTACATTTTTACCCTTTTTCAGCTAAAAATTTTACGTAGTATTGTAGAAAGTTCAGAACTAACAGAACAATCTGCCTTTCCTTACACAGAACTCATGAATTGAAAAGTGTTGAGTTAGACTGGATATCTCAAATAAAAAAAAAAAAAAAGTCTAAAGGATACCTGCAGCTTCTGACAAGGGCTCACAGGAGTTATGATGTGCTCCTAAACTATCTAGTAGACATTTGCAGCACTGCATGTGGGCCATGAACTCCTATAAATGAATTTCAGAAGACTGTGTAAGATCTCCTGTTTCATGGTCTTTGACAAAAAAGACACAACTCAGGAAATGTTATTTAATTTAATTACAAGTTTCCTCAAAAGAAATCCTGGTTTCTTTTTTGATTATTTCTTTTAATCCACTCCTGGCCTAAAATAAAACCTGTGAGGGCTCAAACTGAAACTAATGATGTTTCAGGCTCTTGCTTGCCCTGTAACACCACCTGATGAGGCAAGCTGGAGAACTTGCCCTATGAACCCTTTTAAGGCTGGAATTTTTTCAAATTGCTTGTCCAAGAGATAAATGGATAGCTTTCTCTTCCTTTTTGGGCAGTTCATAGAAATGGACATATGAGGAGCAATTTATAGGAAAGTTTGGGTTTTTTTCCCTTGTCCTGTCTCCAGCTCCCAAACACAGTCATTCCTCTAGAAAGATGTGAAAATTCCATGCTGCCTTAATACCAGTTCCTGGGTAAGTCAAACTGGGCTCATTTAAAAACTTGAATTGGAGGATGATGCATTGCCATTTTCCCCTCTCCCAATACCACAGTCATGTCACAATGGAATGAGAGAATATGGTGAGCAGGACACAAAGAAAACAACATTGAAAGATTCCTTCATTCAAACGAAGTTTGGAATTGAATTAGTTGACAATTCAGATAACATACAGTTATAAAGATACAGTTGATCTGCACCCTAACGAGGCAATTACAAGTTGGATTGTTATATCCTCAAATATTTTTCCCTTCCCACCATTCCCACAAAAATCTACATCAGTCCATACCAGTGTTATTCAACCTAATATGCACTGAGTTTGAGGAGGATGGTGTGAGATCTAATTACTCTACTCATCTGATGGAGAATACTACTGGAGGTGTCAGATTAATGCCAACTTAAAAGAAATACAAGCAACTACCATTTTTAATCACTTATTTTCTTACACTCAGCCTTTCAAGCTTTGTAACGCTTGCAAATTGCAAGTCTTTATTATTGTTATTGTTAATTAGTTAATAATAGCTATTTAGTACTTTTCTATTTGGAGAAATATGTAGGTGTTCAACTTTTCTTAAAAGTTGTTCAGTGACAGACCTGAACAGTGGTTACATTGGATCTTTAGCTGTATATACACACTATTAGCATTATGTATTTTTAACATTCTGACTGAATGACTGAACCAGGTGTAGGTGCCTGTCGAAGGCACAGTGTGTTTGTACACACACACTGCAGGTAAGCACCTCTTCTGTTTTAATTTCAGTAGATAAGTGGGCTGATTGCAGCTGGGGTAGAGTTCGATTTTCTTCCCAATGGCTGGTGTGGAGCTGTGTTTTGGGTTTGTGCTGAACACAGGGTTGATAACACAGAGATGTTTTTGTTATTGCTGAGCAGGGCTTGCACGGACCCAAGGTCTTTTCTGCTTTTTGCACTGCCAGGCTGGGGAGGGGATGGGGGTGATTGGGAGTTTAGGAGGGGGCACAGCCAGGACAGGTGACCCCAAGTGACCAAAGGCATGTTCCAGACCATGTGGCATCATGCTCAGTGTATAAAGTGGGGGTAGAAGGAGCAAGGGGGAATGTTTGGAGCGATGGTGTTTGTCTTCCCAAGTCGCTGTTACTTGTGATGGGTTTGGCTCTCTGGAGGTCACTGAACACCTGCCTGCCCTTGGAAAGCAGGGAATTAATTCCCTTTTCTGCTCTGCTGGTGTGCATGGCTTTTGCTGTGCCTGTTAAACTGTCTTTATGCCAACCCATGAGTTTTCCAGCTTTTACCCTTCCAATTCTGGCGGGGGAGTGAGCAAATGGCTGCAAGAGGCTGGGGGCTGCATGGGGTTAAACAACAACAGTCAAAAAACTTGGTCATTTTAAAACGTTCTTCACATCACAAAACTCATCATAAACACATGAAGGGCTGGCACCTCTGGTCTTCTATTTTGAAGCGCTACATTCATAAAGTGGTGTTGATATTTATTTCTCTGAATTTTTTTGAACCTCTCAAAACAGAAGAGTCGCACTATTGCAAACAACTTATGTGTCTTTGAAATATTTCTTGATCATAACCATGATGGAAAAATCATCCAGAGCCCATTACATACCAGAGACAGTGTAAAGTTTTTGATCTGCTTCTATGCTTTCCTAAGATAACTCCTGATATGCACAATAAACAAATGCCTGGGAGTCCTTTGAAATAATTTTAAATTCAGGTGTTGTAATTTGACCTTGTTATAACAAGTTATAATATAATGTGTTATCAAGTTGTCACTGTTAAAAATTATTTATGGGATTTCCTGATGAGTTGCCCTAAAATCTGTATACAGTAAGAACTTTTGTCAACCAGACATTTAAAGCAAAATGGTCACCAAACACCTCATTTTCAACTTGAAGGTTTTCTTTTAATCTTTTCTCCTTTCCTTAAAGGAACCTAACAATATTAAAACTATCACATATATTGTGTGTGAGAGAAAAACAAACACCTTTTTTTTTTTTAACAATTATTTTGTGAAGAAATGACATGTCTAAAGAGATAGTTTTGATAGGAAACTTTTCTGTAAACACTTTTATAGTCTTTGAGCATTTTTAACCTCTACTTTTTTTTTCTAGCCATTATCCTGTTGAAACTAGTTATTGCTTTGCTATAGAATTTCCATTTATGCCACATCTGTGACTTAAAATACAGATATCCAGTGAAGCAGGGTTATATCAAGCTTCCAATACAACAGATCAAGAGAAAATGTGTCTACAATTGAGATTATTGTATTAGTATATATTCAGTGACAAAGTCATGAGCCAATAATATAAAATCATTGATGAAATTTATATTGAAACAGATTCTTATTCATGCAAATAATCCAGTAGACTATGATGGTAAATATGAGTTAATATCTCATACAATGAAAATCTAAGTATATCTCATCACAGCTGTTAGAACAGAGATTTGTAATCTAATCATGCCATTGCATTTTTACCTTTTTTTTTTTTCAGCATTATTTTGGCATTTCCTGCAGTTAATCTCTGTTGCATTACCTGTTCTTTTAAGTGATACAACTGCTTTACTCCTCAGTGAAGGAACCCATATGCTGTATAATCTGCTTCTCCCCACTGTGGTTCTATCTCAGTTCCTATCTTAGAGATTCAAGAGTCTTATACCCAGGTCTCTTTTAGGCAAGTTGACCTCAGGGAAAATTTTGGGAGCATACAAGCTAGATTTGGTAGTTATGAGGTTTGATTCTTGTGATGCCTATCTTGACTGACAAGTTTAAAATGTTAAAAAATCAACAAAGGAAACAAAATAAACAAAAAAAGTCTTGTTTTCAAATGTTTATGTAACTTAAAAGCAACGAACAAATAACAACAATCTTGCCATCTGCTTCATACATTTTAAAGAAATGGTTTTTAGAAAGGAAAAAAGTATCGAGGAAAAAGATGGAAGAATATAAGCCTTGATGATTAAAGTTTATTCTCTGATACCTATAGATTAAATCTAGTGTGAAAATATTGATCCTTAGTTTTATATTCCAGTTGGTTCAAGCACAATATTAATTTTACCACAGATACTCCACTAGTGTCAAGTTCCCTATAAAATAGATACAAAAATGTTTAGATAAGACTTTGAAATAGAAATGTATAAACTGCTTAATGGACTTGCTCATTTCCCAGTTACTTTCCATCAAAGTGTTTAAATCATATAAACTTTTCTTAATAAATGAAATGCAAACATTTATTTGCTATCGAAATAGATAAAATTAATTTCTATTGAAAAATATGGAGTAATAATGCTACACTGTAGATTTCTGTTTAAAAACAACTTGAACATTGGTAAATTCAGGAAAGAAAAGGTTATAATTTGATTCTGGTAGCCAAACTATTATTGGTTAATGACATGATTACAGATTGTCTTTATGACAAGAATTTACAGAATATTTTAAAAACAACTCAGAAAATTAATATTTTGAAAGATTATTGCTGTTCATTTGAACTCTAAAATCAAATCCAGCTGATTGAAAAAAGATACAAGGAAATTCTAAGGATAAAATTTTAAGCTGTTATATATTTTCTTTCAATTTTTTTAAATGTTTCAATGAAGAGATAAATTACGATTCATTTCAACATGCAAATTATCTTTAAGTGTTTCTCAAACCATATTGTTTCTATCAGTCAACATACCAGTTGAAAAGACTAGTGACAAACACATTTTGTTTTCAAGCACTTGATGAACTACTTGAAAAAAAATTCCTTCAAAAATAATACTTTTTTTGAAACAAAGGCTGCACGATCATTCACCTTGAAAAGGGAGGACAACAATTAAAAAATAATATTAGAATTTTCATGATTTGAATATTTTAAGACAGAAGAAGCACATCTGCTTTTCCCTTCTGGAATATTATAGCTAAACCTTTGTCTTTGGATTGGTAAAGTCGCCTGCACTGTTGTACTCACAGCTCAGCTAATCACTCTGGGCACAGAAGAGCAGGTGGTCATCTCCTCTTTCCTTTTCTTGACCAAACATGTACATAACCCCTTAACTAGAATATTTTGCTATCTGTAAATGTTCAAAAATTCTTGAGGGTACTTTTTCTGTCAATTAAAACCAGCTTCTAAAACAAAATTTCTTTCTTGGTTTGTTTTTTTGGTTTTTTTTTTGTTTCCTGACAGAAGCTAAACCTGGCCACAGAAGCTTTCTAATTTATAGCAAAGCAGTGTTTTAGCCTTCTTCTGATGGAAGATTTGCAACAATCTCTGTCACTGAAGTCCCAGTGGGGTACATGTGGCCAGGACAGCGTTAGAGAGAAATGTCAAGGAAGCACGATGTGCCTTCTAATTCTGCAGTCTCTGAAAATGAATGCAAAGGCATTATTGAACCATTTCATCTACCACATGCATATATTTGTGAAGGACAAAAGTACTAATGGAGAGAAAAAGGACGTGGATATCCCTGGAGCAAATGATATGGAATAAGAAGGAATTGCAGAAAAACATGAGGAGTTTCCAGCAAATCTAGTAAGATTTACTTTAAACAAAACCCTGATTATTTTAAACAGCATTTAAAAGAAAACAAACCACAATAAAAAAAAATCACAATTTATGCTTACATTTGATACTTTGATGATATCAAAACTTGCCTAATAATTGCTAATACTTACACAAGATATGAAACTGGGTAACAGTGATCATCAGCAACACTACAGCTTCCTAAACCTTCTTTCAATGGAGAGTGGTCTTGAGAGCAGCAGAAGGAATTTTGACCTCATAGTCTGTGCAGTTTTGCCCTAAAAAGAGCAAAGTGGGAGACTACTTCAAGGACAACAGTAGGAAACAGGATCCTCCAGGATGGCTTGATATCCCTGGCATTNCTATTTATGTTTGTATCTCCTGCATAATTATACATATGATAGCCTGGAGAGGCCACAATTTATTTTCAGTCTTATGATCATTTGTCCCTAATCAAACTTATATTCAGAAATATCCTTTTAAATTTGATTTTTAATGACTGACCCAAAGGTGGGCACAAAAAATCATGTTATTGTAAACCAAAACAGAGCATCTTATGAAGCTTTTGTCTAGTTTACTCATTAATGCTCAAAATCTGTTACTATTCCCAGAGCTGAAGAGTGGTACCATGATGTACAAGTATTCTCAGTCTGCTTCAGTGCAATGTCAGATAGACTGCTTTAAATTCGTAGCCTTTCAGATTTAAAGGTCTATTAAGCTGACTGACCACACCAAAATTGATTAGAAGCAATCATTTGATCTGTTACTGTGACTCAGCTGGGAAGATAGTAATGAACTAATAGTGGCCAACAGCAGCCTTAAATCTCAACAGCTGTTTTTGCAGGGACCATGTATTTATACCCCAATATCCTGGTGTTGAATACATTCTTAATGTGTCTCCAACTAGGTTTATCTCTCCTTACTATCTAGTATATGTTATTAAAAATATCACATCAATTACTATTTTTGCATGTCTTTATACGTAATGTTTTATAAAGACTCATAATCTGGCCAAAATGACTCCCTCAGTTTTATGGATTACTGGGATATGTTCCCTGTCTGCATAGATTATAGAAAACAAACAACTTAAAATATTAGTAACTATTCAGTAATTCTTCTATCATAGGGCAGGACACTTCATTTTATATTCCCCGCTATGAGCCAAATTTGACTTTATCACTGGAAAACTTGCAATATATCCATTATCTTCAGATTAAAGCTAAAAGCTTTTGATATGACAAGCAGGCAATTCATCCTGTTTATCATCTGACAGCTAATTCTCCTCCTCATGCTGCAGTAGTGGAGTACAAGTGCTCATTTTGTCACAGTAGCTTTACCCTGCCTGAATTTCTTCCCTTAATGCATGTTTGTATTAATCTCCAGATTGTCTTCAAAGTGAGAAGGTGGATGTCCCTGCCAAAATTTTAGCACTTCTAAATAATTGATATAATCTCACTGGAGCTCAGAGAGAATTCTTAACCAATCCATCAATCTATTTTAAAGAGTGAGCACAGACTTAGGGAAGTGGGGGAAACAGAGATGAAAGGTAATTACTTTCAGCAATAAAATGTCTAGCTAGAATTTCCATCCTTTAAATTTACAAATTTTCATTTGTCTCTAACTGCCTTTGTAGATGAACAGACCAGTTGTATGAATGTTATATTTGCTGTTTACTCTACTTCTATCTCCTCTCCTTCAAATCTGCCCAGACATCATGCAGAAATGGTAAAAGGCAGATGCACCTTGGCCTTTGCAGCTGTAAACTCATTAGCTGAATGACAATTTTGCTTGCGGATTACAGGACTTCTCATTTGAAATTAAAATGCGTCCATGGGTCCTCGATTAAAAATTGGGCTAAATATTGAAAAAACAGAAAGTTATTTATTCATTAGGTTATTTTGTTTGATTTGATTTTTTTTAATGGAAAAATAAAAAAAAAAGAGTCCTTAAAGACACAAATATGTCTTTGTTACTGAAATTAATTTCAGGCACTAAAAGAGTCTTGTCACTTTTACTACTTATTTAATTACCTGTGTCTTAGGTACAGAACAATATTATTTCCACCAGTTTAGCAGCTGCTACCAGATTAAATTCACAGATTTTGATACAACACTAATTGGAGAACAACTGTCATCATCAAATGCACAGGGAAAGTTTGTGGTGGGGAGGGACAAGAGTATTTATTCCTTAAGGTGGCTCAAACCTGATTGACACCACTGCACCCAGTGTCATGTTGGAGCTCACTCCTGAGCTTTCTCTGAAATGCTACAAATTCAACATTTACTGAGTAGTGAGAGAGTCCAGGTTTGTATCTGCATTTAAAAACACAACAAAACAACAAACCACTGTCAGGTTGTAGGAGTGAGGCCCTGGGGATGCCTTCCACACTTTTGCTGTGGATCATTTCATCCCTAGAAATAACTGATACAGACAGAGATGTTATAACTTTGACAAGACAGAAAAATAGGATGCTTCCCCCAACATATATTATTTGTAGATAACTCCTTGAATGCAGAGACAATGACCAAAAATGTGGTAGGCCCCAAAAACCTGAGTCCTTAGCTCCCCAACTTTTCTGTGACAAATACGGAACAGAAAACTTTTAAAAGTCTGGGAGTAGCTCCTCCAAACATAGCAGGGCCCAGAGACTAGGCTTTAAAACAACACTATTTTTGGGGGGAACAGCCAAAATATTTTTATAATGTGAATGACTTATGAAGGAAAATCTAATTAGGAGAAGAAATAATTGATCACATGCTAGAGAAAAACATTGATGAGGCAGGGGAACAGGTTGTCTGGAGAAGCTTGTGGCTCCCCAAGACTCTGGAAAGGATCACGATTGGAAGGAGCATGGAAAAACCAATGCAAACTGTTCTATGATGCTATAATTCTCTGAATTGAACCAGCTGCATCTACTTTACTGATATTTTATGAACTATGTCGAGTAAGGATCAGCTTTTAAACCAGAGCCTGTGAGACAACAATCACTACTAGAGGATTAAAATGAGTGCGGCATCAGACATTCTCAACTTCTAAATGTCATTACATGGATGATAATCCTGATGCTGAGATACAGCAGGAATCTTTCAAGATAAACAAGGAACCCTACTATTTTCCAGTAGTGAGAGATGTGAGAAAACACATACTAGTGAGCTAATAAATCCATACCATTATTCACAACAGGATTTGCTGCAAGCAACAGCAAAACCAAAACAAGTCCCAGGACCAATTTTACCCTGCTCTGATGCATGAGTGGACATTGGAGGGGTCGTGGTCAACATTTCTGATACACTTACCCTGCCCAAGGCTTTACAGGATGAGAGTAAACAGCCTCAAGTTGCACCAGGGAAGGTTTAGATTGGATATTGGGAATGAAAATGCTTCACTAAAATAGTTTTCAAACCCTGGCACAGGGGGCTTGGGGCCATAGTGAAGTCACCATCCCTGGGTGTGTTCAAAAGGCACTTTGGGTTATGGTTTAGGGGTCAGCACAGTAGTGCTGAGTTAAGAGATGGGCTCGAAGACCTTAGAGGTATTTTTCCAACCTTCATGATTGTATGTTACAGTAATTCTGCTGGAGTAACCTGCTCTGGCTTCAGGCATTCCTGAGGTGTCTGCAACAGAGCACCAGCAATACAAGGATTTGTGTACTTCACATAAAATCCTTTAAGTAATTTTCATCTTAAAGGACATCTCCTTATTTTCCTCTCATCTAAATCTTACTTAGATTAAGCAAGGATAGTCAGTCCCTATTTGAAAGTTTTATTTTTAATGACCTGTTTTTTCATCTGAGTGCAACAATGGAGGATGATTGAAGAGCTGAGACCCAAAGACTCTTCAATTTTACAAATTGGTTTAATTTGATGAAGAAGGAATGCTACATTTTGTTAAATTATATTATGATAAAGAGGAGCTGGTAGCTTCTCAGCATGAATCTGAAAGCAAATTATTTCCACAAAAAAAGGACGATGTATTTAACCAGACAAGTAATTATGTTGTGGTGCTACTATCTCCCCTGCTTCAGATTAGAAAAAGAATTCAATTATCACTCCATTAGATCAAAAAATAATTTTAGTGATACATTCAAATTGAATTCATTTATTCCTAAGCATGCTCTGGATTAACCTTCATGCATTTGGCTGATTAGAATCTTCAGTCAATACTGTTATTCAAAAAATCTGCATTAACTTGCTACAATTTGTATTTTATGTTAACATGTCCTGTTATTGATTTTCTGATGCATTATATCATAAATCATATTTAATTTTCCAGGTCAGATAAGTGGGTTTCTCACACAGTTTAATAAAATTTGTTTTTTCTGTTATCTTGCCTCCTTACCCCACTTTCCAGATAACAATTACATTTTCATGACCATCTTGAGATGCTGTAAAGGTCTAAGTTCAAAGGTAAAGTCTTCCAAATCAAGAAGGAAATCTTATCCTTGTTTTATAAATCTGTGATTTTCTTGACTTTTACATTTTACATTTTGGCTCATATTTTACATGATTCCCTGTCTGTTTGCTTCTCTGTCACAACCTGATCCAGCAGACTAAGGTCCTGCGTAAGGATAAAATTGTAGCAATTCAGAAATGAGAGCAAGGTGATGTTACAAGTTTGGTTCCATGTATACTATGTGTAGCTGCAAGAGGTTGACTGTGACGGGTTTCCACACTGCCCAGGGAGAGGTTTGAATGTTTTTTTAGCAGATCAGCCCTGACAATCCTTTCCCACAAAATCGTTGTGTCTAGCATTTTAACGCATGCAATATCCCTGATTGTCCAAAAGTTTTAAGTAAAATGTTGCATCAACAGGTCAAGGAGCTTGTCCAGACCTTTCAGAATTTACTTAGAGATAAGCTTATTCTTTTTCTTTTCCTTCTAAATTAAATATCATAGATAACAGAGTCCTCCCAAGCAGGATGATGAGGTGGGGGGAACATTCTGTAAGGGGCTGGGAGAAGTCTTATGATCACTGCCCCTTGGTTCCCATGGGGTACACCAACTTAGCAGGTGTCTGCTGGAAGTAAGAACAGCAGACAGCAAAGAACAGAGGAGGTTCCTGAATTGTGTGGAGCAGACCTTTCTGGCTCGTCTGGTGAGTGAGACAATGTGGTGGGTTTAGGCCCGCCGGCCTTGGTGGGGGTGGTGTGGAGATTAGCTAGATGTTTTTAAGGCTGGGTCTTTTTAGACTCTGCAGTAAACTCTTTCTCCTGCATTTTTTTTTGTTTGTTTGTTTGTTTGTTTGTTTTCCTTAGTAACTGGTAGTAAAGTTGCTGACAAGTGAGGAGAGAAAAGAAGCCCAGCCCCCGGCAGGGCCTCCAGGCCCAGCCTGGGGCCCAGGAAAGCCCCAGCTAGCTAGCTCCTACCTCAATAGCTGTCCACAAGAAAAAAACTACTCCTCCCCCGCCACCATCCTCAGCTTAACATAAGTGTTTGGCAGAAGCGTGTCCAAAAAAAACCACCTCACTTGCTATTCCAACCCCTTTTCAAACCACAACAGACCACCAGAGGAGGAGCCTCACTGGAGGTGCTGGTGGTGAAGGGAGAAGGGGTGATGGAAGACGTGGTGGCTCAGGGCTGTCTTGGGCTCCTTGACCAAAAAATGAGTTTCCCATTCTCAGGGAAGTAAGGAGAGAGGTCAGCAGAGCTCCCCCTTGGGCTTCTGGAGGGCAGAGTTTGGCTGGTTTAGGAGACTAGTTGACAGATCCCCTTGGAAGGCAGTCTTCGTGGCAAATGAAGTCCAGGAGGGCTGGATGTCCCTCAGGAAGGAAAACAGAGGTACCAAGGTCAGGCACTCCCCATGTGCCAAAAGGTTAGCAAGGGGGGAAAGGGATTTGCCTGTCCAAACAGAGAGCGTTGGCTGAAACTTGGGGGAAACAAGGAGAGCGTACCTCCTCTGGAAGCCCAGGTGGAACTTAGGAAAAGCTCTTCACCAGAAAGGGTTTGCAAGGACTGGAGCACGCTGCCCAGGTCAGCGGTGGAGTCACCATCCTCGGAGGTATTTAAGATTTGTAGATACAACACCTAAAGGCATTGGTTAGGGATGGGCTTGGCAGCGCTGGGGAAACAGCTGGACTCGGTGATCTTAAAGTCTTTTTACAACCTAAATGATTCTATGATTCTATGATAATATTCTCGCCTCAGTAGGTGAGTTTAATGTGTTTTATCATCCTTATACGATAGAGCATAAAATCTTGTGCATTTTTAATTACAGAAGAGATGTGGGCACTAAACACTTCAGAGAGGAGTAAAAATTTTATTTTCTATAATTTTTAAGGGTTACATATGGTCGCATGTCCCAAAATTACTGAAATCTTTCTGAGTTACTTTACCACTATGCACCGAAATTTTTCCTGTGGTGTTTTAAATTACCTCATCCATTTCTGTAGTTCAAAAATCAATATAACTTGGAAGCTATGACTATTTTCCTTTTCCAAGGTTTTGTTCCTTGTTGACATTTGTTATCTTTTATTTCTCTTTATTTCATTCTTTACGACAGAACTTAGGAGTCTGGTATAGTTTTAGCAAAATAATCAAGACCTTTGATAGCTGAATTTTGCTTCTGACTAACTCTAACATTGAAAACTCTTAGTTAATTTATGCTAATTTATTTGCCCATTCAGTTAAAGTCCTCATCTATTGTATTCATAATTTCTCTCTGATTTGGACTAATGGCCTACTAGAAAGAAATTTTATGAAGTACTATTCAGCATTTATTTTCCCTATTTGAAGTCGTTAGAAAAAAACTTCCACACTTAATGATGATTTCTATCTGAAATAGAAAATAGGGTTTTTTTTACAGCAGCGCCTTACAGCATAAGAAAAACCCTCAGCCTTTGCCTCTTACACTGAATACACTGTAACATAATTTTATGTGTGCTTTAAGAAAATCTCCTCTTGTTTTCTAGCTCCACTTCATGGCCTGAAAGCTATCTTTACTAAAAGATAAGTAGCAAGTTCAATCAGTTCACTGAAGCAGGGGGTTTCTCTGAGGTGTCACTCACAAACCATCTACCAGCTTTATCCCTTCTGTTCTTGTTACAGCCCAAATGCAACATCCCACTCAGGCAAAGCATACCAACATATAAAAATGTCAATTTTATCAATGTAGTCTCTTCAACAAGCTTTCTACCTCAGCCTCCTTAAAAAAAAATTCCTTTGTTTCTGAATTTGAGGATTATGCTCGTTTATTCCTATTTTATAATTCCCCTGAATTTCCCTTTAGTAGTACCTTGTTTTCCTACTCTTGCTTTGACATCTTCTCATATATTCATATAGGTAGAAGACTTTGGCTGTGTGGAGAGCTTTGTTTGCCCCAGTATCTGCTAGGTTCAAAATTTTTGCCATAACTTGGCATCAGCATAGTTCGACTGCAAAGTTTTACACCTTACCCAGACCTTGCACACAACAATAAATGATCCTTAGAAGAGGGCTAGCAGGGCTTTTCTAGTCTCCTCCTAAGTCCTCTAGGCCAACTCTAACATGTGGATATTTGCAATAGAGTGAGATTAATTACAGTGTCTATCATCATCCATGGATTTGCCATGATTTTTAATTTGCCAATTAAAAAAAAAAAAGAAAAAAAGCCCCAAGAAAATATTATTCAGTTACATCTGCCACAGGTTACCCAGAGAAGCTGTGGCTGCCCCATCCCTGGAAGTGTTCAAGGCCAGATTGGATGAGGCTTGGAAGAGCCTGGTCTGGTGGAAGGTGCCTCTGCCCATGCAGGGAGGTGAAATGAGATGAGCTTTACAATCCCTTCCAAAACAAACCATTTTGTGACTAATCCTGTAACACTTAAAACCTGCAAGGCACTAAAACTTGTTTCCAAGCCACATAATTTCCCCCCTGCATCAACACTAGATTTTTGCTTTGCATTTCCTGAATTTCTGGCTTGCCACTTTGTAGAAAACATTCTACATGCACAGTACACCACAGCAATTTTTCCTTTAGTGTTTGTATTGGCTTACAGCTGCTAAGTGTAATGTAAACCAGGAGGAAACAGCCACTTAAACTTCTTTGTGATTCCTGTTCACCTACGTCATGTCCTGGCTTAGTAAGGGAATTTGTTTGAAACTAAATTTTGTTGCTCAATTTTACTACCTTATCTAGCTGCAGTGTCTAAAAACTTTTGTGTCTTAACATGTTGAGACTGACCCATGTCAAAATCTCTCAAGAATGAGTGGTGTATGGATGAGCAACTCACAGCTTTATTTGACCTATTTCTATCAGGCTCTGGCCACAGGTGATCTCTACATCTGTGAGAAAAAAAATTCCAAAAAACAAACACAGAAGGCATAGGTATCAGTCAGAAAAACCTCCTCAAGGTATTAGGGATTCTTAGAGTCATGGTAGGGTTTGGGTTTGAAGTGAGCTTGGACATGGTCTCATTCTACCCTCTGCCATGGGCAGAGACACCTTTCATTACCCTGGGCTGCTCCAAGCCCTGTCCTACCTGGCCTTGGACACTTCCAGGGATCCAGGGGCAGCCACAGATGCTCTGGGCATCCTGTGCCAGGGCCTGACCATGCTGTCAGAGAAGAATTTCATCCTGATATCTAATCTAAATCTACCCTCCTTCAGTTTAGGGCTGTTCCCTCTTGTCCTATCACCGAATCCCCTTGTGAAAAGTCCCTCTCCAGCCTCCATGTAGGCTCTTGTGTTGGAAAGTGCTGTTAAATCTCCCTGGGCTGTTGGAAGAAAAGAGCAGCAGCAGAAAGAAGTGCAGTGGAGGAGAAAGTACAAAGGGAAGGGTAAAAAGGGAGTGGGACAGGGAGTGTGTGTTTCCTGGTGGGAGCCTGTGGAGAAACACACTGAAAGCTGATCAGCTTTAATGCACGCACAGACAAGAGGGAGAGGCAGCACCAGAGCTGCGTGTGTGGGGAGAGGTGCTCTGCTGAAACTTGTTACAAACCCCACAAAGCACTCTGGCTTGGTTTCCTGCTCACATTTTGGGGTGTTTGACTTTGTGTCCTCAGCAAGTGGAACCCCATGTGCTGTCCAGGCAGACTGGTGGACTCTTTCTGTTCCAAGGAAAAGCCAGGTTTTCTCCACGGACAGATGAAACCTTTTGTGAACTTTTCAAAGTATTTTTGAAATTTGTATTAAAAAGTGCATATGTTGAAAAAAAAAAAGAGAATGACCACCTGCATGTAATAGAGAGTTCATCTTAGTTTTGTGAATTATTCCATATCATAAGTATTCTCCCTTATATGACTCAGGTTTTGGTGTGTTTTTTTTTCCTAATAGTTTATTACATAATTTCCACTTTTTTATGGGGTGGTGCTCTTTCATTTGCTGGGTTCTGGTTTATCTTTTTTAAGACAAGTAGCAGGCTTTGGACATTTTGTTTGTTTAGTTTCTTTGCTTGTTTTGAGTTGGGTTGGGTTGGTTTGATTTTTTTTTTTTAATTTATTGGTTTGTTTTTCATTTTGTTATTTATTTCTTTTAGTTCAAGGGTTACCACAATGCCATTATTTTAGTATTTTTGTAGTGCGTGTTGACTACACAACACTAGCATCAATTCATTTAGGATATGGAGAAAACTTCACAAGCATTGCCACTATCCTCAGTAATTAAGTGTCTTAATGTTTGCATTTCAGAGTACTTATTGGGGTGGTTTTATTTTCTTTTCCAAATGGAACATCCTCAGATCCCTTTCTTCAGACAGGTACCCGAATCCAAAATGCTGCAATTCATTTGAAAGAAGGAAGAAAATTGTAACCATTGAGCTCAGCTCGCACACAAAAAAAGGGAAGAATTTTACATTCATTGAGCTAACCACTCTTCACTGCACTGTTTCATTTTAATCTAATGCCATTCCACCTCCTCTTTCTTTTGTCCTGGCAGAGTCAATTATAACCACAGATTGCTACATGGAATTGCAGCACTAGGGAAACTGTTAGCACCTAGCTGCTCTGGCACAAGATCACACTAAACAGCTTATTAAGATTCAGCCATCAGCTCTGATGAGTTGCATGCAGTAAAGGGCTGGGATTTACTTCCAACTCATTTAATTACAGAAATCAATGAATTCACAGAGCAAAGCCATGAACAGGAAGATCAACTCGACTTGGCCACGGTTTCATTTGAGATCTCAAGACGTTGCAAGTGAGACAGTGCTGAGAATCTGTTCAGTTTTGGAGGTTTGAAGAATGAAACAATGGCAACACCGTTGCACATATCTTTACCCTGATTTCAAAGTATTTCACAAATAAGAGAAATAAAATTGAACAAATTTTATCTGTCTTACAAATAATGGGCTATGTTATAAATAGGGGCACAAGGGTATTTATCTTATAACACAGGGGAGTCTCTCATAAATAAGGCCACCAGGATACCCTGTCAGAAAAGTGTTTAAGAATTCTATACAACTGAAAATCCAATTGGTTGTACTGAAGAGGTTTTTTTTTACACTTGAATAGCTACCTTAGCACTCTTTTACCTCTCTCTAAAGCAGGTAAAGAGAATGGTTAATTAAAGAACTGCACCCAAAATGGTAACACCAAGAATCTGATCCAACCTGTTTTGGTGATGGCTAATGTAGCAGTTAGGGTATTTAAATTTAATAAAATGTACAAAGCTGAGGCAACCACAAGATATTTTCCTCACTGCACACAAAGTTGAAACAGCATGAAAGGATGAGTAAACGTAATAAAATAAATTGCAGGGCTTTTTTAGGATCTTGCAGTGCATCACTCTATTTCCTGGCTATGCTCTGTGAAAGCATAGCTTTTGTCACATGATTTCACAATTTATTCATTAAAGTTTAATATGTCATATGCCTTGCTTTCCTGGTATGCTGTTACTGTGTGATGTTAACTACAAAACCAAATACTAAACACAGATTTGGAGAGAACAAGCCCTCAGGAAAACAAAAAAAAAAAAGCAAAGGAAAACATGAGCAGGTAGAACAGAACATGAAGGGGGAATAAGGACAAATTAGAGAATAAAAGTAACCACTATTTAAAAATGCAAACAGAAGTCCAAGATATGCTAATCAAAAAATGTCCTATTATGCAAATGTAACAGTAATTGCTGAGCATATGTATTTGAATCTCAAAAGGAGAGAAAAAAATATGTAACAGCTACTGATGCCATATTGTACATTTGAGTAATTTAAGATACTGATTTATATTTCTTTTGGAGGTTCCTTCTCTTTCTTTCTCCCACAAAGGGCATCCTTCCTGCATACAAATGAAAAGCTCCAAAACACTTTGTCCAAGGTTAATAGTTTGGTATTAATTTTTTTTTTTAAAGATTTAGCAAGTCAAATAGTTGCTGAGCTCTGTGCTGTGGAATTAAAGCATCAGGGCAGAAGTGGAAAGAAAATTATCTGAGTGAAATGAAGAAATTGAAAAGACAGTGATTAAAAGAAGGATTATGATAGAAAGTTAAATTAATTAGCTGGATGAAGAACTACAACAAGACAAAGACTCAGGTTTTTTAGAAGGTATGCATTCCTTAAGGTAGAAGTGTTTTAATTAATTCAACATTATAATGATGAGAAAAAAAAAAAAAAAAACGTTTTTGGGGTCCTTTTTTCAATGTGTGGTTTGGTTTGATTTTTGGTGTGCTTTTTTGGGGCCTGGAAGGGTGTTGGAAAGGGTTTTTTTTTTGGTTGGTTTTTGCTTTTCATGGATAGGAAGTCCTTGAAGGTACATTAACTCCATGAGGGCAATACCCACAGCCTGTGGAACTGCCTGTGTAGAGTTTGAATAGAGTTTAATCTAAGAAAAGCTATTTCTTCTTCTAATGCAGTGTGACCATGTAGGTGAACCAGCAGGGTCTCTGGAGGCAGTGGGGAAGAAAATGTCATTGCTCTCACAATCTGAAACTTACTGAACTCTGAAGAATTCTTGGCTAAAAAAAGGGTTAACTGTCAGGATCAGGTTTCCTACCCCAAATTCCAGCACAACCTAAATACTAAAACAGGACTGGTATGTTTTCCTTCTGCCTGCAGCACAGCACAAAACATATGGGACCATCAAAAGTTCACAACATTTGGGGTAAATTTGGGGCAAAATGGCATGTAACTTGCAGAGGATGAATCACAGTAGAAAAATTCTTATCCTGAATGTCATAATGAGAAATAAGCAGTTGTGATTATTTCTAACAGAAAAACCAATTACTATGATTCAAAAGTCTTTTACAGAGACAAGAGAGAAAAAAAGGATTCTAATGAGATACCAAAAAGATTGATACTGCTCTGCAGCACCTGGAATGATGCAGCTCCAGACTAAGAGGCTGACACAGAGATGCCTGTTGGTGAAGGAGATGAGAGAGACTTTGGATAAATGAAGACATCACTATAGTTTTGGTAGATGTAACATGGGGACCAAAAAACCTCCCTACACTTTTGGGGTGGTGAATGGAAACAGTGTGGAATAACCTGAAATTCTCTACCTGGTACTATACACCTTATATTTGAGCAATAAATAATAAAAAAAAAACAAAACAAAAACAAACAAAAAAAAAACCCAAAAAACCCAAAAAACAAAAACAAAACAAAACAAAACAAAACAAAAAACCTTAAATGACCATAGTGGCTGAAAATAGAGGAAACTACAAGCCCTACCTCACACATTGACACCTCTATCTGGGCTATTTAATCTCATGGAGAATTCTACACCTCAAGCATTACATGTGAATGCATATTAAGAGACCACACATGAAACAGAGTTTATTTCTAAGAAAATTTACACAGTGGCTGAAGCCTGAAATGCAACCCTGGCAGCTGGCCCTGCTCCAGTAATGTGAATGAGCAAAACACTGGCTACCACAATTTTCAGGGAGCAAAGTAGATCCAAGCTTCTCCCTCTGTGTTCTACAATTAAATCTTGGTAAAAGACTAAGGGGGAAAATTAAAGCCAGATAACAATGGTTAGCACATGTATTCCATTTAGGAGGATCCCGATATGATCGTGCAATCAATATAAAAAAATGAAATAACATAGAAAATGTCTCTTAAAATTATTTCAAGACATTCATTTAAGGGATGATGGGAAAAGAATTTTCTGGGAACTTGCAGTTAAAAAAAAAAAACAAAACACCCAAAGACTGGATCCGTCAGGTATGTCTATCAAGTTATTCTCTCCACCTAATCCTTTAAAGTGATTGCCCTCAGGTTACCTGGCTATCTCTCATCCAGCTGTCACGTCCACACTCAGGAGTGAGGGGATCTCATACAGTGATTTCAAAGTCTTTGGCTATTTTTCTTTAAGAAAGTAGAACATGAGAAACTATTTGTCATCAGTCCATACCCTGCCTACCTGTCCTGTTATCCAGATGGATGAGAGCCTCTATTAGTTTTATTTAATGGAGACAGTTTTACAGAAGACCACTTTTGCAGGCACAATTTTGTTTCTGATGCAGCTATACTTTTCTGATGTAAGTGCTGCTTTTCATTGTCCTGTAATAGCACACCTGCAGCCATTCACTCCTACCTTCTTTGCTCATTTACCAACTCATTGATTGATCTTGATTGCACACTGAAAAAGCAATCGAATATGGACATTTACAAATTTTATGGCCAATATATTCTGTGAATTCTCCTGGATGAGACAACTACCATACAAAAGATAGAAAGAGATTGAAAGAGGTAAAGAACCTTTGGCAATGTGCTGTAAACCTCTGAGATGCCATTATTGGCAAATATGTGACAACAATCTGTGATGAGGTTGCCAAAATACATAATTCAACTCTTCAGCATGGCTCCTTCTTCAATTACTGCTGTTCAGTAATGCTAAAAATCCTTTTTCTAAACTTGTTGCCCCCCTGCAAAAATGGCATTGCCCAGTTCTTTCATTGTCTTCCAACTTACACCTTAAACTGGGATGGAATTTTTCGCAGAGTACCTACACAGGGTAGGAAATGCAGAGTGATATCTGTGGTCTACACAGTGAAGCTGCAAGGCTTTGTGGATCTGTTCTTCATTCTGGATTGTGGCTCTACAGGATTGTAGTAAACTGAAGGAAGGTATTTTGAGCCCTCCTTTAAGCTTCCTCTGTAAAACCATTTAAAATTCATGAACTTTGACTTCTCAGAAAAGGATGTCAATCCAAAAACATTTTGATCAGCACATTATGTTCTGTTGGTGAGATAATCAACATTAAAGCAACTGCTCACAGCCTAGCACATAAAGCAAAGTCATTTCACCTTTCTGCTAATCAAATCCTAGCTGAATGCAATTTGAATAGTTTTGAAAAACAAGTAAGACTGATGAGGGCAAATTGAGTTCTAAAAGAGGCATTGCAGAACAGACAGGACAGCAAGTAGGAAGCCATAAGAAAAGGCCATTTGCAACCCCTTTGAAACATTTCTGGGAGTGAAATGTCATCATAATTTTTAAAAAATGAGAAAGAAGTCCCACAGATCTTGAAGTGAAATTATCATATAACATCAAAAAATAAATGTTCCACATGTGGGCTTTTAAAAAATGTGATAAAAATTGTAATGCAGAAGAAAAATATAAAAAGCTATGGTATTTCTTGGTAGAAAAATGTGTGTGGGAAATGGAATCCGATTCCCCCCGGTGACAATGATCAGACAAACACTTTCTCACTACTCAGGTGCCTCCATATATCAGGTTTAGCCCTTGCTGAGTGTGTTAGCTTCCCACAGCAGCACAGATAGGAGGGCTAGAGGGCAATTCTGAGCCAGATGATCTCTGACTGCAACAACTGTACCTAAACATTTTTAGTTTTGTTTTTTTTTTAACAGATATATATCTAAGATATTTTTTAAAACCTCCAGTGAGGGGGCATCTCCAACCTCTCAGTTTCCTTAAAAATCTTTATGTTAGGAATTTTCCCCTGATTGCAAACCTAAATCTCCTTTACTGCAACTTAACACCATTGCTGCTTGCCCTAGACCCAGTGAACAATAAAAACACTTCATTAATTTCCTTTTTGTAGCCATTTTTCACGCATTTGAAGATACTTATGTCTCTCCTCACTCTTCCCTCCTCTAGACTAAACAAATTCCATCATGCTGAATATTCAAGGCCTCAATGGCTATTTACAAAGTGCTCATATATCAGGGCCCAGCAGACCTGAATGGCTGTCTAAACCCCTTGGTAAGTGATGGCTCTACTCCTCTGTCTCAGCAGAACTGTTTAGGTTGAGAAAAAAAGGAATGTGAATCAACTTGAAATACTTCATGAGCGAGTTCAGATGCATGCAGTGTGTTCATCCCAAAGATGGAAATGGATATTGTGGAACTAGCTAGCCTTCCCCAGAGGAAGAAAAGAACAGAGTATGAGTCAAAGGGAAGTGGTAGCTTTCCAGGAAGGGGTGGGAACTTTTCCCGGACTCAAAAAGGAGATCTGTTGCTCCTATTGAAGCTAAATTAGAAGTAGAGGAGCTGAACAGAACCTTTGAGTGTCCTGAAACTTCTGCCTTCCTTCTAGAGTACATGAGGGTTCATCTGTGAAAGTTCTGCTGAGATTATAAAAGTCGTCTAAAGTCATAATGTGTCTTTGAAATTGATGGATTAGCAGAAAACTAAGTGCAGGGGTCTAGGTTTAGGAGTTTAGGGTAGAAACTGATGCACAGGAAGTTCCACCTGAACATGAGGAAGAATTTCTTTACTGTTCATGTGACTGAGGACTGAACAGGTTGTCCAGAAATGGTGTGGAGTCTCCCTCACTGGGGATACTCCAGAACCCTCTGAGCACAATTCTGTGTCCTGTGCTCTGGGATGGGGCTGGACCAGATGACCCACTGTGGTCCCTTCCAACCTCACCCATTCTGTGATTCTCTGAGTGTGTGAGTTGCTGAGTTGTGTCAACACCAGATGAAGTACCAGCTTCACAAGCTGGCAAAGGATTTACTACTCACCTCTCTTCTCTTTGTGCCAAGTCCTTCTTTTTACTTTTTCTTTTTTTCATGTGTTGGTTAATGCAGACACATGGCACTGGACATAGCTGTAGGAAAGAAAATCCGCAGGCAATCTTTCCCTCCTGTGGAGAGTGAGCCCCTCTTGACAGATGTTAATTACATCACTTAGAATTGCATGAGAAGGTGCTCAGATGCTGAAGAGATGGGAATAGATATATAAATACAGTAGGCCTTAGATCCTATTATGCAATAACTGTTTGAATAAAACCTAGACTGACTCTCAGTGATGCTGTGGTAACTGAGTGGTGTGAAAAAGGGGAGAGATAGAGTGCTTCCTTCCCACATCTAATCTTTGCAAGAATTCTTCCAGATATAAAATTCTGATAGATTTGCATGGATTTTGCCTTAATTCTGCACTGCCTTTCTCCTGTTTCTAAACTCACCACCTGAATATTTTCCATAAATATTAAGCAGTGTGACTAAGCATCTGTCAGGTGTTTGCTCTCTCATCTTCCCAAGGGCAGAAGTAGGAGTGTGTGTGTAAGCGGAAGCAGATGGCAGAGTAAGCATATTCTGTATACATGGATATGGTGAATGCACTAATATTGTTTAAATACCAAATCCTCAATAGCTTTGCTTTAAATAGCAGTGTATCAAGCTAGTGGGATGAAAGTCATGGAAGTGTTTTGAGGGAGAAAGCTGTGTAGGAGAGGACATGAGGGAGAGAGATGTGCAGAAGGGGATTGTTTAGCACTGCAGCAACCCAAAGGCACCACTGGATTAAGTCTCTAATCTGCAAACAGAGAATCGATTAGGTACTATTAGAAGGCAAAAAATAAAACTGCAGCATAGTTCAGCTGCATTTGTAGAACTAACAGGCAAACGCTGCCAGCTGAGATGCAGAAGAAATGTGCCCAGAGTGGTGGTGAGGGGCACCAGGAGCCCCAGAGTAGGGGGATGATAGCTCACACCTGAGAGAGAGATTGGGAGCAGAAGGGAAGGCACTGCTGACTGGCCTTGAGATACAGACACGTCATACTTTTTATCACACTTAAGGGCACTTTTTTGGGAGCCAAAGTCCACCAGATTGGCTGCCCTTAGCACTGAAAAGCAGAAATTTCTGAAGAGCAGGGTCAGCTTTTGGGGCCAGTGGGGCAAGCATGAGTGACTCTGAGGGCATAAGGTGGGTGAGTGGCAGAAATCTCATTGCCCGATGGCTGGCAGATAGAGAACTGACTTGTGACAGCTCCAGCTGAGGCTTTTCAAGGGGACAGAAAGCAGGCAGCACCCCTGAAGTTGCCTTATCATGGTGAGGGTAACTTTAAATGGCTATTGTAATTTGTGAAAGCGGTAAGTAGGTCATTGTATCTTATCCAATTTCCTCCCTCATTTTGTTTTCTCCTCTCCCTTCAGGAAAGCACACTTCCTTACACACTTGATTGCTTGTTTGCAAATGGGAAGAGCTTTTTATGGAGCACCCAGATGGTAAAACACGCTCAGCATTATTGTCCAAACATGAGCACTTTGCATGGAGGCTCAAGGCAGTGCTCATTAATGAGTCGTAAAAACTATGAAACCTCACCAAGCAAAGACTAGGAAAAAGTTGCAAATATACCCCACTTTTTTTTTTTTCTTTTTTTTCCTTTGGGAGTTCTTCTGTCTCTTCACAAAACTTGACTTCCTTTTTAAAGTTGCAAATGGCATGTGCTGGTTGATGTGCTGTGGGAGAGACATCAAAACTCAGGATATCAAGTTGTTATAAAAACTTGGTTTTCTCTGCCTTTTTTTTTTTTTTTTAACAGAAGGTAGTGAATTATTTTTTGATCATGAAAGGTGGTCCAGATCTGGATTATTTTTTATACTGTGTAAGTTATAAATATCAACTCTCTCTTGTCTATTGCAAAGTCTAAGGGAAGGTAACACAGAAGCCGGTGAGAGGGCAGGGGAAAAGACTAAGAAATAGCAGGCCAGTATTAGCTACTGTAGAACGTGGGGAAAAACATTTTTAAAAGATTCAATTAGGATAAAGGAAAGCTCATTCACTTGGGGAATATAAATACTCAGCAAGCATACAAACAAGGAGAGTACTGAAACAACAAAGGCTCTAGAACTGATAAAGGGAAGGAAAATAACAGAAACTCGAGTCACATTCATCATGTGGATATAGATACAAATTCTGGTTTTTTCATGTATAATTTGTTCTGGCTGAACCACTGAGTTTGTGGCATACTGTATTTTTAAAAATATTTTTCCCACTTTGCAAATAATTCAAAATTCATAAGCCTATGTAATAACTCAAATACATAATTGTAGGAGCTTTTTTTTCCCTGTATATTATTTTCCATAGTCAAATTATCTATATCTATTATATCACAGGGGTCAAAATGTTCAAGAGATGAGTAATATTCATGTTTTTATCATATTCATATTTTTAGGCTGCTCCATGAGAAACTGCACAGTTACAACCCTCAAAAATTTCAGCTCTATCTCCTCCTGTACTAAAAATTACAGGTATCAAAAGTAATGAAAGATTGTTCCTATCCCCAACTTTTTTAGTCTTGGGTTTAAATTTTATTCCCTCCATGCAAAGCAACAACTAGACCTGGTACTAGTGAAACATGTCAAGCTGCAGACAAATTAAACTCACGCGTCCTCACTTGAAAATGTCAGTGCAGGCAAAACATTTTTAAGTTGAAGACAAATTTCAGTTTTATTTCATCCTCTTGAAGGCAACTTTGCAGTGGGAGCCCAACTGAGTTTCCTTTTAGGAAAGACAGAAATTAATCTGAATGATCATGAAGTGACATCATGTAAGTTCAGTGAGCTATTGAGGCATGTGTCTAATTTTTATGGGACTGTCCAAATGCCTAAGAAGCAGAGAACCTGAATTTCAAATCACAGCATCTGCTCTTCAAATTAGAGGTAAATGTGTATCCTAGTGTCTTGCAGTACCAGAACCAAACCTTATGCTGAACTCTGAAGTCCCTCCAGCTCATTTTAAAAATTACCTTAGAAAATTCACCATTTGAAAATACCCCCCCCCCCCCTTTTTTTTTTTTTTTTTTTTTTTTTTTTTTTTTAATTATTGGTTATTCTCTTTATACCTCCAGTGACTACATGCCCTCTCTGGGGCTCCATGGCCAGGTCTTCTCAATACCCTTCCTACAGGTTTTCTCCACACAGTAGCAAAATGTAATAAAGCACATCCCTATGTTTCTGCCCTGCAGTTCACCTTAAATGAAAAAAATCCAAACTAGATTTGATTCCCCTATCAATGGAAGCTTAAAACAGGAGAATCAGGGACTGCTCTGAACACTTTTTATATGCTTGCTGTTGCCAGGGAAACCATTCCCCTGGCATTCCAGTGCTGAGCATATCTTGCACTTCTAGCATTCCAGTTCTCAGAAAATTAAGACTGTATCATGCTATCATGGTGTGGAGAAACTATTAGGAAATCAGGACAAATGCTGCTTAAATTATTAGTCCTGACGTCTAAAAATAAAACATTTCTTGAGATCAGATTTAAAATGTTCTGTATATTTTCTTTTTTTTTTTTTTTTTTTAAGGACTCAGCCTCATGCTGAAACAGATTAAGGTGCAAGGACAGACTCTGGTTCATGCTGAATATGCAGAAGAGACTGATGATATTTAGCAGTTATTTTCTCCACTGTAACACAAAATTAGCCGTGGAGTGTGTGGCAGACAAAGCAGACTGTGAATAGCTGTGATTTCTTGTGTCATGTCACAATAAATGTGATGATCGCATACAGTTTTTATGTATGGGTAAACACATTAAGACAAATTTATTTCTGATAAATCTATTGATTTTGCTAAATCATCCAGGGACAAATTTGCCATGGTGTTTGATGCCCAGACCTTTGATCCTCTAGAAGTTATTTATGAAGAAAAGAGCTAATAAAGTTTTCTATGGAGACTCAGACATATGATCAGATTTCAAATTAAAATCTCATATTCTGTGTCCACAGAAGGCTGGAAGTCATTAAAGTATTGTCATAAGCAACAGAGGTAATATCAGGGTAAAGAAACATTTCCTTAATTTGAAGAAAAATAAAATTTGGAACCCATAACTGAATGTTTCAGGTACATACATCTTTATCCAATAGTCCTTTAGTACCTTGGGCATCATCTACTCAATGGTCAACAGGGAACACATTTTTCTTCAAGTTATCCCTTTGTCCAAACCCTCACTTCCAAGGATAAATTCAACAGGAACATCAAAAGACACTAGCAAGAATATAAGCAACGTGACACTTGCAGGGACAGAACATGAATCTGTCTCCTACAGGTTTAAAACTTGTTTTGGGAGCTACTGGGTTGGCCAAGTACCACCAAAAAGAAAAATTCTGCTCTTACCCCTGTGTCTGCTGGTGACTACCTGCTGCCAAGGGATAAGGCCTCTTCCAGAACATAATTGTCATTGTCTAGGCTGGCACTTGGAGTTTCAGAGAGATGCCTTCATGGAAACATTCTCATCTGTTTACACAGAGCACAAACGTACTCTTCAAAACAGGATGAGAATGAGAAAAATGAGGGCTGAACTGATGAAAGTGCAAGGCAATTGGGACATCTAGGGTCTGACTTTAAGCAGAAAATTATTACTTTTTGTGTACTTCAACTGGGACCACAACATTTGTCCAGACAGCTTTGTAGTGACATAAAATTTTTTTAGGAAAAAAAAAATTGAGCTTGGCAATAATTTAAATATATTATTATTATTATTATTATTATTATTATTATTATTATTATTGTCAAAGATCAGAAGAATTTGAAGTATTTTCTGTGTAGTTTCAGGTGAAAGTAGTACCCTGCTGTCCCCAGCTGAATCCAGCAGTCTGTGTTCTCAGGGACCATACAAACACATTGCCATTTACTCCTCTTCCACATCATTGTTTAAATGAACATCACAAGCAGGAACTGAGGCAAGAAACAGCAAGGTAAAATCTGCCAATTGAATCTAAAAAGCAGATAAGGAGAGCTGCAATCGTTATCTTGGTCTCCTTATTATTGCTCAAGTTCCCTTGAAATTGTAGTTCCTTGCTGCAGCCAAGGAACAGAGAGCCATGTATATTAGAGAAATTAAACACTGTTTCATAAGAATTATTTTTTTCTCTATCCTGCCTGAAAAAAAAATAGTGAGACAATTTTTTTTCTGGGTCTACACACACAGTTTTCAATTCCAAATTTAAAATTTAAAGTTGGCTGGCATTTGCCATGGCAAATTTTCATTCAGGAAAAAAAGTAATCTCTAGTAGCATGCATGAAAATCTCAACCTTAATTTTTAAACATCTGTTTCAAAATGGATATTTTTCATAGGATTTTTGTGAATGTTACTTTGGCTACTTTCTGACACACAGGATGATACCCCTATCTGTTAGATTCTCTCAATCTGTTCTTGGAACTAAACTTACTTAGAGCCAGACATAACCACATAGGTTTATAAAGGGACACTTATTTCAGTTATCATTCTCTAATAGCAATTGGATGTCAAAAAAAAAAAAAAAAAAAAAAAAAAAAAACCTCAGCATAATCTGCAACTTTTCCTTTTCTTATTACTGTTTTCCTGTCCAATCTCAGAATATTTGAGAAGTTGTTCTTGGGGTCCCTGAGTATTGCTTGTAGATAATGTACACAAATAAAGACTGACCCTGTGTTAGAGCTTTTAGAAGAATAGATAAAGGATGTGAGAAAGTGAGACTTATTTTAGAGCTGGGGAATTGAAACATGGAGAAATCCCACGAAGACAGACATACAGGCTTCATTTGAGGCAAGTGAATAATAGAATCACTAACTTTGTCCAAATAATAGCAGGGGGCATGGGGAGGTATCTCCAACTGAGTGTGGTTCTGAGGAGAACAGTTTTTTATTGAGGTGAGCATAATTAGGAGTGAATAAATGAATAATTGAACTGAATGTCTAGAAAGAGCCCTTAACAATGCTTGCTCTGTGGGGACACAGAATATTTTCCTCAGGGGATTGACAGGAGATCTGGTACTTGAAACATTCTAAACCAGACTGGAAGAAGAATTGAAAAGTTTACAGTCTGTCCCAGGAATAAGTGATCTGTAAGTGCCTTTAATGTAGCTTTTACCTTCTTCCCATTCTGTAATACTGTGATTTATGACAAGCAAGCATTCAGATCTCTATTAGAATTAGAATTATTACTTAAGGTTCTGGTTTCTCGTCAATATATGGGGATTTATAGACCTGATTTCAAATAAACTTAATGTGTTTTGCCTCTGTAAATCCTTTCTGGGTGATGTGAGGCTAGACCACCTAGAATTAAAANAAAAAGAAAAAAAAAAAAAAAGAAAAATAACTCCTCTGGCACACAGCAATCTAAAAGGCACATCAGATTTTCGTGATAAGGATAACAGCTCCTCTGGTGCTGTTAAGGCCTGCAGGAGAAATAATTGTACTCATATTTACTTAAGGAAAAGTGTATACTATTTAACTAATCCTTTGTTGTGCAGGTACAAGAACTGCTGATGAATGCCCAAGGCTGAGTTTAGCTCTGTGATATGTATGGGCAGAACCTGTTAAGCAAAGAGAAGTGATGCATGTGCATCCAAACTCAGAAGTATTTAAACATACCTGGAAAAATTTCAAGTTTTTTGAGTAATATAGAAACCCAGATCTTTATGGCCTGAGGAGCATATTTCTATTCAAGTGGAGTTTTCAGAATTGCAGCTTGAGGTTTGTTTAGCGCAATTCTAAACCTTATTTTAAATTTCGTGTTTTCCGTGGTTTTGGATTCTTGCTGTTGGGAGCCACTTGGAGTGTGTCCTTCAAGTTCACATGATTGTTAATTTGGACTTGCTAAAGGTCTGAGCTGCAACTCAGGACCATGAGGTTATGTCTGATCCATGTAAGAGTTATATAAAATAGCATTCTTATAAATCTTTATGGAAGCAGTCCTTGCTGGAGCCTCACCTAAGGGCCAGGAATGCCTGCTGCACCCCACAGCCTTTTTACCAAACCCATTGCAACCCAACAGCAACACATCCAGGCTGTAAATCATATTATTTCTTTTTAACTAGAGGTGGTTGTGCTTTCTAAACATCCATTTCGACAAGTGACTTTCTTAGGGATCATTTAGAGAGGCACAGCTGGTAAGTATAGATATTTAACTCCATTTAATATAAAGAATGTAAAGTTAATCAGATAGGTGGTTGAACACTCTCATATTAAAATAAAGTTCATACTCCAATAAGTTAGGCTGTTTGAACCGTTGTCACTTTATTTCCTCATGTAGAGTTCTGATCAGTTTCACTTAGAAATATTTCAATTTGTCTTTCCCTATTCATTATCTTCACCTTTCCATGTGGTAAGCAGACAAATTCTCAGGACTGTCTGGTTTGAAGTAGCAATAAAGATATTCCTCCCCTAAGACTGATAATGTATTATTCCTCATCTCAGTTTCACATGTCACATTGATTATTACGGTACAAAACTAAAGAAACCAAAGGCAATCGTGTTGCTAAGGTATTATTCTGAGGCTCAGGAACTGAGGATTTGTATCATCTAGAGCAACAATTTTTCTCTTACTTTTTTTGTTTGTATTATTTTTTAGGCATTAGTCAGCCCCCCCTCACTCCACATCTGTCTTATTCTTTTACACTAAGGATGGGGCTACATCATTTGTACCAAAGTCCATGACTTTAGATGTTTCTTGTGACAGAAATAAAATGTTAGGTGAGTGTCAGACAATTTTCACAGCCTTGTTTTCAACAGGGGAAATACAGAGGAAGAAGTTCTGTAGGTGTCTGTGTCTCGAATGTTGGGGTCACTGGGACCAGGGTCTGGCAGGTGGGTCTCTTTTCCTTTTGACTGTTTAGTAAAACAATCTAGGATTCACACTTGGTGGCAGTGTTTGGCAGAAAATCTGGAGAGAACCCAGAAGCAGCCTCCAGGATCCCAATGCAGGTCTGGGCTCATGTTTGTTGGGATGAAAGATCCCGTTTGAATTTGTGGATGACATTTGTGTGTGCTAATCAAAGCTCTGTGAAAGTCTGCAGAAGTAATTTAAGCGACCATTAAAATAAAAAGAGAGAGGAGCTTTCCAGCCAGCCCCCACCGCTGTAATAAATTCTTGCTCCTTGCAACTTTCCCACTTGGATTATCAGAGCCTGTGAAGAAACAGAAATAGAGGGGGGTTTTCTGAGCCCCCACTGCTGCTGCTGGAGCTGCTGCTGCTGGCAAGCAGGACCTGTGGTGCTCTCTTGTTGCTGTCTGTGTTTGCCATGTTTATCTAACACAGAGCAGAGGCACTGGTGCATCGTGCAGAGCAAGGCTCTTGTAAAGGAGATTGCAGATTACCAGATGTCACTGGCTGCCAAGCAGCTGTGCCTACCTGTGTGCAATTGTGTCTGTGTGTGTGTGTGTGTGTGCTGTGCAAAGAATAGCTAGGAGATGTGCAGAGCAGGTATTTATTTTCTCTTCTTTGCGTCATGATTCTCTTATCACGTTTGTTTTGCTTAAGCCAGGCTCAATGTGGAGGTTTCTACAAATAATTACACAAGATAAGTAGATTTGGATATCCTCCATGCTAGGGTACAACTAACTCAAGGCTCTGAAGGCTGATCTTGGAAAAAAACACCTTTGCAATGTCAAGATCTGTCTCTCAGTGGTTATTTCCACCTCTAACACCAGAGACTGTTGGTATCTACTAACATCTTATCTGCTTAGGAACCATCTGCTTATCAGGGCAGAGCTGTGAACTTTGGCACCAGGGTGACCCTTGCCCACTTTCAGCAGTCTTGGCCTGTTTGTGCAATAAATTATTTGTTACTTAAAGGAAGAAGCCTGTAATGATCACAGGGCTACTTTTATCCGCATTTCAGCTCTCTATTTATAAGCATTCAGGCTTTCAGCCTGCCAGTAACACTACTTATAAGCTCCTATGTATGGGAAATATTTCAAAGTGAGATGAAGTAATTTCACTATACCCTAAAATATCATAAAACTAGCACAGAGGTTTCTAGTCCCAGAAGCTGGATAGATGTGATATGTTCTTGGAAAGTTATCACTCTAGTTTCCTCGCCTCATAAGTGTTTTTGAGGCAAAACTGAAATACTGGAAATGTTCATGCTGATAAGCTGGAAGAATGTATGTTGAATCAATCAATATATTTTGTTTCAGTAACTTAAGCTGTGATTAATTAAGGTCTGGGCCTTTCTAATTTTCAATTTTTTAAAGTAATAAACTTAAATTTTGAAACTGAAAAGTCATTCTGTTGCACCAGGAACACTCTATAGATGAATAACATTTGGTACACTCTATAACATGTATGGTTCATAGGTCTCTATAGGTAGATGTACAAACCCTTGAAAAGCCTTTTTTTTCCTCACTGTTTATTTCCTGTGATACACACAAAAAAAAAAAAAAAAAAAAAAAAAAAAGATATTAATTCAGTTCTGCAGCAGAGGTATTTAGATTTCCAGGCTGGAAAACTAACCACTGACAGCAGTGACCCAGAATAGGAAAATAATTTCTGGACATGGTTGATTAAGCTCCCTGCATCATGAATGAATAAAATCTACATACACAAAGAAATTCTCAGCTGAAGCTGAAAGGGAATGATCAAGGCAATTGCATTTCTTTACCCAGAGTAAGAGAGGATAGGGGCTGGAACGGAATGACCAACGTCCCCTTCCAAACCAAACCATTCTATGATTCTGTGATCAACCCCTAATGGTATTGCAGGCACAGAAAAATCCAGCTGGCAAATCCAGCAGGTCTAAATTGAGAAGGAAAAAAAAAATGTCTGGAGAAACACCAGCACAATATCAGCTATGACCTGTGGAAAAAAATTTCAGTGAAATTAATGGCTAACTGGGAAATTCAGACAGAGATAACTCTGCATGCTGAATGTACACCCCTAAAGAGACATATAAATGCCCATGGGATCAGACATCTGAGCATTCTTGTAGTTTAAGAATTCACTGTGTGTCAAGCAATCTGGAGTAAATGTCTGATTGCTTAATCTTAGTTTATGCAAAATATGAAGTAATTTTGCATAGCTTAATGCATCACCAAAGATGATTAAGACAAATCGCCTTGCCTTGTACTTGCCGAGTGCATGCAGAGACAGCTACTGAAAAACATTTGCTGTGGGTACCCAATTAAGCCATGATTAGATAGCTCAGCCCCAGGAACCATTGAGAATCTCTAAGAAACATAGTTTGAAGATGTTTGGGAATTTAGAGATGAAGATAAGCTCTTTCGAAGCACTTTCTCCAAGGGAAGAATTCACCCAAATTTCCTTGTCCAAATTTCCTTGTCCAAAGGACAGCTAGATAGCTGGTGAGTCAGTTCACAGAGACAAACCAACATTCCTGAGGACCAGGCAGTGTGACCACGTCAGGTTTCTTCTGGGAAGACAGTCTGGGGCTACCCAGTGCATAACAAGCCAATGGTAATCTTCTTTGTTCTTGTGGAACCTGACAGTCTAATTGAGAGAAAAACAGCATGGGACTTGGATAACTATACCTTAATAGACTCAAAATGCATACATTTCCATAAAATAAAATGTTAGTCCTAAATCTTAAACTCTCTCTCTCTTAAACTTCCAGGGGAAAAAAAAAAACAAACAAAAAACCAAAAAAAAAACCAAAAACAACATCTCAAGATAATTCAGGGAGCATACTTTGTGTGGATTCTCAAAAAGGATTATTAAGAGCCTTTCTGAGAACTGTTCAGAAAAATAACTGTGCTAAGTGACAGCACAGGATTGTAGATTAAAATTCAGTAAATATTAATTAGAATAAATGCAATTATACATACATCTGAGAACAGAGAGGGAAATGAGGGAGACAAAGTCAATTAAATGTAAATTTAAATTTAATTGAAATTCTAGATAGTAGAGATATTTTTGCGAGCTGCTGAGGAATCCCTGAGTACTTTCAATTCCTGATTGACATCTCTTGCCCAGCTAATGCAAACTAATGGATGTTTTTGTGTGAAAAGGGGATTTAGTATGCTCTGTACTTTTTGCTGGCAACAGTGTCCTTTTCTGAAGCCACAGGTCTCCCACAGAAGAGCAACAGCATATATATAGGGTATTAAAGATTAGGTTTCTACTGAGCAAAATATATATATAAATATTTTCCCGAATATTTTCACACATTATGACTGAAATCCAGTCAAATATTTACCTGAATTGTTTTGAAACACAAATAAAATAATTCCAGATAGAAAAGTAACACTTTCAAGCTTGAAAGAACCTCTATTATTTTCATTTTCAATGACAAAATAAATACATTTCTTTTTTATAAAGAATTCAAGTGGGTGGACAATGTACTAGATGGAGGAGAAAAAATAAATTTTTCCCATTAAAAAAAAAATCCAAGAATTCTAATCTATATAAAAACCTGCCTCAAAAAATCTTAACTCTCAAAATAAGCCAAGAATGGTATTTTTAAAATGACATTAAAACACTAGAGGATGAAAGATACTCACTGTTACATGCAGTAGTCACATGTTTTTCCTACATTTATATAAAAAATTCACTTGGTTGGTACTTGTGTTTGAAAATACTTCTTATTTAGCAAAAGCCTAACATTGGTACCATGGTTCTCTCCCATATTGTAATATTATTAAGTACTGTGGAGGACAGTGGAACTTTTCAGTGAATTTCAACATATTGTGGAGGTAGGGCTGCCTTATGACAGATGGAATTCAACTGGGATACAAGCAAGGTTATCCTTGTAGACAGAAGTACTCTAAACTTCTCATATGTTTCTCAAGCTGCAGGATTCTCTGAGGATATAAAACATTTGGAAACTCATGGAATGTTTGACTAGGATATCTGTTCATTATTTGGCAGCCGTGGTAAAAGCAAATAGGATTTCTGGTTGGATGAAAGCAATAAAAAAAAAAAAAAAAGGATAGAAAAGGGTTTCTGTAAGACACAATGCTTGGAATAATCACCTTCATCTGGAACAGGTGTGACTACAGGTTGCTTTATTCCCACAGCTGTATCTGGGCCTACCTGCATACCTGGGGTATGAAAGACCATCCAACATTGAAGAGTAAGGATATTTTTTTCAAGTTAGCAAGGAAATGTCATAATGAAAAGCCTCAGGAGTATTCTAAAGAACAATCCAAACTTAACTTCAGACTGCATATCAACAAAACAGTATTTATTTATTCATTTTATTCTATTAAAGATCCTGCCCTGATCTTAAAAAAATCAAAGTGGTAAGGTATGAAATTCACAGAACCATAGAATGGTTTGGATCAGAAGGGACCTTAAAGGTCATCCTTTCATGGACAGGGACACCTTCCACTGTCCCAGGTTGCTCCAAGCTTCATCCAACCTGGCCTTGGACACTTCCAGGGATGGGGCAGCCACAGCTTCTCTGGGCACCGTGTGCCAGGGCCCCACCACCCTCAGAGTACAGAATTCTTTTCCTAATACCTATAATCTATTCCTATATCTATAATCTATTCCTAATATCTGTAATCTTTTCCTATTTTCCTATCTATAATCTATTCTGAACATTTTTCAGCTAAGGACACCGTTATCCCACCACTACAAGCCCTTGTAAAAAGTCCCTCCAGTAGGACTGAATAAAGTGAAAATACAACAGAAATCCTCACTCATCCAGTGGGTTTCCCTGCTTCAGGAAGTCTTCATATCAAACATGATAAGAGTTTTCAAAAGCAAGATAAAGCAGTTCAGAAACAGCAAGCAGCTCTTGTAAGCGCAGACAAAATGGCAACACAAAACGCCTGACTTCAAAACATGTCTGATAGATTCACAGCAAAATAATAAAGAGATCCCAGTCCCTAGGCTCCCTACGCAATCAGTGGAGAGTCATGCAGGTCATGACTGACAGGACCCCAACTCAAACATCCCAATGACATCCCCTGGGAAGCCTGAGGAAGTGCACCTCGTGGTTTAAAGCCCGAGCTGCAGACAAAACCCAGGCGGTGTGAGCACACTTGTCAGAGAGGCTGGAGCTGCAGCAGTGCCTCTCACTGTGAAACCCTGCAGAGCAGGTGTGGCTGAATGGACTCATCAGGTAAAAGAATGCAAGTGTCCTCCAGTAAATGTGAAGGCAATTGTACTCACAGTGGTTTGGATTTTAGGTTTTTCTCCATACTCTCAAGACAGCATGAAGTACTGGAAGCACTGTTCTGATATAATCAGAGAGAGAAAATATTGATGTTCATATGCCTTTTGAATTGGATAAATGCTTATTTTTGTTTTAGTAAGGATATTTATATTAATAACTCATAATAAATATAAGAATTTTATTTTCCTTTAACCACACAAACTGATTAGATTACTGTAATATTAAGAAAAGCTTTAATATAAAATAATCTTACTGGAGTATGAATGTGAATGACAAGCTTGCTGTTCATGACAAGCTTGCTTAGGAGAAAGAGACAATGCAATACCCTGTTAAATTTTCTGTGTTGTCCTTTGTTCTCATCATTCATCCACCACCTCGACAAAACATAGGTAAAATTATTCTTTCACTGTTTAATCAGACAGTTCCTTAAAATGAAATAGAGGAGTGTAATATATTTAATTAAATGAGAAAACAATTTAAATTAAAATATTGTACTGAGGTCTATTTTGTCTATCATTGAAGTAAAGGATAAACTTTCATTCAGTTCAACAGAAATAGAGCTGGGAAGGACTGCCACGCACCACCATGACAGATCAGTGAAACTGGCTGCAAGGTCACAAGGACATTTTTTTCACCTTTTTCACACTCTTTTCCTAGTATGATTCTGGCATGAAAAATAATTTCCCTAACTTCCATTTGGTATGGAATAGCCTCTGCTTCAAGTTAACAGTAGATTAACACTGTGAGAAGCAATAATATTTTTGCAAGTGATAGGATGAATACAGTCTGATTTCTCAGTCTTTCATCTCATCCCTCTTTAACACGGTGTCCAAGAAAGTGTCAGACTTTCAAAGCATCTTTCTCATACATAGCCTCACACAGCTAAAAAAATCCCCTCAACAGCACACATAATTTACTAATATGTTAGTCTGTAGCATTGGTACCTATTTGTAAACCAACTTTAAGCAGTCTTTGTATTTATTGAACTGATAGACAATATAGGCAATGACATGAAAATATAATTTATCGTGTCATAGAGGAAGCACATACATTATTTTCAATGCTTTATTACCTATGTTTAAATTCCCTCCCTGGTGTGCAGTGGAGTGTGAGTAATATCCAGACTTTAACTCCTTCGTGGCACTTCAAGTAAGAGGATTCTCTCTGGAGGCACCTGTATCACCAGACCTTTTCTGCTGGGAGTAGTTTCTGCCATTGTCTATATGTCTGGAATTTAAATAAATTACCTGTGACTTCAGCACCAGCCACTACAACCAAGGTAGAGGTCACTTCTCTAGTGTGCTTCTTTTTCTTCTTCTTGTGTTTGCTAGTGTTCCAGACTTAGTCCAGAGGTGAAAAGGTTTGGTAAGAACAAAAAACAAACCAGGGGGTAGCTAAAGGACATAAGAAAATATCTGCTGTAGGACATGTGGACAAACCACCAGATTCATGTGGCTTTGTTCAGATTTCCATCTCTACCACAGAATTCATGTAGAACATGGGAAATGGATTAATCATAATAGGACAGGGGGAAAAAGCTTTAAATTGAAAATGGGCCTGGGGAGTTACATTCCATATTAAGGAGCTGTTCTTCCCTGTGAGAATGGTGAGACCCTGACACAGGATGCCCAGAGAAGCTGTGGCTGCCCCTGGATCCCTGGAAGTGTTGAAAGCCAGGTTGGATGGGGTTTGGAGAACCTTTGCATAGTGGAAGGTGTCTCTGCCCATGGCAGAGGGCTGAAACTGAATGATCTTTGAGGTCCATTCCAACTCAAACCATCCTGTGAATCTATTATTTGACAAATATGCAAAATATAAACTGTGCATTCTTTCTTCCTCAACTTCCATATATGTTTCTATTAGCATTTTTCATGACCAGAAACCATTTCTTCTAGGGTTTCTAAACATATAGCTACAAAAGTGAACTGGAAATGCCAGACTGCAGTGTTGCAGGGGTATATCAAACTTCAGACTTTTCTCAGGTGGTTGAATTGCTAGCTACATCAAGCTTCCCTCTTTTCATGACACTCATGTTGTCTGTGAGACAGAGTGTACCCTGTTGTGCAGCTTCTTTTTGGCTTGGGTTTCATTTCTGCATTCACCCATTTGAAGATAGAGCTGCTTTTTAGTCCATTGGGAAAGAGGATCCAAACTTCATAGCAGTCTTTTGACTTGATGTGCTGGTGAAATATGTTAAATTAGGTTCTGGAACTAGAAGAGCTACAAGTTAAGAGGGGGGATCTGCTGTGAAAATACTCTTAACTGGGCTGCCAAATTCTACCTTTTAATTACACTGTCAGTCTGGTAAAATATAATTAAACAAGGAGAAGTTTGGGTCCACCAAGCATTTATTCTATTCCAATATTTCAGGTTGTTTTTTAGATGATATGGAGGCATTTGTAAAGTACTACACACCTCTGCATGCTGGATTGCTTCTATTTACACTTTTAAAAGCTGCTGTATGAACAGACAACAGCTTTTCAAGCTGAAAAATGAGTGTGAACTATTCTATAAGTTCACATGGGGGGTAATGTTTTCTTCCCATTCATCAAGTTTGCCATCAATGCCTCACCTGGTTCATCATTAATGTGTAAAATCATATTAAAATATCATGAAGAGTTGAATTGTAAAGATGTGCAACCCAGGAAATTCACACAAGTGTTGTGATTATTTTTTTGACTCAACCTCATCAGCTGCTGTTGCTTTGGTACAAAGTTTTGCCAAGAGGCTTCAAACAGGACACATCTCTACCCACATTGTGTTTTGTTATATTAAAAAAAAAAAAAAGAAAAAAGAAAGAGATTAGGGCTAGACCTGAAAGATACTGAGTACTGTAATATTATCAGCTTTCTTACATGTCAAAGGATTGGATCAACAAGGTCAAATCACAAGGAAAGTGTGGAGTGCATTGACCACAGAGCCACAGAGAATGGTTTGGTTTGAAATGGACTTTAAAGATCATTTTATTCCAATATCCTGCCACGGGTAGGGACAGTTCCCACTATCCCAGGTACTCCAAGTCCTGCCCATCCTGGCCTTGGACACTGCCAGGGATGGGGCAGCCACAGCTTCTCATCTGGACGATAATAGTGACAAGGACCAAGGGTATCAATCTTCAATTGCTTCATGCTCTACCAGCATCCCTGGTGAACTCATCACTCATAATGAGCAATTAGCTGGAGTTCTGAATGTTGCTGATGATTCTGTCCTCCCAGGCACTGCTGTCACCATTCACTTTATGGTCCTGTAGTTTCCATATAAAGGACTAAGTATGCCTAGCATTAAAACACTGCTAGATTTCCCTTAATGCAGATTGTAATATAATTAGTATTCTGACCATCTTATAGAGTCATCGGGTTGGAAACGACCTGTAATATCAAGTTCAAATATTAATCCAACACTGTCAAGTCCATGAACAACAATATCTCTTGATTGTGGCTTGGGTGAAAAGAAATGCATTTTTCTTCCCCCTTTAACATTACTGTTCCCAGAACAATTTGTCCTTCCTGGTGTTACATTTTAGAAATGTCACCGAGCAGTACTGGCAGTGCTCTCTTTTTGTCCAGTACTTTACAAGAGGCTACCTTGTTCTCAGGACAACCTGATTCCTCATACAGAGTCTGCAGTTTTGCTCCATTCTGGAGGGCACTGGATACACAGCAGTGAAGGCTGTGAGGAAGGGGAGTAAAGAGGAACATCACGTTGCCCATCTGAGCAAAGACTTCCAGATAGCACCACTTTCAGGTGGTGCAAGGTGAAGGAGCTGCAGGAGAGGCCTTAGCAGAGGTATAACAGGGTCACATAATCCACATAGAACCACACAAAGCAGGGAATAATACTGGTTTCATGGGCAATATCATAACACAATGTCACATCACAGCAGTGTCCAATCATTTTGAATTGCAGTCCTGCTGCAGTACAGACACATCTCACCTGTCTTACCCCTCTCTCTTCCAACCCATCTCTTTTAAGGCAGGACCACTCTGCCTGTTTATATGTTGTTATAACCCTGGGCCCCTTGTGCTTTACACTGAATTACATCTAGGTGAAATGAAGGAATTTAGGTTTAATAGCATATTGAAAAATACAACAGTGATATGTATATATACATAGTGAAACTACTGAGCCCTTCACAGAGAACATAGTACTAGTCCCTTGGAACAGGCAGGCATATTTCCCTCAGGGATAGTGCCTAAATTCTTCAAGATGAAAATAATAATGGCAAAACTATATGGTATAGACTGGACATTGTTAACACTGCCATACATAGTGAATAAAATTATTATAAAACTCAGGAGGCAAGCTTAAATATTAGAAAAAAAAAATGCCTGCTACAGAAAGGTCTGCTATAAAACTAACAGGAACTGGTGCTGTTGGAAGTTTAGATTATTCCTGAACCCATTCCAGTCATTTCTGTGCACATGGGAGATCATGGGTTAAATCAACAGAGAGGCAAGAATTTACAGTACAATTTCTTACTGAGGAGTTGCATCTCCTTATGTGAGGGGCTGAACTTGGTCCTTGATTTTGAGGAATTGGCTTGAAGCTAAATAAGTTTCAGAATTAGTCACACATTTCACATCCCCATGGCTCCTACATAAGAACAAGTTCAGTTGCCCCTGGAGGTGAGAATGTAGGAAGTAAATTAAAGCAATCTTTTGCCATTAAGCTAGTGTGTACATTGAGATTAATTTTTGGTGCCAGCAGGGCTTTGCTGTGAGGATGCTCTCAGCAGGGCTGCAGTCCTAACCTATGGCTGTTGCTATAGGGGAAAAAAAAAACCTGCTAGAAAAGGGGTGCCACAGCACCAAAAGGGGAAACACTCCTCGATACAGCTTAAATTAATGCTAATTAAAATAAGGAATAGGTAGCAGGAGGGAGATGGCAGTGTTAATCAGCATAATATAAGGCAGGGGGCTGGAAACGCTCCACTACGATCTGCGCCTGTACAGCTCGGTTTGTTTACAACAAACAAAATCTTCTCAGCTACTGTTACTGTAGCCATGGCAACAGTATTGAGGTTACATCTATCAACAAAGAGAGCAAAACAAAGATAAGGCTGGTGTTTAATAAAGATGAGCCATGATAATTATACACCAGGCAAAAGACGGCTGCCAAACGAATAGCCTGTGCCCCCAATTTACGTGACACTACCTCTGCAACAATAGAAATTAGATAAACTTGTGACACCAGTGTTACCATTTCCCTAGTAGGTGGTCGAAAGGCATTAAGCGTACTCCCACTGCCTTTAAATATTAGACAGGGATGCAAACTCCTTGCCCTTTTATTCATTCCATGTGTAAGTCATGGTGGTTTGGGTGCGACAGCGACATCTGAGGTTGTGTCAGAGAGCATAAGAGAAAAAAGGATTGCTGAGGCTTACAGGCACAAATTACCCAACTAGCAAAAATTGCATATTATAAGGAAGTATCATTTATACCACTTGGGATATATGCCAGATGCTGCTGAATTTTATCTGTGTATCTATTTACTGTCTTCCCCTTACTCCCTTGCAAATTTTGCGATTAGCACGGAATGTCCATGTGGTTCTTTGTGAAGGGGTCATGCGTGATTCAGTTTCCTGGGAATGAAGTCAGCTTGTCTTCAAGATAAGAGGCTGAGCAGCAGGAGTCTTCAGATGCCCTCCCCACCCCCCACTCCCAAATCCACAGCTAGAGATGTGCAGGAGAAGCTGTGCTCCAGAAGTGGAAATGAGAGCAGGAGATGAAAGGATGGGTGACTTAGGAAGTCTTTGCTACTCACATCTGACATATTGATCCCTTTTTTAGTCAGAGAGGACTCATTAGGAATGATTTAAGCTAAATTTTAGGAGGACATTTTGTTGCAGGACTTCAGTTAACCCATACAACACATGAAATAAAAACCCAACTCAAATAATTTGAGTAAATATTTGAGTAAAAGGAATGAGAAAAGTTCTTTCAAACATAGGTGTTTGATGGGATTATTCTAGTTACCTATGCCAAGAATCTAGCCCATCATCTGGCCACCTGGCCTCCAGGAAGCCCTCAAAAAAGAGTCCCTATTTGTCCCAGGTCATATCTAACATTCCCAAACAGATTTTCAGGATGACATTAAATATATAACATGTAACTTACATATGGCTAGCTTATTTAGAGAGATGAATTCTTCTCCCAACCGCTACCAACCCGCTTTAGATTTTACAGCAAAGGAATTTTTTAAGATAGATTATTTAAAATCACCTGTCTTTAATAATCTAAAAGCTAGGAACTCATCCTAAGAAATTAGTTGACTAGACTACCTCATTAGCAGCTGCAGAGAGACCAGCCCTGCCATAAAACAATTCATCACATCTAAAGATAGATGTCTAGGATGAGTCACCCTTTGAATGCTTTCTGTTGAAGAAAGACTAAATGACTAACTTAGAGCAAGCAGATCTCTCTTAGGTGGCTAAGTTAAAGTGAGATAAATTTTAAGTGCATTCATAAATTCTTGAAGTTATTCCTTAATTTTATTATTTTAAAATAGTTGGAGACATCATCTGGTATTGCTGTTCTTAAGTGTTTTTACCAACCAGCAAAAATTAGGATGATATCTTTAAACAAAGGAAGACAAGGGATCTTTCTCTCATCTTGAGTGAAATGAAAAGTTTGGCTGAAGCCATTTAAAGAGATTTATTCTTTGCACCTGATCTGCGTCCTGGATAGGACCAGTCATCCTGGCTATTTCATATAATTCTGGTTTTGTACAATTTTTCTCAAAATATTTGACAGTGTAAGGTTCAATTGCAGATGGTGAGAGAGTCTTACACAGCATGAATATTAGAGGTTTTGTTTCTTGCCTTTTGATGAGGCATGAAGACATGCATGGTTCTCTCAGAAAATAATTTTAGAACTGTTGGAGTGTAGAGAGATAAACTAAAAGCACGTCTGTGTCTTATCCATATAACTCATTAGAAATGATCCTTAAGTACTAATTCCCCTAAATTGTGTCTCAAATAATATTAGGAAGCATGGCCAAAAAAACTCTCAGAGTGTATGCAAGCAATAGAAAATAAATGATGCAGGATTCCAGTACAGGCATTGTCAAAGCAACTATTAACTTCCATGACATAGTAATTTTTCCTCTAGTTTTTCTCTTGGCTTCACTGAATCTAGGCAAAGTCAAGTGTGCTCAAACTATTTAAACTCTGAGTATGCACCTATAGCTAAGTGCCTAAGGGTGAAAAATAAGTGTGGCAATGTAATTTGGTAGTGCAACTACCTGAGAGGAAATAGATGTAGGAATAAAGCTCAGCATAGAGCAGTTAAAGCAATGGGAAAAAATGCCACTGAGCATTAAAAAAAATATGTTTTTACATTATATAATGACATGTCGTGTCTCAGGGTGTTCTAGATAGATAAAAATGTCTTTACCTTTCAAATCTGGCTTAACAGAAACTCAAATTAGTTGAGCCATCTAAAATTAGGAACCTTGAAAGGCTTACAGTGGCTTTAGGCGTGATTGTCCAAGTCTTTGGGTACTGAATGCAAACCACAAATGCAAACTGTGTCCAGTAAATGCTCCTCTAGGAAGGTGAAGACTGTGGAATGACTCCTGTGCTTTTGTCTTCCCGGATATGTGAAATGCTGTGATTTCTCAACATACCATCCCAACAAAAGAGAATTAAGATGTGACAGAAAATTTTGCCGGTTGAAGAGTTCATTTTGTCCTGGGCATGGTGGATTTCCCACTGGAGGACTTCAGAGATGTCTCTTCTCCACCAATTGAACAGAAGCCCATGTACTTATTTTAGGACTGTTGCTCCTCTTGGTCCATAAAAATGAAGTTACTGTTGCGTATTTCAACTCAGCAAAATAAATCCTTTCCAATGTTTTTTACAGCACTTTTTTGCCTGGATTTTTTTTACACTTATTCTTTCAGGAAAAATTTAAATCAATACAGGCCAATTTATGGAATATTTTATTGCTGATTGATCACTGTTCAGGCTGTAAGATGGACATGAATTTCCTACTTCCTTTCTCTGCTCCTTAGTAACTTGTATCTAATGATTCCCATGGGGCAATCCAAGTTGGAACAGTTTGTGTCTGATTAGTTTCTCTTTCATAAATTTAAAACTCCCCAGAATCTCAAAATATGTTGTTATATATTTTGGTTTCTTGTCTAATCAAGCAAGGGACAGGTTGTTGATTTTTCACAATGGATTTTTCTCTTCTCCAGCAAGTTCTGTAAAACAGAGACAAATTTTAAACTTTAGGCAACTAAATGCCTCTTCCATACATGTATTCCTGGGGGAAATTTTATTCCAGATGGTGTCTTCATGGAAGAAGTTTTTTCCCTAAGTATATAAAAAGAAAAGTGAAACTAATTTTCAAAAGTGAGTATTAAATGAAGTAGGAAACAGTCAAAAGGAAAAAGAAGTTCTGCTGAGACTAAGACAGATGCAGTTTGGATACCAGCCTTGAATCTGGAACAGCTAATTTAATTACTGACAGTGTTACAGACTCTCTAGCTTGGAAAAATCAATTTATCCCTGAATTCCAGGAACTAAAACTAAAGCACCTTCTTCCATTTGAGTTTACTTTGTCTGGGTTTGTTTTTTTTTTTTTTTTTTAATTTTTTTTTGTGTTCTAGGATTGCTTTTAGCTCTGCCTCCTAAACATCATGCTATCAGTAAAGGCTTCAATGAAGCACTTGCGAGCTTACATGGGTTTGGTACACAGGTAAATGGGGTTTCTGTGGACTGGGTACAAGCTGAAACCCTCCATGTTCCTTTCCTCTGTCACCACAGGATGCCTATAACCCTACATCGCTTTTATGCCAATATTTCAGAAAGCATTAACGACATGTGAGTCCAGATCTTGGAAAAGATGGAGAAAATCACCTCTGCAGCTGCTCTCTGCCCTTGGAGGTGCTGCAAGGTGAGGCAGCAGCACCGGTGGTGTCAGTGCAGGTTGCTGCTCTGAAGCTGCAGCTGTAGCCTCCTCCTCCTCCTCCTTGCAGCCCATCCTTCCCACTTTGATGGAGCGCTGTTGGAGCGGAGAGTTCAGCCCAAATCGAAGGTGTACATACAAGGATACAGCTTGCCCTGGCTTTAAGAGGCTACATAACCACCACATATGTCTATGTTTAGTCTACACACAGCCACGTTTTCTCTAAGCTGCTGCTTTAACTTGTGGCACTAACTTTATTCACTGTAACAGAAGCTTAAGCAACCAACTCGTGTACACACCCATGTAGCTGAGAAATAATCCAAGGCCAGGCTGAGCTGGAGAAATGCTCTAGGCAAAAATGAAAATTACTTCAGAGTTTATTAGACACAGATGTAGGTCTTGATCTGCAGGATGTAAAGGTGAGGCTAGGTTATGAAGAAAGTCCTGCGTTGCTCTGCTCCATTACTGCAATGTGCCCCTTTAACTCCTGCAGTGTTTTAACTGTGTTCAGACCCAGAAGGGGCCAAAATCTCATACAATATTGTGAGGTTCTNCACCTGTGTTCTCCAACTCATCCCAAAGCTTTGGCAAATTTTTCCCTGGAACAGAGGTTAAAAGCAGTGTCCTGCTGAGAATCAGGGCTTCCTAAAACTGGCATAGAAACACTCTCTGTGCCCTGGGTTCCAACAAATATACACCCGAACTCTCTGGAAGATATACCTATGTACCTATTAATCATAAAATACTTCAATTTCCTATTAGGGTTTTAGAACATAGAATCACATAATCATAGAATGATTTAGGTTAGAAGTGACCTCAAAGATAATTTCATTCCAACCTTTGCCATGGGCAGGGACACCTTCCACTATCTCAGGTTGCTCCAAGCCTTCTCCAAGCTGCCTTTGGACACTTACAGTGATGGGGCAACCACAGCTTCTCTGTGCCAGGGGCTCACCACCCTCACAGCATAGAATTTCTTCCTAATATCCCATTTAACCCCTTATTCAGTATAAAGCCATTCTGCTCCCCTTTTCCTCTCACTACCTGCCCTTGTAAGAAGATCATTAGAGATCATCAGGCCAGGAGTCAGACTAAAGTACGTCTCTGCACCAAAATGACAACTCAATAGATCAGGGGCAGCAAAAAACAAGAAAACTTGCTGAAGTCCTTTCCAGTTTGTGGTTGCCTTCCACCTTCCTGATAGCCCTTAACTTGCCTCCAAAAATTCAGGTTTTGGGTTAAGAGAGACACCATGGACTGCCTTGCCAGATGGCCAGGGGAAAAAAAAATCTCTAAATGAGTAATGGAAAATCTAGGCTGAAAACAAGGGTCCTGAGATCTATTAGAGTGGAGGCTGATCTCCAGAGAGAAACAGTGGAAACTGTTGCATGAGTCATTTCAAAGTGGACTGAAAAAAGTGCTGGAAAACACACCACAGGGAGTAATCTTGCATTGGATGAGGGATAATGTAAGTGATTTATACTAACAGGTCTTTTCCATCTTTAATGTTGATGAATCTATGATCCCCAGAAAAACAGGCTTATTTCCTCAGTTTAATGCACCACAATCTGGAAGAGAATATGACAGAAGTGTTTGGGGATGAGGCCTTTCATACAGCCCCGCAAATGCCAGAAATCAAGCTGCCAGCACACAATACCATTTTGTCACTGTCAGTAGTCCACACAACAAGACAGATGAAAGATTTGTGATGCTGGGTCAGTTTGAGGAGGGTATTTTCCTTTTTCCCCCCCTTATTAAGTGAAAGCTCAGACCATATGACCCATGTGAAATATCTGCAATAAATACAGAAAATTCGTTCCCATTTCTTCCATTTCACAATACATTGTTCCTCCTAGTTTCACTGGCCCATGGTTTGTTTGCTAATGGGATGTTCTCTACATTGTCTGCAAGTACATTAAAAGGTACTTTGGCTCATTGTTTTTGCCTTAAGTGAGCACTTTTGTTACCCCTTTCATAAAAGACAGGAATCACCATCTGCGGGTTTTGTGGGTTTTCTATTTTTTTAAAACAAACAAATCAGGCTAAATCACTGGAGAGCTGTGTTATTCTAAACAATTTATGAGACAGTCTGTCTCACAGTATTTCCCTGTAGAAGGGATTGGGCTGATTTTATAAATGATTTAATACTGTTTTCTTCTATAGGCACCAACAGACTAGACAGAAAAATCAAAGTAAATTGAATGTAAAATAATCAGTTTTCTTTCTTTAGAGTGGGATTGTATACATATCCATAACCATACACTAAATTTTGCTAAAATGTGAAAGTAACTGTTTAATGAAAGAAAAGCTGTAAAAATATCAACATAAAAATGTGCGATGAACGAACATTATTTGTGGATATAAAAAGTGGCAATCAAACAAAAATCTACGGCTGCCAATAGGGAGAAACCAGCTTGTTTACTCAGTGGTTCAAAATCTGATTCCTTTCCTTTCCTTTCCTTTCCTTTCCTTTCCTTTCCTTTCCTTTCCTTTCCTTTCCTTTCCTTTCCTTTCCTTTCCTTTCCTTTCCTTTCCTTTCCTTTCCTTTCCTTTCCTTTCCTTTCCTTTCCTTTCCTTTCCTTTCCTTTCCTTTCCTTTCCTTTCCTTTCCTTTCCTTTCCTTTCCTTTCCTTTCCTTTCCTTTCCTTTCCTTTCCTTTCCTTTCCTTTCCTTTCCTTTCCTTTCCTTTCCTTTCCTTTCCTTTCCTTTCCTTTCCTTTCCTTTCCTTTCCTTTCCTTTCCTTTCCTTTCCTTTCCTTTCCTTTCCTTTCCTTTCCTTTCCTTTCCTTTCCTTTCCTTTCCTTTCCTTTCCTTTCCTTTCCTTTCCTTTCCTTTCCTTTCCTTTCCTTTCCTTTCCTTTCCTTTCCTTTCCTTTCCTTTCCTTTCNTCTTCTCTTTTCTCTTCTCTTCTTTCTCTTCTCTTCCTTTTTTTTTCACTCCTTGGAAATTCTTTTCTGACTGTTGGAGGAGTTGCAGGTAATGAATTCTGATTGACTTTGGATTTGACTTTGAGTTAATATTTGTATTTAATTTCAACCAGGAAACAAAACCAAACCAAACAAAACAAGTCCCCAGCATTCAAAGGGGCAAAGCCCAAGAAAACTCAAACTGGTCCAGACATGTAATATTTACATGTATCTGACATTCAAAAGTCAAACTTATCCATTATGCTTTGGCAGTCCCTAAATTAACTTTTTTGTTTTTTTAGTCATATGTAGAAGACCTATTGATGCAGATTTTAAATACGGCTGTCACTTGGAAATGTTGTTTACAAATTACAAGTATTTAACATGAATTTTAAAAGAAGATATCAGTTTAACTATATTTATTCTTTCATTGTTATGTTTCATTGAAAATACTTTACCAGAACAACACAGCCTGATGTCAAGCCAGGTTTTTTAACCTTCATTTGTAGAGAACAATGGCAGCTTGCTGCAACATCATGACTGTGTCAACTGATCAAAAGTGTACTGTTAAATGCACCATTTTGTCTGCAGTCCCAGTGAGCAAGAAACCACAAACTCATTTTAATTTTGCAGAGACAAATTAAGAGTAAAGCGTCTTCATTACAGTGCAGCTGTCATAAAAACTGATATAGAAAACAGAAGAGAAAGTATCTTCAAATCACATCCATATTGGCATCTCACAACTGCAGCTTGATTGTATTGTTAATTAATTCTCTAAATGCACAATAAGCCAAAGAAACAATTTATAAAGCATATTTGTCATTTAATTAGTAAATTAACTTTTTATCTCAAACATTTTTCCATTTAATTAGTGGATACTGAAGGCCAAGATAACACCAGCTGGAGTATCTAGAAAGAAAAAATAATTTCATTTATCTAGTCAACAACTTTTAGCAGTGATCTGTGAGTTCTCTTCTGTCTAGTTATTTATGCTTTGCCATTATAAAGCAGAATGTGGAAATAAAATTTTAAAGATGAGTTAATATTGTAATTCACAAGATCAAGTTTGTAATTATTCATGTCTTCAGTTTTTCTTAATTATACTCGACTTTTGTACTGCCATGTTACTCACATGAAGTCAATTAAATGTACAAGTGTTTCTTGGACCAGACCCTCTGTATAAATTAAGGAGATTTGGAAATTGCTCTCTGAGAAGTGACTTGTTACAAGATGCTCTGTTCTGAGCACATATGGAAATGAAATGAAAATAGAAATTGCTAGCTCGAGACATTGTAAATCCTAAATGGTTCTGCAGTTTTGTGCAGACATTTTTAAATACAGCCAAGTTGCGAAGGGCCACTCTAACTGAAGCTTTAAATGTCCCAGGCATGTTAGATGCTGGATAGACATTTTTCTCATAGATAGGAACCAGGAATAGTTTCATGTCTCCATGAATCCCAACCTTCACCAGAAGTTATGTTTTTTTTTTTTTTTTCTCTGAAAGCACTCACTGTGTTTCAAACTTCTTCCTTTATAAACTCTCAAGGGATGAAGATGAAGGCAACTCCCTCCCATGCAGTTCACAGAGCGCTTTCCTAGGAAATGAGCAGTTTTCTCCGCAGGCTGAAATGATGCAAAACTGTGTCTCCCTTCCAGCAGAAGCTTTTCTTAGTCATGGGGAGAGGCATATCTAGACAAATCTGAGGGATGAGCAGTCCTCCACGCTCTCCTGTTGAGGTTGTGCCAGGGTATAGGTTTTCAGAATTTCAGAATTGCTCAGAAGCACATTCATTTTATCTAAGTATCAGTTCAAACTTCTAAGTATTTCTGGATTATGTTCTGAGTTGCTTCTGCCTGGTGTGAAGATAATATCTCCCTCCCATCTCAGTGCATGTTTGAAATATTCTGGAGTAAAGGTAGACACAAGGTATATCCTTTCTCCCATGCATATTAGGTAGAACTTACTGAAAAAATCTTGTATTCCATACATAAAGTACTTAAATTATATATTTCGTTCTTTCCACTCTCTTTTTACATCCTGAAGCAAATAATAATATTTTGATACTAACAGTATTTTCTAGGAATATTTGGTTGAGAGAAACTTGCAGTTTCTGACTTTTTGGCCTTTAAAGTTGATTTCCCCAGCCATGATTCATGGCTTAAGTAAAAGAGAAAAATAAAACAGGAAAAAAAACCACCACCACTGTGAAAGAAATAGATGATCTTAAATCACTCAAAATATGGGAAAGAAAGTGTAACTTGCTTAGGAGATACACATTGCCAAGTTAAACTAATTTGTTGCTCATATTTCAATAATAAGGAGTTTTCAGTGTATGGTGCCATGGCTGTCATGTTGTTTTACAACAAATTCTTTCCCTTATATGAGAAGGATGAGGATGATCTATTCTTTAATAGACACTGACAAAGTCAAGAATGCCTGCTCTTAAAAGTCAAAATTGCCCTAAGAGGAATATCTTCAGCTATAAGATATTTGAGTCAACCAAATAGAAAAATAAATATTTACAACCCTAAGGCAATCAGACAAAATGCAAAATTGCACATCAGATTGATTGGCCCAATTCTACACAGAGAGAGAATGCTCTCAAAAAAATGTTGTAAGTCAGTCTATATTAGTGTTTTAGATCTGTTGAAGAATTCATATTTGAAATACATTCTTCTCTGGACAGACACACAGCCTGTTTTCAGAGCATATTCAAGAATTACTGCAACTGACATGCTCTCAAGAAGGCAAAAAATCAGAATTTTTGAGTTCAGATATGCCTTCTAGTTACTTTATAGTTCCACTACCATATGCATCTTCTGAGGTACTGTTTCTGAGGAGCAAGTTTTCATCTCTCCTATCCTTATATGAAAGCTGGAGTGACTGTCCAGGGTCAAACAGCGCAGGAATCTTGCAATGTTTCAAGATATGTTACTTTTCCATAATTTTATAGATCCATGCAAAAAAATTTCTGACTATACTATAGATATTATTTTGATTTGGCTAGTTTATTACTCTTACTATTAATGTTATCATTATTAGTAGTAGTAGTAGCAGGTTTTCTTTTTTT
>VXAX01001391.1:901691-919494 GCA_013399835.1 Leptocoma aspasia | reverse complement strand
GCCGGGTGATGGTGGCCGCCCGGGCGCTGCTCTTCTGGGCGCTGGTTTACAGCTACTGCGGGGTGTGCGCCTGCATCGCCGGGCTGCGGCTGCTCTGGAGCATCGGCCGGCGGCCGGGAGAGACCTTCCGCTGGGTGGTGCGGGAGAACCCCCCCGCCTGCCTCAACGACCCCTCCCTGGGCACCCACTGCTACGTCCGCATCAAGGTGAGGGCGCGGGCGGGGGGAGCGGGCCCCGCTGGGCGCGCAGGCACCCACCCCCGCGCTGTGCATGGCACCCCTGCCTGCCCGGCCCTGTGGGGTGCGCTGTGCACGCCACCCCTGCCTGCCCTGCTCTGTGGGGTGCGCTGTGCACTGCACCCCTGCCCGCCCTGCTCTGTGGGGCGTGATGTGCACGGCACCCCTGCCTGCACGGCACCCCTGCCTGCCCGGCTCTGTGGGGTGCGCGGCCAGCCCGCCTGCCCTGCCGTGCGTGCTCGCACAGCTGCGCGCATCCAGCGCCTGCCTGCACCGCCCCGGCGAGCGGTGCCGTGCCCGGCCCGGCTGCGGGGCCTCAGGCCGGGAGGACGCGGTGCCCGGCCGGGCCGGGTGCGGAGCCCTGGGTGGGCGGTGAGGGGTTCGTCGGCCCCGGGTCTCCCGCAGTCCACCGCTCCCTGCACCGCCTCTGCTCTCTCTGCTATTTACGGTTTGCCCAGCTGCACCGGCGAGCTCGTTTCGTGCATCACTGTTACAGGGAAAACGTAGAGCCAGAAGCTAATTACTGTCCCTCAGGTTGTACAGTTTAAGCCACCAGTCAATTTCTGTAGTTGACTCAGATCTCTGATTTGCTTCTTTACTGAATGCTCTAAATTAAGTTCTATTAGCTAGGTTTCTTTTGCAGCTATAGGTGAGCAGAGAATGCATAGCAAGTTTTGTCAAGTGCTGTGTTTTATAAAATAAGCACAAAGATCTCTGCTCCCAAGGTTCTGTGCAGATGGTTTTGTGCCAGGCAGTACTAATATAAATTAGTGAACCTCAGTTTGTCATGATTTGCTTGTTTTCTTTTGCTAACATCATTAGGAGGCATGTGTGGGCTTTTTACTCATATGACATGTTCTTTTTTTCCTGTACCACAAAGCAGTAAATGAACAGGCTGCTGGGGAAGTGAGAGGGATATGACAGTAATAGAAGAGCATTTAGGGGCAAATCGAATTGCTGTCAATATGACAGTTGATCATTCATTTCAGGAAATAAGAAACTCCTGGTGTTGGATAACATCAGGCTAATGGATTGCTTTCCAAACACATATATCCTACAAATCCATTCAGATTTCAATAAAACAGGCAGTGTTGGAAATGGTGGCAACATCCTATGTCTGTTCTGGGGGGTGGAAAAAAGGGAACAGCAGCAACTGAAAATGTCGAGGATGGGCTTAGTTTGGGCCATGTTATATTTAAACTGATGCTGTACAAGTGGTGATAGAGTCTTCAGGAGTAAAGGGAGTTCTTTAAAAGCAACAAATAGATTAAAATAAAAACATGGAGGGTAAATCCCAAGAGGACTCTGACTGAAAGAAGCAGCATGGAGGAGGGCTCACCCATTACTCACTAAATGAGAAACTGTGGAAGGAGACTGAGAAACCTCTACTTTTTTAAATATAAAAAGATTAAAGGCAGAGTGATCTGGAGAGTGATACAGATGATGTAATGGCCCCAAAATTTACTAGGAATTTATTTTTACCTCTAGGGACTTCATTGGCATCCCAGAGGTGAAATATCAGTGTAATTAGGGGCAAAACTGAGAAAAAGTCCCTACTACATCCAGAGCAAATATAAAAAATCCAAATAATTCCCTCTTCAGAGCCCTTTCAAGAGTGAGAATATAAGGTAATGGTTTTGCAGCTCATTAGTGACTTAGGAGTGTAAGGATATTTCAGAGCATTTGAAGCATCTTTGGCAAGAAAACCTTTTTTGTATGCATTTGTGATCCTTGCCCTGGTATTAGCTCTTGATGTGTAGCAAAGGCATGGGGTTTTTCTTTCTTTTTTGAAATAGCAGAGACAGTGCAGCCTTTGACATTTGTTCAGGAGCTGTACAACCCTTCTTCCTGCAGTTTCTTTCACATGCCTTCTAAACAGCATTTTGTGAGCTAACTCCCAACTTCTGTATCTACTTCTGTGTCAGAATTCAGTAAAACCTTTAGGTCATAATCACAGTTTATTTAAATTCTTCTGGATTTGACCTTCAGTCAATGTAAGCTAGCGTACATCCATTCACTTTAATAGCATTTCAGTGTTCAGCTTCTACAATAAGTTGCCTGCTTGTAATTGTCATAAGACCCATTTCCTTAAAAGATATGTCAGAAACTGACTATTGACAAGGCAGAAAGACGATTATAACATTAAAGCTTAATTTTCTGAAGTGAGTCTGAAACCTAGAATGATAAAAACTAGCAAAAATGTCTTGCTTTCTGGTTACTTAATTTTGATTGCTTTTGGTTGTTAAAAATGCACGTGGTCCTTTATCGTGCCAGAATGCAATGTGATGGTTTTAAATTGTTGCATAACCTTACCAGCTAACTGAAAGATTGGAAGTGCATTTAAAGTATTCTGCATTTTAAAGTCTTTCTGTAAAGCACATGACTGGTGTCTGTGTGGAAGCAATGTGACTGCTTGTGACAATAACCTGCATTTCCCAGTGGCTGTGCCAGGCAGTGCTCTGTCAGAAGCATTCCTGTGCTCAGGGCTGGGCACACAGGCACACAGCCTGGCAGGTACTGGGGATGTCCTTCCTGGAAGAAGCTGTAGTGGGTGTGCAGGGTGTGGGATACTCAGCATTGCCAGGGTGTGGCAGATACTCAGAAGTAAAGAAGGCTTCAGCTTCAAAACTGTTAATTTGATTTTTTTTTGGGGTGCAATAAATTGTTTCTTAGAACATGATCTGAAACCATCATCATTCAGTTCTATGCAGCAATAAACACACTTCTTTTCCTCTTATTTTAGGATTCAGGGTTACGATTCCACTATGTGGCTGCTGGAGAAAGGGGCAAACCACTCATGTTGCTGCTCCATGGCTTTCCAGAATTCTGGTAAAACTCCCTTCACCATTTTCTATTACAAAAGAGGCTGTGTAAGATACCCAAGGATGAACATCTCTGCTTAAATATCCCCAGTGTGATTGATCCCTTATATGTATTTGTGAATACTAATGGCATGAAGTTTCAGTAGGCAATGTACCATTGAAACATTTTTTTAACTGCTGCATCCTCAAAAAAACTCCTTCAGATTAACACAAACCAACCATTTTTTTGTACTGTCAATCCATTTTTCCTCAGGTATGTACCCTTTCCTGCAAACTCTGTGAAGGAGCTGCTAATTTTAAACAAATTTCCTGTTTGGATAGTGCTTGTACTATATGGCTAAACTTATGAATTATAGCAGAGGACGTTAAAATAAGGATTCATTATATATTAAGTGCAATCAGGATTGCTCCATTTATTAAAAATACTACACATTAATTTTTAACTGGGGGAGGGGAAGAACTATGAGTTCTATAGGCTATTGTGCAGCCTAATTTCAGAATGCCAGGGTGAAGGTTCTATTATTAGTTCATCACAAGATGAATGATGAATCAAACCAAATCCTAAATGTTTGTTTATAACAATGAAAAGCAGTCATGTGTCCAATGATTTAATCAAATTGCTCAGGCTGTCATTGTCAGGTTTAACTAGTGAAGCATGGCTTACAGAACTTGCACAGAAAAAACAGTAAGGAAATAAGGGAAGTACTAATGCCAGAAATACAGCAAGGTAAATGATCCTTTTCCTTTCCAAACTCATCTGTGGAGCTAGAGGCCACTGCTGGAGCTGTGATCTTTCAATCTGTACTCAGGTCATACCATACTAAACTGACCCAAGTAGAAGAGAGGTCAGTTCTCTTCCCTCAGCAATTTTCCCTAGGTGCTAATGCCCTTGAGGGTGATGGGACAGAGTCACATTTATGTTAAGTTAAATTTTCAAAGAAGGACATTATTCTAGTAATAAACTGCTATCTAAAATTATTAATGCTGTAAACTTTGATTGAAAGGACAGTTAGATGGGCCAGTTTATATTGTATTCAAACATTATGGATATTTTGCATAAAGCATATTTTAACACAGGCAATGAGACTACAGCTGATTTCCCCTCTGGGAGAATAGTAATGGAGAAATTAGCATTTTATATACATATCCTACTGAGATTAGGTATATTATTTTTAAAAAGCAGAAAGTAATTCTTACAGTTTAGAACAGTGAGTCATGCTATAAGTGGCAGCTACTAGTCTGACCATTGTAAATGGATGACTAAAAAACCTGTTATGTAGGTCACTGGGACCACCAAGAGTTTCTATCACTGTTTTTAAAAAGAACACTACATGCTAATAGTCTGTAAACCAATCATATTACCAGTATTTGTGTTGGGTTGTTCATTCACTCAGTGAATACTTTTTCATTCAGGAATAGTGATTGTTCTGAGAGCACAAGATAAAATAACCACAATTTAAGAGAGATGTAAAGCAGCATCAAATTTGTATTGTTTGTCTAGGAAAACAAAAAGGATATTATCCACAATTACAGTTTTTAATTTTAACAAATCCTCTGCCTTCAGATGTCTCAAGGTTATAAATAGGACAAATATAACCAGACAATACTGACCACTAAGAGTGATAGAGAATGTCTGAAGGTGACAGATTGCTAAAGAATGTAACACACCAGAGCCAATGAGTGTTTTAGATGCATAAGAACTTGAAAATCCATACATTGTGGAAGGTCAGTAATAAAATACTTGAAACTGGACATAATGTGTTGAGGCAGGTGAGTACTTAAAAGTTGTGTGTGAGCTGCTACATTTTATACTACTTGTCTTTTAGAAAAAAATGTGATCAAAAAGTCTCAAAATAGATTCAACCTTATGAACATGGAGGCATTCACAACATTTATAAATTCTGCTTGCAAAGCAGTTGGCCGATAGTTATACATCATATGGGATAAAAGGGTTTCTTTGAATATAAAACCTACCCATTTGATAGGTCAGACATTTGGAGACTGATGGACTGTTGTGAAAACAGAGGATGAGAATAGCTTGTAGACATTTTCTGAAAACAAAAATAGTTGCTTTATTTATTTATGGGCCTGGTTCTTTCTTCTTTCTGAAGTATATAGAATAGCTGCAACAGTTACCATGGCAAATTCAGCTTCCAAGTCATTATATAATGCCTTTAAAAAATTCATTCCTGAGGATCTCAGCTAAACCCTGTCCTAGCATTATATAGCACTGAAATGAAAATGTTCTGACTGTTTTGTTTATGTGAATACAGATTCATGTCACTGAGTGTTCCTGTAACATTATTTAAGTTCAAAGTCCCTAGTAGGCTGGAGGCAAAAGTAAAGTGGAAGAGCCCATGGTCTGATACAGATGCTGTTTGGATCAAGGTAGAATTCTGTGCATCACACATACAACCACTGATGATCAAATCAGTTATATATCTTTATCTGAAATTGTTGAAACAAGCAGAAGTAAAAGCTAGATCCTAGCACAGAGGGATGCACTCACTGTTATACATGTCCAGAAGGATCATGTTTTTCATATATCTTTCTAGTACAATGAAAGGTAAGACCATGTCTGTCTTGGCACTGGCTATTCTAAAATTTATTTGGTTTCTATAACAGCTGAAGGACAGGTAATTCTTGCAGGATATGACCCACCATTTTCTTTTTATTTTTTGCTTCATAACACACATCCAATCACTACATACAGAGAGAGGAATAGCCCAGGCCTTTGCCTGAGTTCTTGCCTTTGTTTGCTTTTGATGTATGTAAAGCTACCACTCTTTTCCATAGAAACACAAGGATTAAATACTTTGTCTAGTACCAACACATTGAGAGAGCTTGTTCTGCAACAGTTCTGGTACACAGACACAGATCAAAGTGTACACAGAATAAATCCTATAAACTTAACCAAGATCATTTGTTATTAACGTGACTTCTTTCTTTGGTTTATTTAACATACGAATTATCTGACATTCTTTTTCTGAATAGAAAAAAAAAGCAAAACATGGCTGTGAGTAAGCCAGGGAGAAGAAATAACTTTCCAGATGTAACTTTTTTGATGCTGCTATGGCTCCAAGGATAAAACAGAATAGCCCTCCCTGCACTCTCGTTTATGCCTGCTTCCTTTGCAGCAAAGGGACTGTGCCAGATGCCAGGAATTGCTGAAAAACCCTGGCTCTGGCCATGCCCAATTTCTGGCAGCTGCACTTTGTTACTGGGGAATTCAAGACGGGAGCACAAAACTACTGCAGCCACAAAGGACCATCAGCACAGCACAGAAAGGAAAAAGAATCTCATAGCAAACAAAGGCATGATAGTTTACCCTCAAATATTTGGGTGCAAAAGCATTGAGTGCATTTTTGTTATCATACTGCTTGACCTTCTAACTCCAACTCTTTTTCCCCTTTGTTAGGTATTCTTGGCGCCATCAATTGCGGGAATTTAAAAGTGAATATAGAGTGGTGGCCCTGGATCTGAGAGGTTATGGAGAAACAGATGCTCCTCCTCACAAAGAAAATTACAAGTTAGATTGCCTGATAGCAGACATAAAGGATATTTTGGAATCTCTAGGTGAGTTAGTAGAAGAAAAACCTACTTGACTCATAAATGACTTGATTTTCTGAGAAAAGAAACCCCCATAAATATCTAGCACTGTTTTGTTTTGGTTTTTTTTTTCAATGTAGGCATTACACAGGTGTATAGATATAAATATAAGGATACTAATATTTTTTGACAATTATAAACGTAAAAGCATGGTTTTCTAATTACAATGTGTATGTCAGTATAAGCAATATGTAAAGATGATTTTTCCATTAGAGGTTTTGAAAAGAAAATTCCCATGTGCTGTAAAATCTAGCAGTACAAACCTATGGTCTTTTTCCCTAAGAAGTCTTAGCTCCTAACCACTTGAACTTAGTGGATAATATTCTGAGTTAGAGTCTTAAAGCACTTGCAGACCAAGGAATTTATACCAGATGACATTCTTCTTGCACAAACAAGACATAATAAATATTGTGGGCTTTACAGATATGATGAGAGTACATCTGCTGTATTGGGGAAAAAAAAAAAGAAAGCCCTCTGAAAATACTTCTCCTGCACAACAGTCAGTTCTCAAGAGCTGAATCACTCTGTCTTACACAACAGTGAGAGCAGAAGGGAGAGCGAGGGACACACTGCTCTCTGTGGCAAATACACAGGGTAAAGGTCTAGAGCTGAAGTGCAAAATTTTCCCCTCCAGTTCAGTTTGAAGTGTCCCTGTTTGGGTGATAAATTGTAACCTCTGGTGAAGGGTATTTCCCTTCCATACCAAGAGCAATGCAAGGGATTAGATTGTCATTCTCTGAATCATTTTAATTCCCTGGATACTCTAGCTATAGTAAAACAACTTACTGCATTTCATATGAAGAAATAATAAAGGAGTGATTCAAGTTCTGAGATTTAAATTTAGGCTTTGCTTTGCTTGTGATGTTTGACTATTGGCAAAAGATTGGGCAGGCAGTCCTCACAACAGTGTTGACATTTTCCAGCCTTTGCTGGTTGTGTTAATCTCCATGGTAATGCCATGGTTATGCCTGAGAAGTGCTCTCAGCATAATTCGATTTCAGAGGGATTTAAATTTTTTTGGGAAATGCACTTCAGAGCCTTGTTATCTTTGTTTGTCTTAATCTCAAGTTAAATTCTTTTGGAGGACATGATTATATCAAAAGTGCTTCAAAAGATTTGTATCCAAGAGGGTTTATAAAGTTCTTTGACAATTGCATCCAAATTTATGTCAGAATTCTAAACATCTTGGCTTTTGTATGTTTCATTTGTAGTCTGTGTGTTCAACATTCCAGTCCTCAATGAGGAGGGTGATGGTATCTGACACTAGAGTATGTTGTTTTCCAGCAGTGGTTAAAGAAAGAGTGGTTAAGCTTTCTAAACACTTGGTCACTATCCTGCCCATGCCCCTTCTATTGCTGCTAAAATACAATTTTTATTGACGAAAGAATAAGAATGTGAATGTCCAGAACTTTAAAAATCGCCAACAAAACAGCTTATGGAGAAAAGCTATGGGTCTCCTAAGTATATAAATGGGAGTGTTTACACATGCTACATATATGGCTATTAAGTATAATGCCCACTTTTTGCATAATGATGGCACTGAGTGCTTAGATAACTTCTCATATTCAGAGAAATTCATTAGGATTAATTTTGTTCTGGAGGTGCTCAGGAGATTGCTCAGTCTTATTGTCTGCAGTTTCAAATTCCAAACTCCCTAAACACGGCAAACATACGTGTGCAGACTGAACTATCTGCACTGGCCAAAATGTGAACAGGGTGGCCATCTGAATACTGAGTGACTTTAGGATGACATGGAGGTAGTATAGTTAAAGTATAATGAAGTCTAACTAAATACTTTGACATATTTGTAAATTTTTGAACTATAACAGTGCCCTATTTTTTCTGACCAGTAGTAATGGAAGTGGTGCAGTATTAAAGTTACATTAATAAATGTGCTGAACCACCTATTTAGCCCCATAATGATTTTATTGTATGAGATAATTTCTGTGGATACTAATGCCTTTGAAATAAAAGCAAGTATCTGTGTTTATGTGGTAGGATACAACAAGTGTGTGTTGATTGGCCATGACTGGGGAGGAATGATTGCTTGGTTAGTGGCCATATGTTACCCTGAAATGGTGACTAAGCTGATTGTGGTTAATTTCCCTCATCCTTCTGTGTTTACAGGTAAGTTTTACAGTAGTCTTTGTTAATCCAAAGTATTTTGGTCATGATTGTGTTTGCTTTGAGAATCAACACCTACCTCGGGAGATGAGCTGCCAGTCTGGACTGTGTTTTATGAAGCAGTAAGATATCAAGTATTTATTTGACTTCTGGAAATAAATTTATTGTAGGAAGTGGGAATGCTTGCAACAAAAGTTACAGAGGGTTTTTTTAATCCTTGAGGGTCCACAAACATAGTTTTCATACACATGAATCTGTTTTGTTGCACTTTATCAGGAAAAGATTCCCAAAGAGGAATGTATATTGTATTACACTTTGGTAAAGGCCACACTGCATTATTAAATCTGCATAAGCCTGTCTTTGTATGAATGTGAATCAGACATGAGAATTACATACTGATTTAGGTGACAAGTAACAATTTATGATCTGGTACAACATTCATTGGAAGAAGTCTTTCCAGGCTACTTAACAGGTGCTCAGGAATATACCAGTACTTTGCTGAAACAGGACTTGTTTCACTACTTGTTGTGTGATAGAGCTGAGTTTGTCTACTACCCAGAATTACAAAACATTGCATAGGAATTATATAAGCATTCAGTAATGAAAAGGAAAGTACTATCTCACTCATTTTAATTTTTTCAAATGCTGGCCTTACCCTATCTCCATTTGAAAAGTCACCCAATTTCCCCATAAATAGCTAAGAATATTCAGCACAGCTTTAATTTTCATTTCAATTGGATGTAGATCTGACCTTACACTGTGGGATCAGCCACACCTTCCACATTTGTTGTCCTCAGTGTTGTTGGGCACCTTTCTAAGACATTAAAGAACATTTTGCCAGGTGGTTGATCCACACTTACCCATGGAGAGGTCTGTTCACCACACAAGCAAGCAGGAGCTTTTGGCAGTGTTTTCAGTGACAGCAGGAGTCAGGCTGTAGAGAAAATTGCATTTTATTTTAGTATTTGTTTGTATATTTGTTGAACTACAAAATCTGTTCTGTAGCTTGATGAATTCTCCCTACATCAAATTTATTCTACTGTGGATTAAAAGAAAGTACACAGTTTATAAATAGTATAGAAAAGTAAAGTGATCAATGCTGAATGGTCCATCAGGAAAAATATAATGGATAATGCAATTTAAGAATGTATAAGATATGAAAGTTCAGAAGATAGCTGACACTTCAATTTATGTTGGCTTAAAACCCATTTTTATTCACTGTCAGAATTAATATTTCAGAGATATGTCCTGTGTTGGGAATGTGGTTTTTACATTCCTGAATTTGCACCTGTAAGGGAAAAGTTCTAGACTTCCTAGTACCTGCACACATTGTGTGCTTGCTTTGAGGAAGTTAGGTATTTGAATGTCAGTGTTGGCTCTTGAAACTCACTGGAGACACATATTTACAATTAAAAAAAAAACCAGTCAATGCAAGTTTGCTATACAATTTTCTTTTGCTATATATGCTTCTACGTCTTTAAAATGACTGTAAAAATCTTTGAAAAGTGACTCTATGTAACCTTGATTACAGTTCTTGAAATTGCCAAAAAGACACTATTAGAAAAATTCTCCACTTCTATGAAGAGTAGTGATGCAGTCCTTAGAATGTCAGTGGATCATCATATACAGATTTCTGTGCATCACATCATTGATGAGAGAAATATCTATTTATGCCTTTTATTCCATATCTGGGAAAAAAATGCTTTGGACTAGCTACACAAATAGATCTCTAAGTGAAAAACTACCACGCAATTAAACTCTCCAGTGCTGCTGTCCTCACCTAATCTTTGGCAAAGTTTTGTTTTGTTGGCTGTTTCTACTAACATTTATAAAAGAAGTATCTTTAAATGGCCACATCATGTATTTACTCCTGAAACAATAACCATCTTTTGTCACACAGCATACTTTAATGTAATATTTTTAAAACATTCCTTTAAGTTTAAAAAATAGTAATATTACTAGTAATTTTGTTTGAGCCATCAGTTTTCATTTTTAATTCATGGACATTTTTGTTTCAGAATACATTCTACGACATCCATCACAATTGATTAAATCTGGTTACTACTTCTTTTTCCAAATGCCATGGTTTCCTGAATTCATGTTTACACTAAATGATTTCAAGGTGAGCAAAATGAATGCTCTTGTTTATATATGTAACTGTGAGTAATGGAATAATTGCCACCTACATTGATCCCTTCTGATACAGTTATAATTACTGGAAAAAATATGGAACTTTCTGATTTTTCTTCTTAAGCTTTATATAAAGTAGCATACAAGTACATAGAGTCTCTGAGATTAACTCTGACTTCTGCACTTCTGGGAGGTGCTGAGGGATGTACTTTTAACCTCCAGCACTGCAGTGCATTACTCCACCTAGAGGGTCAGCTGGTTTTACTTGTGCCCATACCAGTGGGACACAGTTGGTGCCTGGGGAATTCCTGCTGGCTTGTCTGAAGTTCCTGTGTGCAGTGGGACTCCCTCTTATCTCTCAAAGCCTGCTGCAGGGCAGGCAGTGTGGGAGGCTGGGCATTGCATTCAGCCAGGTGATTAATTCTGCCCGAGAAGCCAAGGCCAACACTTTGTATAACCTTAAAAATAAGTAGGAGCTGACAGAAAAGGAGGATGCAGCTGCAGGATACACCCTCCTACACACCAACAGCCCCGGGCAGAGCTCCCAGGGCTGCACACACAGGGAACAGCCACCTGGGACCTCATGAATCATCCTCCCTCCTGCCCTGTCACCTGCTGGAGTCCATCCCAAAAAGACCTATGTGCCTGCACTTGCCTGGCACAGGTAGCAGGTCAGGATGCAGTAACTTGGTAATACTGGTATTTCTCTCTACTGGATTATTCTGGAATAAGCTATACTAGAGATGTTTACCTTGTGCTTTACACATAGCTCTCTAAAATCTCATTTGAACCATTCATTGTACTTTGAACATAAATAGATTTTATAAATATGCATAAACAGATCTTAGAAAGATGTGTCCTGTTGAAGGAAAGAAATCACATTTTCTAGCTATCTTACATAATAGTTTTTTATTCTTGCTGTTGTAGGTTCTGAAAAGTTTATTTACCAGCCAGGCCACTGGAATTGGAAGGAAAGGCTGCAGATTAACTGCAGAGGATATTGAAGCTTATCTCTATGTCTTTTCACAACCCGGAGCATTAACAGGACCCATTAACCATTACAGAACTATTTTCAGGTCAGTATAATATTCCCAAACAAAGGAAAATATTCTAGAGAGTCCCCTGGAGCCCAGAAGTGTTACTGCTGCTCCTCTCCTGCTGCTGAACCTGTTCCTGAAGCCTCACCAGGTGGGCACAGGCCCAGTTAAGCAGTGAGAGGCCAGGTGTGTTCTGTGAGGTGTCCACACAAAATGCAAAACAAGCAGAGTGCACATAAGGAAAATCTTTGTTTCAAAATCTAATAAAGCAAAGACTCTTCTTTGTCCACAGCCCCCATGGCAATCCCAAAAATCCACCTCTAAATAATGCCTTAAAAATTAACATCAATGAATTATTTGCATTACAATTCATATTATGATAATACCTATCAAGAGCTTACCATTATATAATACTACTAGATGATATGGCATCCAAGTATGTTACCCTCACTTGTAACTTTACAAAACCATACCTGGCACAATTTTATTGTGTTTAGGCTATTTCTGTTTTTCAGATAGGTGGGACAGGTTTTTTATAACTAAGCCTAAAACTAACCTAATTCGGTTTGGGTTTGGGGTTTTTTGTTCCTTTATTGGTCTTAGCAGACTCAATTCATAGAGTAAAACAGAGATAGCATCGTAATAGGAAATTTTTTTCAATATTAATATTTATTTTCCCAAACAGTTTTCTAATGGTTTTAACTTTCCTGAAAGGACTTGGCTTGGCCTTAGAAACTGACACCCCCTTTTTTATCTACCAAAAACAGGGCCAGAAGGTCTTAACTCTGCATATATTCTACTTCTAGCACTAACTTGGACTGTATCAAGAAGAGTGGCATTGAACTTGTTTTTCCTTTACTGTCCCCAGTCTTCAGCAGTGAATAAATGTCCTGCATGCTTCTCTAACAAAAGACCAGCTTCCCAATATCCTTTAAAACAACAATTCCCTTCTTTCCCTAAACTCTGGCAATAGATGTTTGAAGTAGAATAACTTTTCATTTTCCATGGTCCAAACTTACTAAAGAGCTACCTTTAATGCTCTTTCTGTGTCATCCATGCTGTCACTGTCAGGAGAGCAATCAGCAGGGCAAACACTGTGAGGAAAACAGGGACCTGAGCTAGGTGCTGTCTTGTACAGGCTGAGACAGACCTGGAAGGAGAAAGCAGAAAGCCACCCCCAAGCACAGCTGACAGTGGGGAATAAATGAGATGGCTGTGCTGGTAACAGTACACTTATTAAAGGTGTGCAGAGAGCAGCCGATGACATCAGCTGGGACGGCCAAGGGCCACGGGCTGCCTGGCCGGCCAGCAGCTCCCCGGCCCTGCAGGAGCCCCAGGCAGGGCCAAGGAGGAGCTCAGAGGCGCGAGCGCCCCGAGCCCTGCTCGTTCCATCGGCCACAGCACCTCGCTTCACTGCCTGTGCACACTGCCCAGATGCTCCTCTGACAGCAGCAGTGAGTGAAGTGATAGCTGAACTGCTCTGGCAGTCACAGACAAATGGAAGAGTTGTGCACACTTAAACTATTGTTTCAGGCTTTTTCAGACTCAAAAAGCAAGTGTAGTACCAGTGGTAAGTCAGAAAGTATCTTCACAGCTATTAATTCCTCTGTGTGTTTCGTGTGTATGTTTGTGCATTGTTTGCTTTGTTCTTCTAATGAAAGTACACCTGCACTGAATTCAGAGAATCTTATTTAGGTGCTATCAGCCACAATGCAGCAGGCTTTGGACTGGAACGAAAAGATCAGTCATTCAGTTCTTGCCACCAGTTCTGATGGTCACGCCTGATGGGATGGGAATCGTTAAATATGAAAACTGGATTGGAATTTTCCCTTTCTCTCATCTAAGTCATTAAGCAGCACTGGGATGCTAATGACTTGTATTCACCATAACTCCCAGTGGGCTGATACTGGTGACCTACATGTTAAAGGGTTCTGACTCATTACTATCCACTTGGAGATTCATTTTCAGAGCCTAATTTTTCTGCAATGTTATTTCCAAAGAGGTGATTAAAATAACCTACTTCCATCCATCACCAGCACATCTTTTTACAAATAGGACAGTGGTCATTCCTTTCACTATACATTAAATACAAACACTTTGAGAATAAATCCATAAAGTCTTTCTATCATGCTTGGTTAAGAGAGATAGGTAAGAAGCTGGAACTTGAATTTCTTATGATATGGCATTTGTTTAGAAAACAGGATCAATTCTCTTGTAACAGTTAAGAAGTACTTCACTGTTTACAGAGAAACTGTATAACAATGCTGCATGAAGGTCTAAGTCTGTTTTTCAAAGACTTTAATATTCCATGAATGGAACTTCCCTTTCTAAATGAGAAATCTGTGCATTAATTGTTATTAAAGGCGATGTCTAGAAACTTCAGGCATGATATAATTTCCCATATTCCAGACTGAACAGAAATATAGTGTAGTTCATAGGCAATGAAAAGTGACAAAAAAAGCCTGAAAAAAAAAGCCTGTAAAAAGGCTGATGGAGTTAACTTATGTGAGGCTACAAATCTTGCAAGGCACAAAATAGTAAACTCTACAGTAGTGAAAAAACACACATGTTAATAGTGAAGAGACCCAGCATACTGGATTAAAAAGTAAAGAGATTATTCTCAATGCACTGAATCAGAATATCAGATTATCAGTTTTTAAAATTGGTACTATGAATAAGCTGTGGTTCAGTGTGTGAGGTCAGGTTGTTTGCAAAATGAGATTTAAATCCACTGGTAAAAAAGGCCATTTTAAGAATTTTTGTAATCATTAATCAAAATGAAATTATTATCTAAAGTGATCTTTTATTAACATTTCTTGACTTCACATGTAAGTAGAGAGGAAGAATGTCTTCAAAGTCTCAACTTCTTTGTCTTATTTTAAACTAAGACATGTCACCTTCTTTGTCTTGCTCTTTTTACAGAGCATAGTCTCTTAACTAACTCCTAAGTTTACAACTAGTATTTACATATGTCATAAATTTTATTCAGGAAATCTTTGGTTTTTTACATTTTTTTACATACTTTGTTTTACATTTTTTTGTCTTTTGTATTTTACTGGTTTAAAATAATCCTATTTTTGCATTAATATAATAAAGATTTGAATCTGATCAGATGGAATCTATTTTGAATTGTCACAGCTCTTCTGTCACTGTATGTGGCTAAAATTAAGCGATTCAAGCTTAGATAAATTTTTTAGCATCTTTGAAATGTGCTGGAATAAATTCTGATAGGTTAATGCTGAAAAGTCTTTCATACTAGCTATTTGCATCTTTTGTAATGTCTATAATATGAGATAATATCTATAAAATTATCAATTTTAAATAATTGTATTAAGAAGAAAAAATTTATTGAAAGTTGAAGTAGGTAATTTTGGTAGAATTGGAGTCACAGTGGTTTTTTGGTGTTGTAGAAGATATTGTGGAACCAAGAAAGTTTACAATAAGATTCATTGCACTGATTTCAAAAGCTGTGTTGAATGAAATACGTTGGTGATTTTTTATTAAAATAAGATCTAATTAAGTGTGTTTTATTTTTAAAGCTGCCTACCTCTGCAGCACCATGAAGTCATCATGCCAACCCTGCTGTTATGGGGAGAAAGAGATGCGTTTATGGAAGTTGAGATGGCAGAAATTACAAGGATTTATGTTAAAAATCATTTCAGATTAACTATTTTGTCAGAAGCCAGTCATTGGCTCCAGCAGGATCAACCTGACATAGTGAACAAGTTGATATGGACCTTTCTTAAGGAAGAGACAAAAAGAAAAAGAGAATGACTGTTTGTACATGTTTTAAGGGGTCTAAATAAAAGCTCTTTGGATTTAAAACCTAATTGTTATCAGGGCCATATTTCCAGCCTGCCTTGTATTTTGAGCTCTGTTAGAGAAAAGTGTTTTCATTGTACTGTACATTTGGACACTAATCGTACAGCTAAAAGAAGTGAGTATGAGAATATATGATACCAACATTGGTTTTACCTGTATACTTGTATTTTGCACATAAAAGCACCTGCCTTAAAATACATACGTATTTGTACAGAAAGAAAATCATGGAAAGTTGCTTGGTTTTGTTTTCTCCCTTGCTTTACAGTTTTAATGTGTGGTGCCTTTTACAAATTTATAATGAAACAATAGAGTGGTGCCATACTGAAGAAAGTCACAAGTTTTCATTCTAGATTTGCCTGAATTTTTTTAATGTATTTTACCATTAAAGAGTAATGAACTCTTTTTATCTATATTTTAGCATATTAAACGATTGAAAATTTTCTGGGTACGTTTCTAGTCTTCAAGTGAATAATGATCCGTATCTTGTTGTATTGTTGAATGCAGCTGCTTTGCACAATGTGTTTTTCTTTCTTGACTGAAAAATGGGAAACCTGTACACTCCACATGTCTGAACAAGAACAATGGAAAATTGAGATATAACATGTATCAAATCCACCACTGTCTAATAAAATGCAACTTACAAGACTCCCTTTACTTTATCTGACTTCCTATGGAGAGATTTGCTGAAGCTAAGAACTGGGTTTAAATAGCTGAAGAGTCTGCTCTGGTATTCAGCCTGGACATTCATGCTATGATTGTTGTCAATTCTTGAAAACAATGCCTCATTGTTGGCATTATCCTTCCTATGTCAGCAACCACTGTTCTTGTCTCCAAGAACTGCTGCCAAGTTCCTATGTTTATAGGAGGAAGAGACACAGTAATTATGGACACAAAGGGTAGAATTAACTTGCGTGTGATGGCAGGGGAGAAGAAAACTCTATGCTAATTACAAAGGGAAAAGAAGCAATAATACGAGACCACAGAATAGGTGTCACCTGCCTATCAGGTTTCCAACGCCTCCCTCTCCACCTGCAGAGCAAGCACAGCGCCCTGGAATCAAAGAACAAGAGCCCAGTGAGGGAGCCATCAGGGCCAGGTGAGCGTGCACCAACTGTCCACACCAGAGTAGAACAGAGGTGAGAGACACCGGGGAGTCCCAACACATCCCCACACTGCCATGAGTGCCATCTCTTCCGAGCCACTGTGTCCCGCTCGGGTACTCGGTGCAGTCCCTGCTCAGTGTAACCCTCGCCAGGAAGGACCGAGCGGTGCTGCCTGCCCGGCGTTAGCTCGTGGCTGGGACCTGCTCTCGTCCCCTTCTGCAAATCCCAGGAGAGTCTCCTCAGGATCGTGACAACGGTGTTGAACTTAATTCTTTCCATCCACCACTGGTACCTCCCTTTCAAGCATTTTTCCCTGAATACTTTCAGCACTTAGCAACTTAAATGGTTACGTGCTTCTCTTACTTACACAATGAAGCTGGAAAGGCTCTCCCTTGTCTCAGGAGGTGGCACAGAGAGACTTCTATCACCTGATAGAAGCAATTTTGCTTTGGCAAAACAGCCAGTGCTGGGAAGTACGGATTTCCCTGCAGAACACCGGCTGCCCGGAAGCCGCAGCCCGCCCCGCTTCCTTGCCTGCGGCCCTGCGGCAGGTGCACACGGCAGGGCGGCCGTGGAACGCCGGGCCCCGCACACGAGGGCGCTGCGCTCGGGGGGTGCGGCGGGACCGGCCCTCGTGTGCGGGACCGCCCCTCATGTGCGGGACCGGCCCGCGGCGGGGTCCGCACAGCGCGGGGCGAAGCGACGGCCGGCAGGTGGCGCACTCCCGGCACCGCCCGCTCTCGGCCGGCTGAGGCCCCGCCCCATCAAGGAGGCCCCGCCCCCGGCGGGGAACCCGAGGGGAAGGTGGGGCCTCCCCGGTGGGGGCGGGGCCATGGCGGTGCCGCCGGCCCTCATTGGCGGAAGCCGCTGCTGGCCCGGCCCCGCGAGCGGCGCGGGGAAGACGCCGCGTCCCGCACGGC
>VXAX01001391.1:679661-901624 GCA_013399835.1 Leptocoma aspasia | reverse complement strand
CGAGCCCGTCCCGGTGCTCTCCGTGAGTGCGGCGCCCCGCCGCCAAGGCACCGACTGCCAGTCCCGCCCCGGTGTCTGTCGCCGTGCCGGGCGCGGGGCGGAGTGGCGGCCGGCACATGGCGCGCTGCGGCGGCGGCGCAGCGCCGAAGGGCCCCGGCCCGGCGGCGGCGGAGCGGCAGCGGCTGAAGGAGGCGCTGGCCGAGCAGCTCCAGCAGGACCTCGACAGGTGGGTGCAGGGCGGCGGCCGGGCCGGGGGCGGCGTCGGGCGGGGCGGGGACACGCGGTAACGGTGCCGTCCCGCAGGCTGCTGGCCGAGGGGACCCACTCCGACGTGACCTTCCAAGTGGGCGACGAGGAGGTGCGGGCGCACCGGGCCGTGCTGCTGGCGCGGGCGCCGCTGGTCTGCGAACGTCTGGCGGGGGGGCAGCTGCAGCTGGACGGCATGGAACCCGCGGAGTTACGGGAATTCCTGCGGTGAGTGCGCGGCCGCGGCAGCATTGATGGGCTGGCCTCGGCACCACCTCTACTGTGTCCGGCCTCTTCTTCTTCTCCCAGTGCCAGCACCTGTTTTAAAGCTCTTCCCATTAAGGCAGTACCCTCACAGCCTTCCTGCAGAGTTTGCAGAGGACTTCTCTGTAACTTCTTTCTTTTCCTCTGCCTTAGTCCTTCTGCTGATAGCACGTGGCTGTACTCTCCACCTTAGCGAGCTTTTTTATGGTATGTAAAGGACTCGTAATAAAAGAAAAAAACAGAAAAAAATCTTTGAGATTGTCTGTACCTACTAAAACCCTTTTTAGCAAGATTCCCAGATGAAAACAGTAAATAAAACCCACTCTCAGCTCATATTTCAAAAGTTCTGGATATAGTAATCTAGGAGAACTTCAGCAAGTTGGATGAAAATGCATTAAGTTAGAAACTCATCTCTCAAGTCCTAGTGAACCATGGGCTAGGCCAAACACAGCATAGCTTTGATGCAGACTGGGATCCCAGAGGGAGCTGTGTGGGCTGGCTACTCCCCAGGGACTAGTGCAAGGGCCAGCATGTTTTTGCACTGCCAGCTCTTTTCCCATTGCCACATATGCAACATCTCTCGTGTCTTGCTCCAAACCTTAGGTGAGTTACATGAGGGGTGTTGGCTGGTGCTGCCACCAGACATTGCAATCCTCCTTCTTGTAAGTTCCTCTAATCCTTTTTTCAAAGAACTGCTTTTCTGTAATAAAGCTGTGGTAGTGCCACCTACTTTCCCTAAAAAGAGTTGGTGTTAGAGTCGATCAGCACTTACAGGAATGCACCAGGAGCAAAGTGGTAGAAAGAAATCACTCTGGGATTTCAAACGAATTCAGGATGTGCCTAGAAAATGTAGGTACTTGCAGGCTCCTGAGATTGTTGCCAACAGCAACGGGATAGTGTTGCAGTTTTAAAGTTTAGTGCTTGAAATACAACCTAATTATGAAAGAAAACTTTCTGAGCCCTGAGTAATATCTGAAACATAGAATCCTTGTAGTGGAGCAGGTTGATTACCAGGTATTTGTTGGGTTACTGCCACAGTCTGGCAGAAGCATTAGCAAAACAAGTGGTAAGAAACAAAATAGCATGGGTTTTGTCTTGTATTTTTCCTGATTTCATTGTTACTGTGATATCATTAATTTCTTTTGCATTCATCTAAGTGGTGTTACAGAAGAATTTCATGGAGAAGCATAATAATACAATTTTTAAAAAAATCAAATTAATTTTGAAATAATTATTCTGAATAATTATTTATATACTGTTATATCAGGGGTTTGTATTCCTAATGGTAAGCACTTAATATGTTACTGATACTTGCTTTCAGTTTTGTCTGGGTTTGCTGTAAGGCAAGCAATGATGTCTGGAGTTCTGCATATTCTCCAAAAAGCATGGTATTGGAAAACACCTTTAAACTCAGCTCAACTAATTGTAAACCTTATGTCTTTTCACAGTGAGTTTAGAATCTTCAAATGAACCTTCCCATATGTTCTAAGCTGTTTATGAAGTGTGCTTTGCAAGATAATTGCTTTTTCTTGACTTAGTTTTCGGTGCTGTTTGATACTTCACCTTTTGAGTCCTCTAACCTAGGACATTCTGTGAAGATTCGTGCTTACAGAGTGCACTGAAGTTTGAACTCATTTGGACCAAAGAAAGAATTGGTTGAAAAGAGCCTCATCCATTGTTCAGATAATCAAGTAGTATCAGTGGCTGTTGAATCTCCGTGGTTTCTTATTGTTAAGATGCAAATTAATTAGATCTTCGTAAGTGCAAAACAGTGCCTTAAATTAGAGCTTTAGTTTTACTGGAAGCCAGCCTAGTTGTTGGGGCATGTAAACTGCCATGATGAGTTGTAACAGAGACCTGTAGCTGCAGCTGAGCTCCTGAGAGAAAGTTACTGTCTTCTACAAAAGTTCTGGTTTCTTGTATATATGGAGAAGTAGAATACTAATAATAGTATTGCAGAGTTCATCAAAGCTGTAACAAAATCTCATTCCTTTTCCTGTTTGTGTTCAGCTTTGCTTTTATTCTCCCGAGTAAAAATTATCTTTCCATGGGGATTTGGGGACTATTTTCTCACAAGCTGTATCTGGCCTGCATCTCAATGAGGCACACTTCCTTTGGGCCTCTGTCTCTCTTCATCAGCAGGGATGAAGTGGATTACGTGTCACTTGTGTGCTGAAGGCTGTGCAGCTCCTCTTGCCTCTTCCTTTGAGCAGGAGATAGGACATAGTAAACATCACGCTGATCTTTCTGCATAGCCTCAGCACAAAGTAGATGAGCAACTAAGCAGTGCTTGTTTCCCTCTGTACACTTGCACTATCTGAAGACACCAGGAAGAAACTTCTGGTCCCCGGACGTGCAGCATCCATACTGTAGACACTACGCATGCTACGTTTTTGCCTGGTGAAGTTAATGTAATATTAACTCTGCCCTCCAATAGCCTTCTGTCATTCTTCAGGACACAACTAGAAAAATGTCAACAGTTGCAAGTACGCTGATGGCTGGAGATGACTTCTAGGCAGGGTTCTGTACTGTGCCTCAAGAAGAGAAACTCAGCATCCCTGAAGGATGGCTGTCTGTCACAGATCATTAGATCATCACTGTCTTGCCTGCTGAGAGGCAAACTGCTTTTTATTTTCTCTTGCAGTTGGACAAAATACTGCTATAGCAATAAAAATCTAGATATTGTCTCTTAATATTTCTATTAGAGGGTCTGATAAAAGGAAGGACAGAGAAGGACCTAATGACAGTGAGATCCAGTTAAAAAGCAATAAATGCAATCAAATACAGAGGAATACGATTGTCATTGTGACATTTACTGCCACAGGGGTTAGTTTGCAATACCAGCAGTTGATTCAAAGTAGACCAGCCAAACCTTCAACCGTGTTACGCTTGTAGAATTCTGTATTGGGCATGACAAGGATGCTACATCTTGCTTAAGTGCAGGCAGAAACCTTTTAGAAGGTAAACTCTAGACAGCATGATGGCAATAACTTCTTTCTGTAGAGTCTATGTATGCACACCTTTCCTTTGTATAAAAAATCTTCAGCTATAGTAACTGCTATGAATACAACAGATACCCTATAGCATTGTTCCTGTTTCATCTGCCACCTAGCCACACCTCTTGCAAAATCAGTGTTGCTAATGTCTATCAGATTCTTTTCTGTGTGCAGGGAAAAAAAACCCCAAGCCATAAGGTGGGGTACCTGTTAAAATTACAGAGCATCGTACTGACACTACAGAAGGTGATGGCTTAGCACTAAGCTGATTTCCAGCATGATATTCTCTTGCATGTGAGGTTTTCATAAATGAGTTACACCAAATAGAATGTTTGTGAATGTTTGTTCTTTAAATACAGTTCCCAGTTAGAGTTCCACTGGGTAACACTGGACTATAAAGTAATGGAAAAGGGAAATACTTCTTTAAATAAATTGTCTATGAGTTTCTCCTTCCCAATTGCTAGATTGTCATAGTCCCCATTGGATAATGGCTGTTCTGGAGGAAACAAACCTGAGTTATGCATATGTATACTGAATTCCTTTATGTTTGTGCCTCAGCAATCCTACCGCTAATATCTATGCTTGTGTATTCCCCCTAGTGGGTTATGGTTGCAGACCACTTTATTTCAGAAGAATAGCCTCCCTCACATGTTCTTGGAGTTTTGTGGTTTATACAGACTGTTCTGATATGGTCCTTCCCTTTTATCCTTTTATCACTTGTGCCTATTGATGTGGTGCAGCTTACCATGCAAGGAATATCTTCTTTAAATGACTGATTCATGGAAATTCAAAACAAATTGGCTACAAAAACTTTTTGTGGCACTTGCAGGTGGATTTTTTGGCACAACTACTCTTTTCCCTGCATTAAGGGAATCAGCAGTACAGCTGAACAGGAAGGTCTAACGTGGACAAAAAACTTGAAGACATAACTTCAGGATACTTTCGTGAAATTCTGAAATCTCTAGCTTTAACTGGGTTTCTACTCTGAATTTCTATTCTTGATTCCTACTGCCTTAGAGCTGTAAATCACTGATGTTACCTACTGTGCAGCACAGTGAATGGGGAAAAACGTGTGGAAGTTGTGGTCTTGAATTTTCTAAAGAATTGCGAAGTCTCCCTGCTCCCTCAAGCAACTTTTGCTCCTGTTCTTGGTAATATGGCATGTTTTTACTTGTCTTTCCCTCATGCTGTTATTATGCTAGGTTGGAAAGCTCTTTAAATATGAAAAGCAATAGATGGTCAGTTCACAGGTTAGGAGTTCTAAAAGCACATATATATACAATAACCTTAAAATCACATGTAAAAAGGGTCCACTGATCTTACTCTTTTCATGTGAAATCTTACTGCTCCTGTTACATCCTTTCCTGGCACTTGCTTTCAAAATTCAATAGAATATTAACATTCTCATTCCCTACATTCTTGTTTCTTCTTCTCTCCTGGTGAGGACCTGTATCACATAGACAAAAAAAAAATTTACCTATCTCAATCCTTTAAATACAGAACTCAAGAAGGAAGATGATTTCTTTGTATGTTTTCTCTGCCCCATCAGAGTACAGTGTTCAAATAACACACTCAAATTACTGTTCTCTGAATATTAACAAAAAAGCCTCTTTGCCATGGAGTGAGTGACTAAAGCAGATCTCTGAGTATTTCTGTTACATCCAAAGGAACTGTAGCTCTTCTGTTAAACTTTGTTAACTTCATCTAGATGGTATGAAACCAAGGATAAAACATGTTGTCTGTGCTGGAGTGCAGTATGTTTCTATAAATGTGAGATCTTCGCCATCACAGACTGCAGGCTTTGTTAGCCTTTCCAGATCCTGAGCCAAAAATAAGCTGGTGAAACAGATGGGAAAGTGGGAAGCTGGAATTACTAGATAAGCAAAGAGAAAATTCTTGGGTAATCTGAACTGCAAATTTTTGTGCTTTAAGTGCTTCCTTTGAAATTATAATTTATTTCTCCAATTCATTTGTATCTCTATACAATTTTTATGGTTTTTTACTGTAACATTGATGTTAGAAAGTTTTCATATTTTGTGGTGCTTGTTTATGCTTTTCAAGCATTTGCAGAACTAGGTTTTCCAGAGATAGATTTTAAAAAGGTTGGGTTTTTTAAGCACCGGAGAGTCCAACTCTTTGTTTTCTGGTCATGAATTTCGTTAGATCTTAAAAAATGTAATTTTTTATATGTTTCCTTCAATTGAAAAATTATGAGAGTAAAAATTAGTGTCATATTCTAGGATTCTATATTCATCTGATATAAATCTTAAAGAAGTTGAGGAGCTGTTTATGAGGAAAATACAAGAAAGCAACACTGCTACTCTTCAGAATGCTCAAAAAAATGTAAATTGTCTTGAACAAAGCAAAGGAACACCAGTTGATCAGAATACTCCAAGTAGAGCTGTGCAGAAAGTAGTGGTTTGTTTTTCTGGTATTGAGGAAGAAATTCCAGGAGGAGTCATTGATGCAGAAAGCGACAAAGCTGCTGCAGGTAGGTTTGGAATTACACTTTTTTATCTTTTTGTCTTTTAAATAATCGTTCAAATACTTCCACAGTTGTAAAAATGCAGGCAAAATTAAAACTATTGTTACAGCACAGCTGTCATGGATATTTTTTCCTACGGCCCACCTCGTTATCTCACACTTTGAAGAAATGAATTGCTGCAGAAGTTAGGCAGGCACAGTTCCCAGCCCATGTGTGGTGTAATAAATCTTTTTTTGCCAGGCATCAGGCATGGTCATCACCATGTCCTGTCTTTTCCCTGGAATACAGTGAGCTCCACTCTTCACTATGTGGGACTTCCACACGGCAGAGTATCTCCCTTGTTTTCCTTTCCTAGCAAATTGCACTCGTTCCACTGTTGTTTTATGAGGGTTCTAGAACCTTTCAGAATCTTCCATACTACAACTCTGAATGAAATAACACAAGGAAGTGTTTAACTGCATCTTCCCCAGAGGTGCTGGCTGCCACAGCTGTGTCAGTGACACAGCAGATGTGTCAGGTGGTAGCACTGCATGACCCCGAACTTCCTCAGGGGCTACTCTTCTTTAGTGCAGAGGTGCCAGACCTCTGCAGACAAAAATGAACTGGGTGCATAATCTTATGAAAGAGTAACTGTAGCACTTGTAACTGCAGCACTTCTTCTGTAGATAGCAAATAGGGAGCATTGGTCAAGTTTCTGGTAAGTCAAAATATGAAGTAAAAGGCAATGTTTGGAAAATTTTCAAGGAAAATCCTAGCTTGAATATGCAATAATAAAAAATTTAATTATGTCAGATTCTTTTCAAATATTTTGTCTGTGCACTGTCAATAGTCTCTTGTACACCTGACAAAGTGAAAACAGCTTTTTCTCCCAATATGCAGGTAATTCCAAAGTAGAAACTGCATCTGTGTTAGGAGAAGACTTACTGATGCTCTACAAGAAGTGCTGGTGTCCAGATATTAATATTTGCATAGAAGGCAAAGATTTTCAAGCTCACAGGTACATAAGTATTTACAGTAAAAAGTTTTTCAGTCAATTACCATCTGGTATAAAATGCTGCTGTTACTATTATCTATAGGAAGTTATTGCTGGTGCTGTTCTCTAGCTGTGAACCCTCACAGCTTTTAGGTCTTATGTGTGGAGTGGCTGTACTTTGATACTAATGAATACAATTTATCATCAACAGCAACTATTTTGAAAACAACTGCACTTTTAGCACTTCTAAGATTGCACTGTAAACTCATATATTGAGTATATACTCATGCAAATGCTTGTAGATTTTTTCACTAACTTTATATATATATATATGGAATACAAAATAATAAAAAATAATCTGTGTTCTATGAAGAAAACAAAAAATCTGCTAATAAACTATTCAGTTTTTAATGCTGAATAAAATTTCCATATAGGCAGAAAATTTCTGGAGTAGTAATTTTTGTTTCAGCTCTTCAGAATCTGTGCAGAGAAAATCTGGTTTTACTTTCATTACTTCAGTTATGTAGATGTAAAGATTGTCAGGAGCCTTTCCTATATCAAAAGTCCAAGACCGTTTAAGAACTTTGGCTTATCGTGCTCCTGTGGCTTGGGAAAGCAAATTAAAGTGTCAGTACCATTCCTTGTACCTTTGATGTTTGAATTTGAGATAGCAAACTAGACAGCCTGTATTTTGTTCCCTTTGAGTATATTAAGTAACTGAGAGGGACTATAAAAACCCTCCATTACTTTTAGTACTTTCTCAACACAAAACTGAGCGGGACAGTTTGTTAATGACATTCCAGTATCTTTAGAGAAGGTATGTCATAATTGTGTGGGTATTTGGATGTATGCTACATTTTTCAGAATGAAGTGTAGTAAAGAATGTTTGTTTCTTCTGGTCTACATTATACGTTCTCAGATACATAAGTTTGAGAAATAAATGCTTTAATGCAGAAAAAATAGTGCAACAAAGAGCTTCTATCAGCAGAGTTCTTTTAATTTAGGCCACTTGCTGCCTGGAGCTATGTATCTAGTTTAACTAGATACATCAAAAGATACAGCAGTAAATCATAGAGAAAACAAGGATGTTCTGAAACAGGCACAGGACTTGAGCTCATTTTAGCACTGTGTCATGTGAACAGTAGGAGCTAATAAGGGCAATGGAACTTTAAATATCATTGTGGTGAAAGTACCAGAATTATTTACTTACTGTAAGGGTTTTTTTTTTTTTAAGTTCTCAAACAGGAGATAGGTTAGGCCCCCAGTCTCCCACCACTTGCGTCAGTATTCCTCATGTGAACTTCCAATAGACTTTAGTGTTGCTGGTTTATATCTTCCTAGTGTTGAATTCTTACAGAGCTCTGCATGAAGCAAGTCAGATTTGTTTGGTAATAAAACTGGCACTAATCATCACTGTAGGAAAGCACAGATAAATTTATTTCAAAATAATTTGGTATCTCCATATATTTTATAAATATATGCTGATAAAATTTAAATTTAAGTGCTGCATACTTGTCCATATTCTGCTGAGTACCTGTATTATTTAAAATGAGCCTTTGAAATATACACTCTAACTGTGCTCTTGAAGTTGATTGGTCACTGTTCATTACTAAAATATTTTTGGAATGGAATAAAAAACTGTATTCCATATCTCTATGATATTGTGTTATTGTATCTTAAAAAAGATTGTGTGTGTACCCAGAATTTCATACACTTCAAGTTAGGATGTAATACCCATTTACACGTGAACATATTTCACTAACATACGAAATGTTCAGTAAAAGCTTTGTTGTTATTATTTTTGCTGGATGACTCACAGGAGGAATGTGCGAGAAGTTTCTAATTTAAAGTACTGAGACTTCTGAAGCAGGAGGAGGGAGGAGAGATGAGAGAATACAGAATATAAAATGACTGTAAAAGAGACCATAAATAGTATTCTTCATGCTTCTTCCTACACAAAATGAGAGTGCTCAGAAACATTTTAAGAGACAAAAACTACATGTAACAGAAAGGGTTCTCAAGCCTAGTATAACATTTTGCTTTTTCTGCCACAGGAAATGCATGACATAAGCTAATTTTATAAATAATAGGAAGCTTAGAAACTGTCATGAAAAAATTCTGTGTATGAGAATATTATGTGTGGCTGTAGTAAGCCAGATAAGATACATAAAGGCTAACACTATAACTGGTGTGGCTCTGGAAAACTGAAATCACAAAGCAGTTATCATCCACTATCTTGTCTTCCTCTCTGCCCTGCACTTCCACCTTAAGAGTCCTGTTGCCAAGGTCTTCTTACCTGATATTTTGAAGACTGTTACTGGTAGAGATACTGAACTATAGAGACTGCAGCTCTGGGGTTTCTTTATTCTCTTTTATGGAAGTAGTAGTAAATTGAATTAGCCCTGTTATGGCCAGTTATATGCCTTTTAAATATAGAAGGGCAGTATGGGTAAACAGAAGTAACTGATAGCTCTTGTTGTACAAACACATCATATTGTCCCAGCATATGTTAATATCAAGTTTTGTTTGACATTTGCTGGGTAGCAAATTCTGAATACAAGACATTACATACTTATCATTTTGAAAAATACACATTTTGTAATATAACAAGAATTTAAAATGTTGAGGTTATAATTATTTATAATGGGGCTGTATAAACTCTTTCTTTACTTTATTTATTAACTCTATTATTTACTCTTATTTGGTAAATAAAACAGGAGAAAAAAAGTGAAATTTTATATAAAAGGTAGATGCTTGTGGTAATAGAGTTCCTCTGTGTGAATCTCAAAGTCATACTAAAAACAAGCTTTAACTGAAAAATTTATAGAGTACTATTTGTTTTTTTCTGCAGCATATTTTGAAATTCCAAACATTCTGGGAGAAAAGGCATGCAGTACACAGCTGACACCTTAATGCATAAAGGGCAAAGATTTAAGTCAATGTTCTCAAAGAGACTCATCATGAATATTTGTATGTAGTGGAATAATGTTTACTTTTTCTCTCTCAGGGCCATTTTATGTGCCAGATCTAGTTACTTTGCTGCTATGCTGAGTGGAAGTTGGGCTGAGAGCTCTCAAGAGCACATCACTCTTCAAGGGTAAGTGTTGTCTCTGTAAGTCATGTGGGAGCAAAGGTAGGCAATTTACAATCGCTGCAAATATGTAACAACTGTGCTGTGTACAGAGCGCTGAAGATTAATGTGCCTTGACACTTTTCTTCAGCCTGATACGTTTCCTGAGTACTGTTTTGACTTCAGGATGAAACTCTGTGTGCAGTGTATTTGCTAATATTGTGAGATGATTCAGAAAAGTCTTTTCCATCAGCAGAGGGGCACTAATCCTTTTGTGTAGAGTATGTTTTAATATTCACAATCTACTTGAGAATTCTTTTCTTTCACTTCTTGTTGTACATGTCATGAAAAATACTGTGAGTTTCTGAACAATGTAATTTTCATACTTATTTTTACAGTAAGTATATTTACGACATAAAGATAAATAACATTTCCTAAATAGTGTTTAATTATGCTATTTCAGTAGCATATACTAAAGCAATTTTATCTAATGGGCTTCTTCACCATGGCTTTCTGTGTGAGAATAATGGAGCTGTCACTGTAGGATGAATACTTAAGACTTCATAGATATATAAAATAATTAATAGCTGTGGACTGCCAGGTTAGTTCTTTTCAGTATCAGAAAACTATTGAAATACATTCAATTTCCTTTAAAAGCAAAGGAGTACTGATCCATGTACACATTAGCTTTTTTTTCAGGCATGATGTTGGCTGACTCGGTCTTCTTCAGAAAGAGCTGTGTACCTTACAGTGCTGCAAAATGTAACTGTTTTGTGTCAATATAAAATCTCTTGGCCAAGTGATACTTTCTTAAATGTTCATTTTAGTTTCCTGTCAGTGTAATAATGCTGCTGCAAAAGCAGAAAGGTTATCTGTTGGTTTGGTTATAACTTCCAATCCTTATAAAACAATATACTTGCAATTTAATTTATTCCTTAGTTTTTATGGTGTTTTAGAGGCTGATAGTCACCAATTACTCTGGTGTTTACACTTCTCTCTCTGTAATTGATTTCTCTATGGTTAAGGAATGTTCATCCCTATTTTTCAGTAGAGGCATTCTCCTGAGAAGCACTGAATCCTTATATGAGACTATTCTTATGCCAGCGTCTCATAATTTCTGTTATTATGAGTCGTATGCATAATTTTACCTTTCCCAGTTCACTTTTCTGCTTAGTGCTGGTTTCTGTGCTGTTTTCTACAACACTTAAAGATGAAGTACATATGGCTTACTCTGAAATAATGAAAATTCTGCTAAAGGTAACAGCTGTCAAGACTGTGGGGAAACTCCTCCTCGCTGGCTGTATGGCTGTTGTGTGTACTGCTATACAGGGAGACAGCTGTGCTGATTTTGCTTCTTTGCATGTTGCAACGCTGGGTTTTTTTCCTTTTGCTTTTAGTCATCAGTGTCAATTGCTTAAACGTGTCTAATGTTTTAAAGGGTCTTAACTCTGCATGAATATTCCATTTACACTAATGCACACAGCACTTGTGGGTCCTGAAGATGGCACACAAAAATGTATGTGCACAAGTACAAGAAAGTGTTGTTCAGATCATGTCCATCATTGAGGCATTCTGTGCCCTTCTGCATTAAGATGCTGGGACTGTGAAAGGATGCAAACACTGCTGTGTATGTCTGCTGGCTTTCTTAATCTGAATAAAGACTCTAAATATTCTGAGTAACATTTCTACTTAGCATTGTAATAAAACTACTAAATATATATGTTAGTGTTGCAAAAACATAAATATATCATAAAATAAAGACAGTAATTATAATAAAACAATTTAAAAATATATAGTTAATAGTTGACTTACTACTGGTAAAGAGCTTGGCAATGATGAAAAATCCTTCTTCTATATTATCAGTGTACATATATAGTTATTAGTCTGCTTATTACTTATTTTTAAAGATCTAAAGAAGAAAGTTTCAGCAAGTCCATTAAGCAGCTAAATTCACCCCAAATGTAGTCCATTTAGATACTTTTGCATTGAAAAATCTTAGTGTTTTAATTTTATCAGATCATTTGCCTTCCATTCACAGAGCAGCTGGACGATGTATCAGCTTTCTGACCAACTTCCTTTGGCTAAGAAATGTCATGCATTTTATTATGGGCATGTCTTTATTTGTATTTTTTCATTATTCTTTTTTGCAGCATAAGCCATGCAGAAATGAATGTCGTCTTGCATTTTATATATGGAGCTATTTTGGACTTCCCAGACGAAGTTGATGTTGGGTATATGTCAAATTTTATTATTTTTTCATTTTAGTTTGTGCTTGTTTGCTTGTTCTATATTTTCTCAGTTAAAAGGAAAACTCAAAAAAAAAGCTGTTGAAGAAATCTTTTTTATTATAGAAAATAAAATTATGGTATTGATTATTATATAAAATAATTAATAGTTTGCTCACTCTGCTTTTTAAGAATGCCATCAATAATGCTTTATATAATCTTTGGGAAAAAACCTACAAAATTCCACTGGCACAAATATTTTTTCCATTTGCTATCCCTAAAATAGAGAAACTGAGAGTCTTCTAAACAGTTTCTCAGCTACTGACTGAGGCTTGTTTTTATACAGGCTGAAACTCGGTGGCTGGGAGATTATTATTAGGTCATTATATGTTTCTGCTTTGAAGATTATTCTTTGGAAAGTGTCACACTTGGTTATCAATCTCTTTCTGCAGCAAGTTCTGGCTGAACCAAGAGGTAAAGTTAGCATGTAAATTGTCCTGTAAGGAAATTGCATATATCACAAGGATTTTTTTACTCCTGTCACTACTGCTTTTTCTTCAGTCACATGTTGGGCATTGCAGACATGTATGGGCTGGATGGACTAAAAGAAGTAGCTATCTACATTTTGAAAAGAGATTACTGCAATTTTTTCCAAAAGGTAGGTCACTTCTCATGCTACATTGTGAGCTATGGAGCCTGAGAATTTCAAATCTATTACTTAACCCTAAATCATAGTGACAAGATGTGTAAGAACTACGTGATCAAGGTGTTGGCTGAAGTCAACAGTCCCTGTTCTCAGGTGTGAATCTGGGACAGATGGGAATAAAGCCTGTGATATCATCCACCTATTTATAGACCCTCGGAAACCCCATCTGATTAAAAGCAGTATTCCACATGATTAATTCAATGTATTAAATTACACTAAGTATAGTTTAATATGTGCTATTGTAAATGTAACTGTTCTTGGTGGGCATGTGGAAATGCTGTATATTTGCATATCTTGTTTCATGGGCATATATTTAGAAAAAAATGTTAGTTCAATTAAAATTGGTTTAAAAACAAACACCTGCTTAGAATTGAGCATTTTCATGCATTAGGCTCATGAGGCTGAATCCTACTTTCCTGACATGTGGAAATAGATGACTGCATAAAGGCAAAAAACTTAAATACGTGGCAGCTGACATTACTTCTGAATCTTTAAACTGAAGATTTTGTACTTCTGTATGGTTTCTGTAAATCAAAATGTACAGTAATTGTGATAATTTTCTAACAACTCTAGCCTGTTCCTGGCAAACAGCAACCTGTACTAGAATGCATGGCTATTGCTCATTCATTGGGAGTGGAAAACCTATATGCTGCTTGCATGAAGTAAGTAAAATAAAATAAAATTGTTTTAATTTATCTGCTTTCTGTTGAAATTATTTTATTTTGCAAGATAAGGTTTATTTTGACATATGAAATGTTTACATTTTAAACGTTTTTTTCTTCACAATACTTTAGAGGTATCACTTTTGCTAACAAGTGAAGATAGAACGTTTTTCATCTTCCTTACCTAAGAATGACTTTCTTTTCAACAGATGGGTAGAAAAACATTTTGCAAGATGTTTTTCAGAGAAAAGCTTTGCCAATTTACCTACTGAACTTCAGAACAATTGTCTTGTTATGTTGATTAACTCTTTGGTAAGTAGTGTGCTTTGTAGAAAAATAGAGCAATGTAAATATTTTCCTTATTTAGCTGTACAATGTAATTTAAGAGGTAATAAATACAGTTTCTTAAATCTGTAGTACATTTATACTATGTAAAATTTCCAATTAAAATAAGTTTTTAAAACTATTTTGATGTGAAATGTCATTGTTATGCTTCATGACATACAGTCTAGTGATCATCACATCCAAGTCCACTATAATAATTGAAAATATGCTTATGAAACACAGCAGTGACATCATAATGCAACATTATGGAAGTGTTCAAGGCCAGATTGGATGGGGCTCTGAGAAACCTGGTCTAGTGGAGAGTGTCCCCGCCTACAGCAGGGAGGCTGGGATTAGAGGACCTGTAAGGTCCCTTTCAATCCAGGCCATCCTATTATTCTCTGATTATGTATTTGGATAGTGAGGACAGGAAATCACTGTATCAATTTCTGTGTTACATGGTGGCATACATAATTTGTGACTGCCTTTTCATCTTTACCTGTATTCTAATTTGGAAAAAATTGACTTTTTTTTTTTTTCAGACCTCAGGTGGTTACTGGCTATAAGGGATCACAAACTGTTTGTTTACAGGCAGGCTGACTTTACAAAAATAAAGTAGCAGTATAGTATCCAAATCTTTTACTTCTCAGATAATGGTACTACACTGGTCCCCCCAGTGCTCAGCTTTCATTTTTTGTGGCACACACTTACATTGTTCCAATTTTGACCTGCCTAAATTTAAGTATTTTCTAATTGCATTTCTGTATAAAACTATGCTCAGAGCTGACTTAAGGTAACTGAACTAGACCTGTTAACAGAAATTTGGTCAAGTACTCAGCCTGTAAATACATTGAATTGTAACATATATGAAAAGTTTGTAGAAATAAAGGTAAATCAATAGAGCTGCTGCCAAACGTGACTGTCTGTGTATGTAACTGTAATGTGGATTGTCACAGACAAAATGTAATCTAACTAGCTCAGGTGACATTCACAGCATGATTTTGGTTCTAGCACACAACTGACAACTAAATATGTGACATCTCATACATCTCATGGTGAAGTCCTTGTCCCCATGTCTGTGTTACCCACACTCAATAGCTCTGGTGTGGCCATGGACACTGTCAAACATGGCCCTGTTCAAGAGTTGCACTCTTGAATGGTTCTGGCCAAGAACTACCCCTGGCTGAAAGGACTGTGAAGCCTTCTTGGGACTGGTTTTTTCAGGACTTCTGTGATGAAGTACTTAAAGTGCTGATGCCAGCAGGTCAGCTAGGAGTGGCAGCTGCAACTGCACATTCAGGTGAAAGCCTGAAAAATGACCAATTTCAGAGCTATGTGCCTTTAGGTTGGATATTAGGTAAAGGTTCTTCCCCCAGGGCGTGTTTGGGCACTGGAACAGGCTCCCCAGGACAGTGGTCACAGCACCAGCCTGGCAGAGTTCCAGAAGTGTTTGGACAATGCTCTCAGGAACAGAGTGTGACTCTTGGGGATGGTCCTGTACCAGGCCAGGAGTTGGACTCTATGATCCATGGAGGTATCCTTCCAGCTCAGCTGTGATTCTGTGATCAAGAGAAGCTTGAGAATATCCACAGTTATAAAACCTGAACAGTTCTACCACAATACATAAATCTAACAGAATAAAGATGGCAGCTGTAATACCTCAAGAGTGTGTCTAGTATCTCAAGGTGCTGGGCATTCTGCCACTTAATTATATCAGGATACTGAGCTGTTCCTAGAATATACACACAGCAATGTGTATCATACATAGGATAAAATTTGAGAAGTTCTAAGTAACATTTTCAGATACAGATCAGCTCATTCTGATCTAGAGCTGTTCATAGTTAAACCACCACCCACCTCCAACTCCAAACTACCTCAGGTGTGTACTGTAGCTATGAGCACATGTAGACACAGTTCTAGGTTCTTCTCTAGGCCCTTGTGCAACATTATTGGGACAGTTGAGGTAAATATTCAGGCCTTCCTTCCCCTCTGCTTATTCTAGTATATAAAGATGCTGTGGTTACAACTTGTGTTGAAATACACATGCTACCTTGCCAGCTTTTGCAGAACAGTCATGGCACTGTGGTACTTGGTACTGCCCAGCTTTGCTGAAAGGTTTTTGCAGTTTGGACTAAAGTGGGGTTTAGTTCCCATATTAATGATTTCAAATTTGTGTTGGTGTGCCTTTGTAAGATTCACTGGTATTTTGTGGACTGAAATCTTTAAGGTGTCTAGAGTTACAAAATTAAATGACAAAGCATAAGCCTCTTCTGCCCAGAGAATGGTTCTGGTGAGCATTCATTTCAGCGTTTAAGACACCCATTCCAAAAACTTGTGGAATTCCCAGAGGAGTTTTTCACAATCTGCAAAAATGCTTTAAGCCTGCTTGAGGGATGAAGAAGAAAAAGTCTGACATCAGTTTTGCAGGGGCTACTGTATGATTTACAGTCCCTTTTCTCTGCTGCTAGAATTCTCTTCTGTAAAACTTTAAACAGTTCCACTCAGTTAAACAGTATAACTCTGCTGCTCCTTTCGTTTACTGATGCTGGAAATGTAAAACCTAGGTAATGGGACAGCCCTTTAGAGGAAAAAAAAAGGTGCAAAGAAAAGGAGATTGTTGATGGGAAAATCCCTGGGAAACCACAATGATTAACAGAGAAACATTAAAATGGGAGTGTAGTTTAAAGCACTGTCCAGGTGCTTGATGTGTGCCTATCCCTGATGTCTCAACTTCATACAAGAAAATTACTGGGTTTTTAGATAAGTAAAGTGGACTCCACTTTAAAATGGTTAGGAAAAAAGTACAGTAAGAGAAGTAAAATTTAGTTAGAACCACTTCTACTAAGTGCTGATTTAATTAGAAGTCAATGAAGGCATTTTGTATTTCACTGGAAGTGTCTAATGGGAGTAAATGCTTATTGCCTTGTGAGCAGGGGTTGAACTCGTGGCAATTCCAAAAGCTTGTAATTGAGTCCAGTGGGAGCAAAATCAAACCATGAGCATATATGTAATTCTTAATTTATGTGATCTGCAGAGAAGCAAACTAAGTTTGCCCAAAGATGAGTAAAATAATTTAAAAAATATATTTTAACAATGGATGGTCAGATTTTATCTTTTAACTATAATATGCACAAAGACAGTACTCCCTGCTAACTTGCATAGGACAAATGTGATTGTGATCTGAATTTGCAGTAGGGGTTTTTGTGTCAAATATTTATCTGAATTGTTGCTTTTTCAAGTGTTACTGCATAATTTATCAGCATCCTGCTAGGTCACATTGAATAGAGCTTTCAGGCCATTCTAATGTGGATAACCATAAATTCCAAGTTCTTTTCAAGTAACATGTTAGCCAGTAGAAGTTGCCCTCAGGTACTGTGCTGATGCAATGCATGAAAGAACCAAAGACACAGACCAGGATAATAAATATTAGGATAATAAACTAGGATAAAAAACATGTTTGAAATGTAACTAGAAACATAACAGTTACATTTCTTTGAGAAACTTTAGACAACAAAGAGAGTAAGTTCAGTTAAAACTCCATCTGGGAAGACAAATATTTGTTGTCTGACTCGTTGAAATAAAGCAAAAGGATTCATAATTATGAAAAAGTTTTTTCTGTATCCCAAATGCTAGGCCATCAAACTCACCTAAAACCTCATCTTAGCAGTTTTATTCAAGAATGTATTACATCTTTCAGTGACCTATGATCTTTTTCCTTATTCAGCTTCTCCAGCTAACATTTGCCTTCTTCAGGCCTGCAGTATGTAATGGTGCAGTTGAAAAAATATAATAAGAGCTATTGAAAACTTTACTACCTAACTTCAGGCAAAACTGAACCAATAGAAATTTCTTTTTCTGCTTTAGTTTCAAAGGCATGTATAACATTAAGAATTATAAACCCCAAAATTTATTTAAATAAGGGAAATAATGACATGATTGGATCCCTGTGTAAAAGCTCAGTAACTGAACAGATGCTGTTTTACAATCTGCAATTCTTTAGGTAATTGCTTGGCAACAGGCTAATTTCTGTTTCTGTTTCAAGACCCACAAGAATGCTGCTTTCCGTTTGATGGAGAGTGACCGGCTGATCAATAGCCTGCCCCGAGTGAAATGGACAGAGCCAGCTGTGGCCTTGGCATCACGGCTACATGAGGAATGTGTAACCTTCATTGTTGCAAACTTCCTACACGTAGTACAAAGTGAAGGCTTCTCTGTTTTGTTGCAGGTAAAAGTGCCCTCAGGTTCCTATATGCTTCCAAATAAATTGAATTAGATCACATTTTGGAAAAGTTCAGGCTGCTAATTTACCAAAATAGTTTCAGTACAATTCTGTGGGGGGAAAAAAAAATTCAGGCAGTGCTAAGAGTTTTGGGGGGTGGGTTTTTTCAGGTTTGTTTTAAAGCATGTAAATGCTCTGATACACAGTGCTAATACTGCATTCAGGTTATGTCCTTCAGTTAAGCAAAAGCTCCAATTGGTTTAGTGGGACAGGTTCTGTGTTGCAAAAAGTACAGATATCAGCTTTGAAAAAGCTTTCAGACCCCTGGAATAACAGCACAGATTTACAAGACTATGAGTATGAGCAGTGTACTCAAACTTCTACTGATTTGTGTTGTGAGTTGCAAAAATGTGGCAATGCTGCAGGTTCTGGAGAGAACTTACCTAGTCATCCAGCCAGTTCATTTGTCCTGTGAAATATGTTTTATAATATGTACAGAGGAGTGAAAAAAATGAAGAGGGAAACATTAAAACAATTTGCCTTTGGATCCAGAGTTGCATAGGGCTGTAAATTCATCACAATGTGTTCCTAAAATTTCTGTTAATGAGCAAGGCCTCAGGATAATTTGCTAGAGGCCAGGAGACGGGTGGGGTTATGGAATGGATACAAAAGAAGATGCTCAGCTTTGGAATACCTCCTGCACAGCTTGATAGCAGATCCTCTCTGCTCAGTAATGCTTTTGCATACAAAGTACACACTTTTGTTTTAAACAACTGCCTTTTGTTGTTTCCTCAGGCACAGGCAATGAGCAGCAAACCTGACCTTCTAGAACTAATTTTCAATGCAATTGAAAAAAGCATTAATAATGAAAATAGCTGCTTTCTTCTTGTAGCAGTGGATATGTTGTTGGACTCTGCAAATGTGAAGGAGATGGTAGGTTCTTCAATGTGCAGTGTTTGTAGAAAAACTATTCTGGTGCAGTTCCATGTCATGGTTCAAATCAGATGATATGGTGTGAGCTCAGATGGCTCAGTCATGCAACTGAGGTCATACAGAAAAGCATCTGCATAAATCCAAGGTCCTTTTGGAAGTACAGAAAACGTAGGCATTTGTTTATTTAAAGAGAAACCCCATCCTGGCAATAAAAAAATTCCTGTGTATTACTGAAAGTGTTAAGTCCTATGGGCAACACTGCCCTATTGATCTTTACTATTACTTTAAATCTGTGATAAGAGAAAAACTTAGCAAAATGTTGCATTACCTAAAACTTACAGGGGAAGAGAGCTTATTCTCTTCCTCCCTAAATATTTCCCCCACTTTTAGTGAAGGTTACAGGTACGTTTGCTTTTGTTTTAAACTGTCCTCTAAATCAAGGACGGACACTTAATCCGGTGTGAGTTTTTTGGATTGGGTGGAGGCGTCAGGCTCCATGTGTGTAACATACCGTGTATATTCACACAATCTAAATAATGGCAATTAAAATGTGGTTGACTAATTCTGGGAACAATTCATAAATAGTATGACAAAGAATAAAAAATAAATGAAACATTAATTACTGCAATCTGGTGCTATTATAGATTTACTTGGTCAAAGCAATGAAAATTTAATCAAATACATTATTTTTCCCTGGAGTATTTGACCTTGTTGTGACACAGCTGACAGTGAAGAGCTATTATGAGGTTCATTTAAAAAAAAAAAAAGAAAAGGAAAAAAAGAGCAATGAGAGCAATGTAGTGTTTACTAGTGCTATAATTTGTAGGTTTTAAACTATAGAAAAAATCACTGTGGTGGGCAATAATCCTTCAAAAATAGCATCTCCATCTACCAGACCGTTATAAAATATAAGTGATGACATCATTGATCTAGCTTAGGGAGTAAGTAGATTCTGAAAGGAATAATGACTGGTTGCTATGACAATATGCCCCTCGCCAGCTGCTGATTTGTTACTTGAACACAGGGTTTTACGTGCAAGATCCTGGCGCTGCGTGATAAGCTCTGGGTCTTCCTGGTTCAGTCTTTTTATGCTGTTCGTCACACAGAAGGCTGGAAGCTGATGAGGCCAGAGCATCAACAGAAAATACAAGCAGGTATGTCCAGCATCAAACGGCATTAGAATGTTTTAGCAATCTGTTTAGTGGATACAATGCAGATGGAATTGTGGAGCCTGATATAAATTAAAGCAAAATTTGTGCTGCTTTGTGTTTTGAAGTGGTGTTTTAGAATGGAAGCAAGCATGATAGCATGCTTAGGTAGTTTCAAACATGGGAATCAGTAAGTCATTTTCTATGAAGAGTCTTCCCTGCTTTTCTTTTTAGGAGTATATAAGATAGAACCCCCCCCCACCACCACCACCACCATCATGTAGATGGATTCTGCTCTTATTTACAGCTACTCTAAATAACTGAAAACACTGCAGTAGGATTAAAATCCTGATCTGCCTCATTTTTAAGGAGATAAGAGCTGTGGATGAATTAAATTTGCACAAAGCAGATTATCCATTCCATGAATTCCGTTTCTGTTCTTTGTCATTTTCTCCATGATGTATAAATATTGCTCATCTCTTGCATAACGCTCATCCTGTGCACTGTGAGCAAATGCAGATAGCTGGGCTCCTTGGCTGATTGGCATTGTGATCTTGTGTGTGCTGCTGCAGAGAGCCCCTAAGGAGCGGCATGGTGTGCTCTCAACATTTTAACAGACAGCACTTCCAACAAAAAGGAGTTTTTGTTCAGAATGCTCCTTTGTTTTGAAGTACACGAGTATTCTGAGGATGTGGAACTGATGATGGAATTCAGGTTATGGTTTAATATTAGCTTTGACAGTACAGTGTTGTAAAAGAAAAGAATGCTAAATACTTTTCTGAATTCAAATCACTTTTGATTCAAAAGAGATGTGAACATTTTTCTGTCCTTTTTGTTAAAGACATTATTAGCAAGGATGTAATAGTTATATACCTAGAGGTAAATGAAAATTTTATTCTACAATTACATGCTGAAAGATGCAGTGACAGTCTTTCTAAGCATGATTTAGGAATGTAGTCAAGTAATATCTCATACTACTCTGTAAAACAGGGGTAGGATTTCTTCTTGATTATAAAATCCTTCAGAAGTGGAGGAGTTGGCTTTAGGAAAAAGGGTGGGTTGTTCTGATTTGGGGTGGTTTACTTTTAAGATGATTGTGTCCCTGTTCTGAATGATGTTTTGGCTACTTTACACTAGTGCTTTCAATAGAAAAAAATATTTAAAATCAAGGTGTGTCTTAATTTTCCAAACTCTACACTGCCAAAAATTGTTTTCTTTTAGGTTAAATTCTGACTGATGTTCCATACATTTTATATATGAAAAGGCTGAAATGTTTGCATTAATTATCTGGTTTTAATTACAGGCAAAGCAATCATACAATATTGGTAGACAAATTTTAATCCTCAGATGAAATACATCTAGGATAACTTAGATCAACTTTCATCTTAAAGATTTCTGGTGGTGGCTTTTCTCCTAGAAATTTAGCCTGTATAGATTTAGAAGCCTATAACAGAGGAGGAAAAATGCCAAAATAAGAGAGATGATATTGTGGATTTTTCATTTACAATCTGTCTTGTGTTTTCTTAGGCACAAGTTTATAAGGATTTTGTCTTAATATATTGGTATGTATTAACATGCAGAGTCATTGCTAGAAAAAGGATTAGATCCCTGGGGTGCCATTTTCAGCATATCTTTTGTGTGATTTTTAGAGACCTCTATAAAAATTATTTTTAGTATCTTCAGCAAGAATTCAGCAGAATTTTTGTATTATACATGCAAAAAATGTTTCCATGTGTAGTACCTCAGAACATGAGACACTCAATGCCTACGTTTTTATACATTTTTTGCAAAACCTTTTTTCCAGCTGAAATATGAATACAGACATAAATGAAACCTATCGATTCTGGGTCTGGTGTCTATAAATATCCCTTTTGTGTCCTACAAGTGCAATTGATTCAAAAGCTTTGTTGAAAACTGCTTTCCTCCCAGAGTACATCAGATTTAAAAAAAGGCATTCACTGCCTGAAAACTCCACATGACAATCACAGGGATAATTCTCATGACATTACGCTGCATGCTATCTAAAGAGGCACTATCACCTTAGTGTGTACATTTAGATATTTTGGCTTTGCTAGTTTTGAAAACTAATATAATTTACTTTGATGTAATTTATATTTTCTTTATATAGTATAAATAAATACGTTATAATTAATGATACACTTAAAAGCCATTAGTACTCTAAATTTGAAGGTATCTTTTTGTAAATTTTGTACACTTTTAAAGGTCTCAGTGCACTGCTAGCTTTAAATGAATTGAGCTTGGATAAACAAAAGTCTTACTGTGGACATGGGGAAACAGAAGAGTTAAGTAACTTGCTTATGGCCATGTGGTGTCATTGCAGATCCCACATTTTTTGTTCCAAACATAAAACTATATATTTCCACTTAACATTTGCCATGTCACCAAAATTAGCCTTTCTAGCGTAATCAGGACCCAAATAAGTGCTTTCTGATTTCACATGATGTTAACTGAGTAGGCTGGCTTGATTTCTGTCCCCCTTCTTTCCTGGCAAACAGTGAAGAAACTGCTTGTTCCTTTTACAGTTGCATTTGACAAGGGTGATGACCGAAGACTTGGCAAAAAACCTGTATTCACCAGTTCTCAGGTAAACATTTATATCCAAACATTTAAAACATTCAGATAATTGCAAACAAAACTATTTTCATTATTTGTGTTAAAATAATACTTTTTTTTCCATGTTGCTTAATGGAACTTGTTTTTTAAAAATCTGTATTTTCTTGTAAACTGTTTCTGCAGAATCAGTAATGATTACTGGAAACATCTTCGGACTTTAGACTGTGTTCTGCGACATTTTCAAACAGATAAGCTCAAATAAAAGGCAGGAATTTGTGTTCAGAACCTCACATTCCTCTCTTGCTACATAATGAAACTCATCTGTTTCCCAGAGCAAATGGTTTGCTACTGAGCTAATGAATCTCTGCTATGATTACAAGCCACCACAACACTGAGTCTGTTACAGTCCCTGCTCTAAAAAATATTTATTAGTGCCCTCAATAGCTCTTCTACTGAAACTCACACTCAAAACTACATTATTAATTGGTAAAAAAACAGTTTGGGTTTAACATGATTTGACAGTCTTTCGTACATTGCAATGACACTGGTATCACAAAGATTCTCTTTCATGCATTTAATTCTCCATGTTTGAGTTCCTCTTGACCTGAGAGAATCAATATTGGCATTTCTATGCGGATACACTGTTGGTAATGGTTAAAATTATCACATGTTGTAAAATAATTTTTGGCTTTATGTCTGTAATAATGCATAGTCTTTATTCCTTTTTGGAAAATATGCACATATAACTCAAAAAATTTTTCTTACTTAAGCAGACACTAATAATATAAATAAGTAAATATTACAGAGTAATTTGTCCAAAGTAATAACAACTCAGATATTTCTGTCTCCTCTACATAGAGCAGTACTTTAATATTCTTGAAAGCCAGCAAACTGAGCTAAAATATGCATGTGTATGTATATACATTTTTATATAAAAATTTACTTCTATGTTGAATCTTGTTGCTTTAGATTCATGTACTACTTTAAAAGTAGATGTGTTTCAGAAATTACAGACTATGGATAGTTTGGTGTTACAAGTATGTTTTGTTTGGGTTTTTTTTTCTGATGCCATTTTTTTTCCCTAGCTAAATAAAACTACTACTGCATCTGTTGGTGTAAGGAATTCTTCCTGGGCAGAACACGGCAAGAAAGATTGCTGGGGAGAGTCTTCCACTAATCAGGATAAAATGAAATCTGATGGATTAGGAGCATCTGGACATGCATCCACCAATAGAAACACTGTTAATAAGACTCCAAAGCATGAGGATGTAAAGGGGAAAGATGGCAAAAAATTAGTTTCCAAGATTACTAAGGATTCCAAACCTGGGGAAAAAGCTGCTTTGCCAAAGGCTAGAGCTGTTATAAAGACAAAAATAGAAAATAATGGAAATGTGAAGGCTGAAAGCATGCTTACCAAACAAGATATAGAAAAGACGACATCTGCAAGTGGACAAAAAAATTCAGGAAGCAGCAAAGGACTAAGGAATCATGAAGGAAAAATTGCAGGTGCCAGACCTAAAGTGCTGACAGTAACCTCAAGCACGCAAAACAAAACAAAGCCATTGAAAAAAACCACAGGGAAGGAATCTCCCTCATTGGTGACTGTGGCAGCAACTTCCAGCAAGTCAGCAAATTCAAACACAGATATCCAGACTGCGGGTGAACAGACAGAGGAACCCAAAGAGGATAAATCAGTAGAGGAAGGGAAAAAACAGACTGGTAATTTTTTATAATTCTGTCTTTAAAGTTCTCTTCTGATTGGTCCCAGGCTGGCCATACACTGAAAACCAGCCAGGAAAGCTTTAAAACAATCTACTCTCAATTGGTAAGAGTTACATTCTTCCCCTGTAAATGAGTATAAGCTGACTTTATGGTCAGTTAACAGCCATCTAAAACAATAAACATTTTACAACTTTAGCATGTATGGTCTTCTCAATAACTGATCTTCATGTATTAGATTTTTTCATTACTTATATGCAGTGCATTTCCCTCTGTAATTAACTTTGAATTTACCCTACAGTAGTGAAAACAAAGGCATCTGTGAAGGTATCAAATGGAGTCACCACCAAAAAAAAGAAGACTGAGCTTGAGGCTAATGTCACAACAAGCAGGTATGTTACAAAGCAATATGCTGCTTTATAGATCAGTGCATGAGTGTATGAGTTTGGGAAGGAAGGTTTCAGGTCAACTATTAAGCTTACCATTACTCTGAGAATGGCTGTCTGTAGGATGTTATTTGCAAAACAATTTGAGTTAGCTATTGGCAACATTGCTGTAAAGATAATTGGTTTGGCTTTTGTCTTGGACTGTTGCATGCTAATAATTTTTAAATTGTTATAAGTCATTCAGAATTCTGCATACTGGAACAGTTAATGACTACACAACGTGTTGTAAACTTACCATTTCTGGAATAGTTTAGATTAAACGCGACAGGAGACAGCTGAAGCTAAATTGTGAAATGGGTCGTTATATATACATGTTTGTATAGAAATTAAAAATATAGGTATATATTTAATTTTTATTTTCAAAAAGTTTACTTTTGAGGTTGCATTTTCAATGTTTATATATGTGTGCACACTAAAACACATATATTTCTTGTTTAAATATAATTAAACGTTGCTAGATCTAAGCCTGGAAATAATGGACGTCATGATTTCTTTGCAGTCTGACAAAAAAACCAACAGGAAAAGGGTGTAATGAGCAAAATGTACAAGCTGTTCTAAAGAAAAAAGGGAATGTGAGTATGAATTCTGCAACACAGCAAAAGACTCAAAATACACCTACCAATTCTCCCAAGAACCAAGGTAAAGTTTCATACAGCAATTAAATGATCTGCCACTATTATGCAAAGCTTTGAGGATTGTTTGGTTTTTAGCACAACTATTTGGAAAAATCTTCTGGAGAATTCTAGGTTTTTTCTATATTTCACTTTTGGTGACAATCCTAAACTGTTAAATGCAAATTAATGTGTCAACTTCAAAATACTTAAAAGCCGGTCTTCACTGCCAGTCTGTGTTTTCTTCTGCTTGTTTAATCTGCATTGCAGACTATTCCATTTGCTGATCCCCTGCGCTTCTGCATTTGGAATCATGACTGAGCTCAACAGAAATTCTGGAGGTTGAGCATTTGTAATAAGCCTCAAAGATCTGGACTGCAGACTGCTTTATGCCTCCCTAGTTTGGTGTTCTCCTATTTCTGATACTGATACGGGCCCCAAACAAATACTCAATTTCAACAGCTACTGATAGCAGGGGTAGGCAATGACACTGTAGAACACAGAGAGGAAACACTGCTTTAGAAGGATACAAAGTGTTAAGGATGGAGCTCCAATATTAAAGTTGTATTATCTTAAGAGAAGACACGGGTTCTGTCAATTTGTGGTCATTAAAGATCTTGCAGTGTTTTCTGACTGAGCAGGGACATTAACTCTGGCATTCTAATCACATCATAACTAATGTAATTATTTTCTGCCTCTGTTCATTTCCTCTACTATATAAATTGAATACAGTACTCATCACTTCCTGTGCTAAGCTGCTGTGTAGTGTTTGTATGCATTATTAGAGAGCTGCTGCTTTGTTCTCCAGGGATGACTACTTCAGTTACAGGCTCAAGTGATTCCTGTAGGGATATTCTATGAACTCCTTTAAAGGTGCCAAGATGGTATTTTTGTCTCCTATTTGATATTTCAAATCTTAATTCTTTAACAAACCTTAAATCCCTTAGTTACATTAAAAGTTGAGTAACTTGTTTCTTAACATAAACAAACATTAACATAAAATTGGTGAATATACTGTGACTGGCACATACAACCTTTATAGTCTTTTTTACTGTTTGTTAGGACCTCAGGGGGAATCACCAAATTCACTGAAATCAGGAATGTCTCCAAAACATAATGAAGAAAAAAATGTGTTACAACACCTGGTTCAGACAACACTCCCAGAAAAACAACCTTCAGCTAAGAAGAAGAGTGTCAAACAATCACAAACACCTGTAACAAAAGCCACTTCAAAAATAACACCTAAGACTCTGGCTCCATCAAAGAATGAGACTACAAATAGTAAAGACCTGAAACAGAAAACAACTGTATTAAAATCTCAGCCCTCTGCCCAAAAGCATTCAAGGAGTGATTCTCCTGTTGTCCAGAAGAATATGCACACCTCTGAGCACAGAGGTTCAGGACAGAAACTTGAGAAAAACATGGCTGATGCTGTGGCAGGTCAGCTTCATGACAACAATGAATGCTATTCTGCAAATGAATCTTTAAAATCTGTCATGGAAAGTAGCAGTGACAATAAATTGCTGGAGTCCTGTCAATCCAATAAACAAAAATTACCAGATTCTTCTGAAACTGTGCCATACGAAATACAATCTGAATCTTCTTCTCCTCAAACTGCAGAAGAAACTATTTATAAACTGAATGTTTCACTACCAAATGACATGGAAACAAGACAAATCTGTGGAGATCAGACTGGAATTAGAAAGATTGAAGATCCAGAGAAAGATGATAATACAGCTGAATTTCACTGTCATGCACAGTCTTCCAATGATGGATATTCAGACTTTTCCAAGGAAACCAATCAAAAGGCTATTGTTTTAGGAGAACTGGTGAAAGATTCAAAATCAACAAAAGTCTGTAATGAACAGAGTGATAAAATAAACTCTGAAACGGGTCGTAACTATGGTGAAAATGCTTTGTCAAGCTTTTCCCAAGTAACCAATAAAGAGGATGAGACGACATCTTCTCAGATCCACGTGGAAGGATTTCTTACAGTTGATGAACTGTGTGATACATCAGCCTTGACTGAATATAAATCAGTTACAACTGATTTAGACGATGCTTCGGAATGTTCCACAGAACAAATAACAGAAAAATATTCACCTAATTACACAGAGCTTATAGAGCCTATGGAAATGCCAGAAAACCATGAAAATGCAGAAATTCCCTTTGTGGACCACTGGAGTACTGGTGCTGTAGATCCAAAAGAGAGTCCTGAATCAGATACTGGCAGTGCAACCACATCCTCCGATGATATAAAACCAAGATCAGAAGATTATGATGCTGGAGGCTCTCAGGACGATGAGGGATCCAATGAAAGAGGGATTTCTAAATGCAGTACTATGTTATGTCATGATTTTCTTGGAAGAAGCAGCAGTGACACAAGTACACCTGAGGAATTAAAAATTTATGACAGCAGCCTAAGAATAGAAGTGAAAATGAAAAAAGAGGGTTCTGATCTCTTTCGTGTTAATTCAACAAGTGATGATGAAATACCAAGAAAAAGATCTGAAATTTGGTCCCATCAAGAGAGGTCACGGACCACGACTAGAGAAAGCAAAAGTTCTACTTTTGGTAATGCACAGTTTACTCAGGAAGCAGACCAAGTTTCTTCTTCTGCTGATGAAACGGAAGATGACAGATCTGAAGCAGAGAATGTTGCAGAAAACTTTCCCCCATCAAATGTTCCTACTCAACAGTTCCAAGGAATTGATAATTTAGCTTTTGAGGATGCAACAGAAAATGATACTGCAAGTCAGGAGTTTTCTAAAACTAAAAATTTCAAACGATCTGTTTTACTTTCAGTTGATGAATGTGAAGAATTGGGAGCTGACGATAAAGTAGAAACTCACACTTCACGTCAGCACTCAATAGATTCTCTTACTCCTTCAGAAGTATTTGACAGTGTTTCTCAAGAGCACCATGGAAAGACATTTTATTCAAGATACTCATTGGAAACTGAGGATGGATTCCTGGATGGCAAACAGCAAAAGCATAGAGACAATAGATCGGATAAAAGTGGAAGTTCTCTCCTGCATCTTCACAATACCGAAATCCCAGGAAAGGAGAATCAAGGTGCTTCAATGACTGAACAAAATTGCCCAGAGAAAGTGTATTCAGCAGGTAGTCCACATCCAGGAGAAAACCAGCAAGTAAATATGAAGAATGAGATGGCTAGTGAATTTCACCAGTGCAATAAGTACTTAGACAATGATGCAAAATCTCAAGAAAGACCATGTCATCTGGATCTTCAGCAGAGAGAAACTAATTCTGATGTGCAAAAGAGCAGCTGTGCAAAACCTGTAGAAGCCAGTAAGAATCAGATGCTGACTCAGGAAAGTCAAGTGAGAGACAGTCAACCAGCAACTACTGAATGCGCTAATACTGATTTACTTCCAGGTAATGTACAGAAGTAGAAACATTCAGTCATTCAAAACCAAATTAATAGGGAAAGCTTTGGCAATTTGTCTGGGATTGAATCCTGAACTGAAGTAATTTTGGCTGAAACGATATTTAAATATTTTTAAGTATTTCACTTGGGTAGAGAATGCCTGTCTGTTTGAAATATCCGTCAATACCCTGCTGTTCAATGAGAAACTTGACTACAAGACAAGAGATTTTATGTAATGCTAAAAGAAAGATTGGATGCAGTTGTCTGTACTTCAGTTATTTTTGATCCAATCTAACATTGACAGCATCAGCTTTTGATGGAATCTTAGTATTTCTTTTGTCTGCTTGACAACATATAGTATGTCTGAATGGGATGTGCAATAACTAAAGTAATAACCTTAACTAAAGCGCACTGAACTGTTTACCTGAACAGTTATATGCATTACTGTTGTAATTTATTTATTTATATATTATATACAAATTTGGATCATTCTCCCACTGAATATAACTGAATATTTGCCATATACACCAGTGGGAGTAGGTTTGAACTCTGCTTTAGAGCTTATGAGATGTCTAAAATTCTAAATTTTACCAGTAAAAGCTTATTTCCTAAAGAGAGATTATACTTAGAACTGATGCTTATATACAAAAAAGTTCTAACTTGTTTCATGTAGCTAGATGAATATTTGTCTAGTTTTGTGTTTTGTCTTCTTTATATCAATAATTCAGTCTGTTTATCCCATCAAAAATATACAATAGTGTTGATTACAACTATTGTGTATTCGAGAGTAATGAAACACTGATGATGAGCTATGTTCAGCCAGACCACAGAACAAGAAGACATTAAAAGTTGTACTATTTTTTTTAAGTTTGCTTGCCCTTGCCTGCAGCTGCCCTTGCATGTGCAGTGTAGAAATAAGCCTGTGGATAAACAATTTTGGTTTTAATTCTCTTCTAAGCTGACATAGCTTAAGTCACCATTCAGTAATCATTCTCTATTAATTCCCTCTATGCACCTCCTGGTCTAAATTTAATTTATGTAGTAGATGAGAAATTTCATGTGCATTAAGTGTATATTTACATTGTCATTTTCTGTATCAGAAACTTAATTATGGAGGTTATTGTTAATTACCAGTGGTGATTGCTGCTTTAACTTAATTTATAAATCATAGTTTGTTTTTTATATAGGAAATAAATGCCTCAAATTTTGTCAATTTTGTATAACCCTCCATCCCCCCTTTTTTAACCTGATTGGATTGTCCTTCCTGAATGAATTAAATTTTGCTCTACACAGCCCTGAGGGGAGGATCATCTACAATTTTTACATTGTACAGTATTGTGAATTATTTCAGGAGACATAGATGATTATGACACAATGGCACAAACCTGCATGTATGAACATCGGCCTTCAAAAACCCTTTCTCCAATATATGAGATGGATGTTGGAGAAGCCATTGAGCAGAGGATGGATTCAGAAACAGCAGTTCTAGAGATGGATTTTGAAGATCAACAGTTTGCAGAACAGGACTGGACTCTACTCAGGCAATTGTTATCTGAGCAGGACTCAAATATAGATTTCAAAAACTCTGTTCCTGAAGACCTTAACTTAGCACAATGTCTTATCAATCAGACACTGTTTCTGGCACGAGATGGTTCGAATCCTCAGGGTACCTCACAAGTTGACACATTCAGCAGGTGGACTGAACTCATGTCTCCACTTGACGATTCCTCAGCAAGCATTACAGTGGCAAGCTTTTCATCTGAAGACTGTTCGTCCCCTCAAGGGGAATGGACAATTCTTGAACTGGAAACCCATCATTAAGGTGTCAGCTGTTTGCAACTGAACTCCAACCCATTCCCCAAATCTATTTTTGATGAGTTGTTTCCATACCATAATGAAATACTGCATCAGTCAAGAACGAGCAATTCTTGATACTGAGGCAATCTTTCTGATAAAATGAGGTAAATATGTTAACTTATCATCTAGATTTAATCACAAGTACAATAATTTTTCAAGACTTAAATGTATGTCTTTTCTAAAAATGAACTTGAGCATGTATTTTCTAGAATTGTTAGAAAAATTAGATGACATGAAAGAAAAGTCTGGGTTTCTGCCCTCCCTTTTTTCGTCTTTTTTCACATTTAATGTTCTCATTGATCAAAAATTTAAAGATGAATGCACTATTAGTAGACCTATTCCTCTCCTTCCCCACGCCCCCCCCACGGTGACTTCATTTTACAACAATAAAGATTCAGAATGGTTGTGTCAAAAGGTGATGTGTGCCAACACTACTTTAAATGACAGAAAAACATACTTCTATTCAAAGAAAATGTTTAAATCTGAATCTGCCTTGGGCCTTATTATTATGAGCAGCTTGTTTCATCTGTTTCTTCCAGATTTGATTTTTGTATTTTGGTTTTTTTTGTTTAGAAGTTTCCAATAAATTTTTTAAATTGCCTTTTCTTCAAATGTAAGACTTCAGAGGGTCTGTGCTGTATGAAGACCACTGTTTCTTTCATGGAAATGCACGTACTTAAGTAAATATTTTAAATGGCATAGTGCATGAATTCAAAGGAGTTGGTAGAATGTTGCTTCTGCTCTAAGAAACAGCACGTCTGATGTCTCCAAAAGTACATTTGAATCTGAAGTTGTGGTCAGTGTTACATCTGAAGTCTGATGTTAACTAGAATTACCTTCAGGCATTAATTAATTACACTTGCACATTCTCATGCTGAAGTACAGCAAGATCCTCAGGAATTTGGTTTTGTGTGTTGTCAGAGATGCCACATTTTTGGGAGTGGTAATAGGATTATTGCATCTTCATTATTATCTCTAGTGTAGCTTTTATAAATTGAGACTAAATGTCACGATAACCTTTCTTTTGACTCAGAGTGAAATAGGATATACAGATCATTTTGCTGCTTTTGGCTCTGTGGGTATGGAAAGGACTGATTATTGTCTTTTTTGATTGACAGGGGAGGAAGGACTGAGAAATGTTTTGTAATTCTTACCTAGTCAGAACTCCTGAAACATACAGGGTTGTTTTCCCTGCAAAGGTTGGACCCTCTTAAGATATCTGCATTATGGAAATAGTACAGCTTGTCTTTCACACAGCTTAAAATCTAAAAAGGAAGTATTCTACCTCCTCTTAGTCACTAACAGAAGTGCCTTCAGAAGTGGGTGCCATATAGGAGTAAAAGGCTACTAACATTCTATTTTGGTTGAAAGAATAGAAGCACACAATTTAAGCTGACTGTAACCACTGATAACATGCTCAGTTCTGCAAGCTTTTGCACAATTCCAGCAGTGCACCTTAACTTTCTTGACAAACTGCATTTATTTTTGTTCATAGTCAGAAACTCAGTTCTGTGGAGATATGAACTTGCCCTACTGTATGATTAAAGAAGTTATGACTTTGGATTTGACAGACTAAAGATCTCTGAGGCAAACTAATTTATCTAGCAAGGCACTTCGTTGAATTTCTGGTACAGAAGTAAAAGTAATGTTTTATTCTCAAAATGAATGGAGGAAGAAATGTATCTTCTTCTTTAATATCAAGGTAAGGGAAAAAAAGGAAAACCTTCCTTTCTCTTTATGTCAGTGCAGGACTCTAAACTTATGGAAGGAAGATGTTCAGGCTGATCATAAAAATCTTTCATCTGCTCTTTTAGCAGCAGGATAAATAGTTCAAGATATTGTAATTCAAAATATTATAAATGTATTTATACTGTATTTAACCCAGTCTTCATATTGAGGGAGTTAGAACCACCTTTAGTAGTGCAAAACATCAAGAAAACCTATTTTTCACCTTCAGCGTTTACAAGGTACAACAATGGGTGATAATCTTTTGGATAAAATAAAGAACTATAGTACTGGCTATAGTAAAAGATGAAGCTCAAGAGAAGCTCTCACAGAAGGCTAAGGAATAGTGTTTTTCAAGGTCTCTGTAAAGCACTAAAGTAAAAGTTGTTTACCAAAAAGTTTAATCAGCTTTAAAGTCCTGATGATATTCTGACAGTGGGCATTCACATGTTAAAAAAGGTGAAGGGATGGAAAGAAGGGATCCTTTTGCCTATTTTTCGCTTTGCCCATATTTTTAACTTCTTACTGAATTGATAAAGTGACACTGAAAATTGACAAAAAATTCAGGTTTATTGCATGAAATACAATCATATATAGGGTTTTTTTAATTGTGGTTTTTCTCTTTGCATTTACTTTTTCAGTTGTATTAAAATTAAATTAGCTTCTCTCTTCAAGTCCCCAATGATGTTGTTGCAATTCCTTTACCAGTTTTGCAGCAGACCACTGACTAGGATATGCTATTGTTCAGTTGGTACCTAGGCAGCCATAGAATTCAGCTTCCCACAGCCAAATAGTGTCTGTAGAAGTTGCAGGAATAGAAAGTGGTATTGTTTTTAATTCACGGTACTAGAGTGCCTGTGAGGCTTAATCAGACCAGCATCCCACTGGCTAGACATTGTACAAACAAAGAGCAAAAACAAAGACTTCCCACAGAGTGGTTAGAATCCAAGAGAAGACAAAAGACAAAGAAAAATGCACATGAATGGAAAAGTAAAATGAGAGTGTCAATATTTGTCTAGCTGATTAGCAATGGTTTCAGCACATCATCAGTTTAAATAATCATTTTTTCTCCTGCATGCATTACGAGAAGGGGAAACTTTAGGGTGAGAGTTGAAGGCTGGATAACAAGGGAGCTGGAAGAATGTATATTCCTGAGCAGCCTTGTGTGCTGCCTAAACTGTTTGACCTCATTCAGGAGGTCAAACCCTGACCTCATTCAGGAGAATGTTCAAGCTTTAAGACAGGTGTAGGTAGCTATTTGTTTAATGGTATCAGTCACTTGAGTTCTTTGGAGTCCTTCTCATACCTCCTGGCAGTGATTTTATCACTGTATTCTCCTCTTCTCCAAAACATGAGAGAATGGATAAAGGTTTGTTTGAAAACTTCATAGAGAAACAATCAAAGGCAGTGCCATGGGCTCCAAGTGAATCGTGATTATGAGGTCCTGAAAGACCTCTAAAGCAAAGACAAGGTAGATAGATGCATCTGATGAAACAGTGAAAGGGCGTCAGCGAGGAAACTAAAAAGATGGCATAGTCAGAATACTACCCTTGCAGTAGTATTGGGAATAAGAGCAGTGAAATTGCTTTGTCAAAGCCTGAGAAGACCAGGTTGCAGTTAACATGTGCAAGTGACAGCTTAACCTGAGATTGTTCTGTGAATGGGCAAAGATGTCTGTATCCTAAAGAGAGTAACACCACATATAGTAAACTATCAGTGAAATTTAAAGGAGAGGATTTGGAAATCAGTCTCAGATAATGACCCTGATTTGGCCTACCTTGTTATGAAAGTGAAAAATAAGGAAAGAGGCTTTACATGTATGAATGTATTAAGTTTAAAAAAAGACTAGACCTCCAAATGTGTTATCTGTAGGCATAATTACTTTTTTTTTTCACTTGGAAAGTTAGAATCTAATCTGGACTGAAGAAACAGCTCTGCAAGGTTTCTACATACAGATAATAGCTAAAATTGTATTTGTGGAGTAAGTCACCAACAGACATACTGCAGACAGAAAAGGAAGGGCAGATGCTTGGAACTGTACAGGAAAGTGAGGAAGGGTGAAGTTCTTCCAAATAATCTATTAAAAAATAAATTAGGGAAGCAAAGGAAATAAAAAGATGGAGGCAGGAGTCAAATGAGGATGAGAGGATTTAAGGAAAACTGCACCACTGGCTTCACTGAACATAGTCTACAAGGCAGATGAGTATAAAAATCTGGTTTGAGGCTGATTAGGACATGGTTCTTAGGGGCTATGGTCAAATGAGAGATTGGCCCACAGACTCAAAGGCAACAGACAACAGTCTGGTAGAGCCTGACAGAACCGCAGGAAGGAAACTGAGCCTAACCACTAAGAGAGAAACAACAATTAGAAAAGCAGATAATTTAATAATATATTTTGGTTTGCTTTTTCAATGCATGAGATTATACCATGTTTATATAGTGTAGCAAAAGAAATGCAGAGGCTGAGACATACAGTGAAGATCAGAAGAGATAAATAAGCATGAAATGAGATCAGCAGGCAGTCTGGACTGTGATCAGATAAGTGCATAAAAAACCCAGACATCTGCTTTTGTGGTATAGGGGTAATGGAAAGGACACTTCATAAATTCTTAAGTTTTTCCCTTAGAAAAGCTTCCTCTAGAATCAAAGAATTACAGAAAAATTGCAGAAAAATCATAGCAATACAGGAAAATGCAGGCTTGAACTGACCTCTAAAGGTCTGTAGTCCAACCTCCTAGTAAAAGCAGGGGTAACTTAAAAGTTAGATCAGGTTCTTAGGGCCTCATCAATGTCCATAGGATACAAAATTATTATAAAGTCAGCAGGCAGAAACACAATGCTCATGGGAAACAGATATTTGAGATTAAACTATTCTCATTATAATAAAACTACTTTGGGTGTCATTGGAAACTATTAATAATTGAGTACAAGAAATATGGCTAGCTTGCAACATTTTCAGTTCTGGATGATACATGACTGAACTGTACATGCTTAATAATCTTATTCCATACTTTTTAAGGTTTTAAATTATTTCAAAATTATACTCAATTTTTGAGATGGCAAATTTTATTAATATTTTGGAAGAACTAGGGCTAGAGAACTTCCTATGTTTCTCACAAATACTGTCCCTAGGATTTTAGTTCCTAAGTGTTCCCTTAGCATTGTCTATCAGTTTGTTTCAGGGAATATATTAAAAAAAATCACATACCTGTTCTAGGTACATACTGTAGGAGACTATTTTATATATATTTCAATATATATTATTGCCATCTGGAAAATATTAAGTAGCATGCTCATTCTACTTTGCTCCAGAAAACCTAAACCTTTGCATGAAGGAATTAAGAGGTGCTCTTATGTTGTTCATCTGTTGCTGAGAACCAAGCCATTTAGGAATTCATTATTTTGCTTTCACTAATGTAAAAAAAAACTTCTTGTTGACCTCAGCTGAATCAGGTTCAGGGCTTGTCTATATTAATGCATGTACTAGAAACGCTATTTTTCCAATAGATCTATTTCATAGTTTTCTAGTTTTACTCTGCCAATAACATTGTACAATTGTAGGTGTGACAAATTACAGCTAGGAAGACTTCAATTTAGGAGTCATAATTGTATGCCTTCTCTTAATATTTCATGACTGGGGTGATTTAACATTTGTACATTGATGGATGACGTTCTTGCCAGGACTACATAGGAACTGAGCATAAAAGATAAAATGAGACTTATTGCAGCTTTATTACAACAGATGATTCTCTGGAAATGGGCTTTTAGATCTGAAATCAAATATAATTAGAAGCTTTCATCTCTTGCAGAAAATCCATACTGATTTTCATCTTTCTCTCTTGAACAAAAGCTATATGCGATTTTTTTTTAAAATAAGCTTTAATGTTCAGCTTTGGAAAAACTACAGCTCAAATGTCTTTAGCTAATTTAAAACCTAGTTCTTCCTATTGACAACTACTGTGTGTTTAAGGAAACTAAACCTGTAACAGAGAAAAGGGATTTATCTAAAAACTGGATATCAGCTGGGGAAAAATAGTGAGTTTGGTAATTTCTTTGGTTTTTCACATTTGGTATCTAAAACCAGAAGAAGCTATACAGAGCAGGCATGCACAGACACCTGTTTATTTCTTGCATTTGACCTTCCTTTCATACTTCTCTTTGCAATCTGCACTGTACACTCCATTAAGCCACAGTTCTGCAAACACAGAAGTGAATCCACAGCCACATCTGCAGATTGGCTTTCAGCTTAACATTCTCTTTTCAGAGAGGGTAATGGAGCTGACACTGGGGCAGGCACTGTGCATACTCGTGTTTTTGTACGGTACTCAATGGGGTTCTAATCCTGAGGAACCATCTAGATGCAGTTAAAATATGAAATAATTAATAATGGAATTCCATTAAACTGCTTCCCTGCTCTTAAATGATTGCTCAGAAGACTGTCCAGTTAGAGAAATCAAAGTCCTAAGAATCTAACTTTTTGCATTACATGCAACAAAAGTTCTTTCTCTATTGCACAGTAAAATATGAATACATGTCTTCAATAACTCAAACCTCAGTATCTGGAGGGGCTGACTATAACTCAGTAACTAGATACATTTATCATGGAAACTGATGGTCAAAATAGGGTTTGTATACTTACAGATGATGACTCTTAACTGGACTAGAGTGCTATTCTGGGGAACCTGAACAGAGGTTCATGTGCACAAATTTGGGACTCACCCAGTTACCCAGGTAGTCCATCATACTTTGTATTTATGCACTCAAGTGACACTGACTACTCTTTCTTAGCTCCTGCTGAAGTTAGTGTGAGATGCACATTTATAAAGATCACTTTATTTATGTGTTTGAACAGAAAGACTAGTTACTGGAGTAAAAATTTTAACCCATGTACCTTAAATGTGTAAAACACTTTTGAGACTGATCTCACCAACTTACTTTAACCTACAATATCCTCACCTATGCAATCCTTATGTAGGAATTTTTGCAATTTTCTTACAGCTGTGCTTAAAGAAATTATTTTCATTCTTCACTTTTTTTCTAATAACCCTCTTTAGAGTGTGGCATGACATCCTGCCAGTAGAGTTATATCAGTGTGCTTAAGATCAGTACAGATAGGACAAACTCAGTGTACATGCCAGATTCAGTGTAGGTAGTGTAAAAACTCCTTGTGATTTTCACAGAATGAGGTAATATCCACGAACAACAGACCCACCTCTAATTCAAACTTCCTGCCTGTAACAAAATCTTCTCCTATATCTGTAGAGAAAAAAGCCCTTCAGTCTCTGTTTTCTGGATTATCATGTTCTAGTAACCAAGATTAATCCAATATATGTATAATGGGATGCATATGAAGAAAGGTTTGAGTCACTACCTGTAGTCCATGGCTTTATGGTCCTAGAGTATTTTGAGCACTGAATCCTGTGGAGGGGAGGGTGTTAAGCTCTCAAACCAAATGCTTGCATGTTTCCCACCTGCTTGCTTTCCAGACTAAGATAACGAGCTGAGACCTAATTAATCCTATTTTGAAATTATTCCTTGTCAACATAGTGTTCTGTTTCCAGAATATCTGTATGGTTGCATAGTCCCACAACCTTTCTTCCCCATGCTACATACTGAAGGTTCTTAGCTGATTTCTGTATGACAGAAAATAATAAATCCTATGTGTAAGTTAAATGCTGAGTCACTGTACTTCATTCAAATTGTGGACTGCTGACATCAATTTTTATTTGTGCTTTGTAAATGGCAGAAAACCAGTTACTTTCCTTTTCCATCTGTTTAGTGAACCTTCACTCTTTTTTCTCTTTTAAAGGAAAATACTGATTTTTTCTTTGATTGTGTCATCAGAGAACAGGACAGGTGATATGTGTGTGAACATCAACAATCAGGTTTCATATAAAAATACATAGAGATGAAGATACCTATGTAACAGTCCCACAAAATCAAACAATGGTGCTGATGTAGAACATACAGGATATGGGCCAGGAGAGCATAGAGGAACACTAATTTGATGATAGATTTTGCCTTGTCATAAATGACTTATTCATTCAAATGCTTATGCCATTATCTTCATCACGGGTGATGAAGTCACAAGATCTTGCTATTCTTGCCCAAGTGGGGTTCTGTACTCTGCTTCCACGAAATATTTGATATGTTGCCAGACTCAGCCCTGCTCTTTCTCTCTCCTGCAAATTCACCTGTATGTGAAATGCACCATGTAGGTATGTGGGAAAGAAATGCTTCTGAGATTTAAAGCTAAGACTAGCCAAATGTCAGAAACTGTCACAGCTGAGATAACAGTAAGTAGGAAAATAACTTCAGCTCATCAGATAGCCGTCCTCAAAAGTCCCTTTTGGGAAACTACTGTGGAAAAGAATGCTCTGAAGAACACACAATTCAGAAAAATTATTTTCTTTGAGTCTGAGCTCTACATAATTAGTGTTCTGACATTCAGGCTCAAAATAAAAAAAANCAGGACAAAAAAAAAAAAAAAAAAAAAAAAAAGAGAAAGCCAAGTCATGAAATACTCAAATGGTATTGCAGAACAAACTTCTACCAGAATTGTCCCTTGGGCAGAGTCCCAGGGGCTCAGCATGTCCCATTGCATCAGACTTGTACCAGACAAGCATTAGGCCAGGGCAGCTCTCACACAGGAGACAGTGGGGGATTCAGGGTCCATTCTGCTCAGAACCTTCTGTCTCAGAAAAAGTCCTGGTTTTATTTCAAATACCAGCTATTGTCAAATGTAAGTGACAAGCAGAAATATATTCAGTTTCTGGTATAAATATTTGCCAACTGTAATTAAGACACCTAATCTACACAAGTAAATGTATAACAACTGGAGTAAAAATACTGATAGAAAGCATCTTCTGTTAAGATTTGGGTTTTTCTCATTGTCCCGCTCTTATCCATCACTGTACTTTGATGCTTCTCAAGTGATACTGATTTTGGGGGTGTCCAGTTTCATGCACAGTAAGTGGCTATCAGGGAAAAAAGGTATCTGCTAGTATCCCACGAGCCTAAATCCAGTATTTGTATTTCTTTGTAATTAGATTTTTTTAATGTAATAATTCACCCTTTCTTTTATGTACTGCCCATCTCTAACAGTATTACAGCTGAAGAAACTGAAATCTACTTACCTGTTAAAGATATTTACTCTGGGAAACATTCTTTATTCCATTCTATTCCCTACTACTATTTTTTCTCTAATTGAATAGGTGTAACTCAATTAATGCATGTACATATGAAACATAATCCAAAATATTAATTCAGATACACTGTAGTGCAATAGATCAAATATAACCCTTACAAACAAAGCAATTCCTACTCTTTACCCCTCTTGACCACTGAAAATTCATTAATCGTGTGCATAAATTCAAAATTCATATTGACAAATGTTGGCAGGATCACCAATCCTCATCATAAAACTGCTCTATTATTTTATAATTGTACTTTAAAGTAATTCCTGATGTTTTTAAGTCCTTGATTTTTGTGTGCAGTCAGAGCACATGGTTCCACTGTGTTACAGAACACGGTTTCAGTTTGTGGGTCCCATAATTGCTCTCTGGAACACTATAGTCAGGATACCCAATATATCTGTTATTTTCCTTTCATTTGCTGACTTTCACATTTATCCTCCACAAATGCTCAAAAATTCAGTATTAGAAATATTTTACTTACTATGTAATGTAGCATGACATTTCCATACCCTTGCAGAGCAGGGTCGCTGTAACTTGGGTGCATTTGACCAACATGAGACGGAGATCAGATGTGAATCCATGTCTTGTCTGGAAGAAAAAGGAGAAGAATAATTTATAAATTATTACAATGTCTAATTACTTCTATGCAAGCCAAACAATTTGCTAAATAAATGTATATTATTTTTAAAAATATATAAATGAGGTTAGTTTCTTCTATTTTAAAATACCCTAAAATGGGATTTAAAAGAAAAAGCTTTTAGTAATGGATCTGATTTTTGGTAAAAATACCTGTTTCAGAAGATAGTATGAGAAGCTAGACTAATGCCTGGGTAAAGAGCAGAGCTGGATACCAGTGCTTTTAATGGTTCAGCATCCCAGCTCTTCTTGACCACGTGCAAGTATTATTTCCTCTTACACGATTGAAAAATAAACTTCAACACACTATTTTTTTACACTGAACGCGGCGCTGTCTCTTGCTTTCGAATTTTTGTCCTGTGAAACTTCTGTGTTTATGTAACTTCTATAGAAAACAACCTGGCCTGTTGATGCCCAGAAACAGCTGCAGAACTCGCCGCCATTCCCAACGCTCCCCGGAGCTCGGCCTCCAGCGCCGCGCGGCCCCTCGTGAGGGCTGAGGGCGAGGCCGGGCCCCGCTCCCTTCCCGCCGGGCTCCGGGGGCCGCGGGCTCCGGCCCAGCGCCAGGACAGCCTTCGGGGCCGGCCGAGGCTGGCATTGGGAGCGCCTGGCATTGGGAGCGCCTGGCACGAGGGCTGCGGGAACCTCCGGGCCCCCTCTCGCTCCTGCCGGCGCTCCGCCGGTTTTTATTCAGCTCTTTAATGTGCCCGTGTGCTTCAAACATCTCACCTCGTTAACTGGCAGGAAATATTTGTCGTCTCTCTTTTCCCAAACTTTTCAGAAGCTGCGCCTCGCTGCAGAGCTGTTAAACCACTGAAAAAAAATGACAGAGAGTTGCGGGCAGGAGCAGACAAGGTGGATAACGACGGTCATTATGAGCACAGCTCTGCAGGTAGGACACCCCTTGTCAGGACCAACATCTGACTCACTAGGAAAGGCTGAAGGAACAATTTCCTATATTTTGTGTATGGAAATATTTTATTCAATGTCAATGAATACAGTTTTTTCAGGATAAACCGGATATTAGTCTGAAGCTGCTTCTATCAGAATACTGGTTCTTTTTCGGTGCAAGTGTATTTTCTCCTAGCTACTTCTCTATCTATTTAGTATTCTTGCCACCTGCTATTCTGAGTTACACTGCTTTAGGATATTCTCCTGACTCATCGTTTTTGCACTGCACTGATGCCTCTTTCAGTTTGCCATATAAATAATTCCATCAGAAATGCTGCTGAATTTTCTGAATTTCTCCCTAAATACTTTATTTTTCCTATACAGTATCAACATGAGGGTAGACAATTACTTTTTAAGCACATAATTCAGTTTAAAATAACTGAGTCTTACAGATGTTAATATATCTTTTTATCTGTTAACATCAGAAGCCTTGACTCTGTTCCCAAGTAAACTGAAAGGGTATGTCAGGGAGCTGGTAATTAGCTTCTGCAGCTGAGGCCAATTTCATGCCAGCTGGCGTGAATTTAGATGCAAGAAGAGCTTTGCTTCACAAGCAAGGATGTCTTATGCTAGCTTGGCTGACAAGGTTATCACCCCATCTCCGCTGTGTAAATGGGTGAACCATGTTGAAGTAATTCCTGAATCACCTCAATTTAAAGCCTATACTTACTTGCCTGCTCATTTTGGAATTTATAGCCTGTAAACTGTGCGTGTTTGTGCCATAATACAGTGGGAGGTAATGGATGGCAGTGATTGCATCAGCTTTACCAGCATAACTCACTCCTAACCCCAGCTCTACTCAAAACTACTGCTCTCAGTAAGGGCTCCCCATAAGCAAAGCGATGGAGGTAATGAATACAAATCCAAGATGGCTTTACTGTATCAGTTTTGGTTATAAGCTGTCCTTTTCATATAGCTGTTATTTATATTTGTACGTTAAATAATTCAGCAGTGGCTTTGAAGCTGAGATTTTTTTTCCAAAATGTAGCTAAACCTTACAAGCAGTTGCCACTGAGTGTTCCCTTTCCAGACCAATTGAAAGTGTGACATTTCTGGTTAATGTCTCCTTCAAGGTTCACTTGCAATCCAGATTTTCTGTTGTACTCTTCCACTAAATCATGGCACTTCTCTATACAAGAAGCTGGCTGTGTTTTGAATGGGTAGGTTAAAGAACATGTTATTAGCTAAAAAGGTTCAGTGATTTACCCTTTAATATATGTGTGTTCATGCAGCTTCTGTGGAACATACTGCAGAAATGCTTTTTGCAGGCTGAAAAATATATCCCAACACATTCCATTCTGTAGATGATAATGCTGCATAGTGCAGTGTTCTAGTTTTCATGTGTTGGATTGCATTCTGTCAAAAAGCTTTAAAGAAAATCATGTCCCATACAGAATTTCTGAATGATTTTCCAGCTGAGATGCTGACATCTGTGAAAATAATGCAGCCTAATTAATCAGAGTCATAGAAACACTCTGCTGTATGATCCTCACTTCTGCAAATCCTCTTTTAGCACATATTACCAAAACAGACTGTAAAATATTTGACCTTCTTTATGCATTATGCAAGAGTTTCCTGAGACAAACTGAACATACACATACAGAATTGTTATTCAGTGTTTGTAACTGCCAATCAAATACTTCAAAATTTATCATGTTTAACATTTTAGTATTTCTTTAAATTTTAAGTTGAATAAAAAATACTTTTTGAACAACAGTGCCAAAGGTCTATCTATAGTGGTCCAGCTGATGCTTTAAGAATATTTCTAACCTGTTGGCTGAAAATGTTTCAAAATAACCTTTTAAAATTTATTTAGGATAATGAAATTTCTACAGTTCTTCAGAGGCAACAACACCGAGTTCGATATTCAGAATCAGTGGAACCTGGATCTGTGATTTTTCCTCTTTCTGGTACAGTACTTTAAATTTTGTGCTTTTAAATCATAAAATCCAAAGAAGTACAAAGTCAGGCCAGTCATTTAGTTGTGGGCTACAGTAAACAGAATAAAATCTGCCTTGTTGGGATGTCGTGCAGTAGTGGAAGGAGATGTGCTATGATTGTATGTAAATCAGAGGATGAAACAGATAATGTTGGGGATTAAACACTTACATTGTATTATATTTTTTGGACATATTATAGAACAGCTACATGAGATTTGGTGATCATCAGCTGAACTGCTTAGTAAATTCATGTTATAACTGAGCAAACATGCTAAATGCCACTGACATGTATGCTGCCATGAAGATGTTTAATATACATGGCTGTAAATGTAAGAGTGAACCAACACCTTTGGCTTTCAACTTCCAAGTTGAATTTGCACAGCTGGTGGTAGCAGAGGAGGCAAGGAAAGGATTATTTGAGTGGATTTGATTAGGAAATCACTGAAACTGAAATAAACATGAAATAGCTGGTTTTCCTTATTAGAACAGATGATGCTCTAGACACGTAGATGAGATAATTCAATTTTCCTGAACTTGAAGGACTAGCACACATTGAGATATTGAGGTAGACTTTTGTATGCTCAGTTGTTAACCCTCCTAAACTTCAGCCTTCTTAACTTCCCCTTTCAGAACAACCTAAGTTGACAGAGCTGTAAGTTCATTTTTCATGGTAGACAGTTTACCTAACTTTTAAGATTTTACAACTGTTTCTTTCATTTAGAAGCAGGACTTCCTGAGCTTTTCAGTCAGCCTTTGCATTTGCCCCAAATTGATTCCATTATAGCAGTTTGTTCCTGAAGCATGTGCTCTCAAAGGCATTCAGATGTGTCTACTTTGAGTGGATTTAAGAGTTGGTGTTTTTGTAATGTTAGGGTAGAAAAATAACCTGAGATAGTTGTAGTTTTATCTTAAAACTACTAGTCATCACTTGCAAAATCTCCTTGTCAGATGTGGAAATTGATTCATTTTCTGTTCCATTGTGTTTCAAACTAGTGGTTGCTTTAAGAACTGTGCTTCCCAGTTTGTGGTGAGAACTTAATCCCATTACTGCCATGACCCATACTCTTACAGCAGTTTCCTCAACAGGCATTGCATTTATACTGTCAGACACTCAAGATTTCCTTAGGACAGGGGAAGAAGAGTTTTCCAAAAGAATTCAGAAGTTCATAAACATTCATCGGAACAGCTTTTTGGTATTGTCAGCTGCTCTTCATGGACCAGAAGAATGGAGTGTCATGTTCAGGATTCAGAGAAGGTATGATTTCAACATCTAACTGACCTTTATATTGCTAAGAAATGAAATAGCAGTTTTGAATTTGGAAATACTATTTTAATAATAAATAGGGCAAGAGGCAATGGACACAAAGTGATGCACAGGAAATTTCACCTGAACACGAGAAGAACTTTTTCACTGTGAGGGTGACTGTGCACTGGAACAGATTGCCCAGAGAGGGTGTGGAGTCCCCCTCGCTGGAGATATTCCAGAACCATCTGGATGCAATCCTGTGTAGTGTGCTCTGGGATGACCCTGCTTGCGTAGGGAGGTTGGAGTTGACACACTATGGTCCCTTCCAACCTTACCCTTTGTGAATTATTTCAGGAATACACAAATTTTATTTTACTAATGGACTGTAAAAAAATTATTTAAAGCGTTTTTTTATTAATAGTAAATAAAAAGAATACCAAATGAATCAATCTAACATCACAGGTAACAAAAGAGGATGTTCGTCAAAACATAGCAAATAAGATTACTTTCAATCATTTTTATGTAATATATGTATTATATGGATATGTAATATAATTATTTTTAAAGTTTTTTCTCGAATTGGAAAATTAGACAATTTTCTTAGCTCTATAACCATATTTTCATGGTCATTTTCAAAACAGAACAGCCAAGTTTATGTCATGAGAACAGGCTTTATTGTAAAGTGAAGATTTTTCTACCAGCTTTTAAAATGTTTACTTGGAACAGTGTCTATTACACTGTCCTAGAACAATTAAATAATCAATGTTATTTTACACCGAAAGTATAAAACTATATTAAAACTGGTTTGTTTAAAACTTTTATCTCTGATTTCTAATGAAGTCTGAAAAATTGCACATTTTAGTACATACCTGCTGGCAACAGCAATTAGATTATGCTCCATGCTTGTAGTCAGAACTATTTTCTTGTAGATACAGTAGCCCTAACTGCAGTTGATTGTCACTCTTGGCCTCGAAGAAGTGACTATTCTAATGAAGCCTTTGATCTTTACCTCCTTGAGGTGACTAGCACCAGTTCCATTAAATCCTGGGCATACTGCCAGATGCTGATGAATAAAGAATGTATGAGATGAAATGTAAGAAATCTATTACCTGTTTGTGAAAATGTTGTACATTTTCATGAGAGGTTCTGAAAGTTCAGCCACCATTCAGCAAGACCACATTATTCATGTGATGGCAATGCTAATTCTCAATCTACTTTGTAGTTACGAACAGTGGGCTTTGTGCACATGCTGCTCACTAAAATGTGATATTTTGGAACTGTATTCCATTTGGCAAGTCAGGAATTTTATTAAAATAAATTTCTTTTTCATTGCAAGCAATATCAAATTGATGTTGATAATTATATATATAAATATATATGTATTTAAATGCATGTGCTTTTTTTACTACCTGGGAGCTTGAAGTTCTGCTATTGTTTGTAAATCACTGACTGAGCTTCTCCTGGTGGGGTTGAAACTTGTGCCATGTTCTTTGCAACTACAAGCCACCTGTTGGATTTGTTAAAAAACAAAGCCCCTAAATATTGTCAGGTTATCTTCTATTACTGCTTCTTTCTGCTTGTCTATGGTTTTGCTGCAGTTGGGGAAGGATTATTTTTTATTATTATCAACAGGAAGATATAGGATTCTTATTAACAACATGAACACTTTACTATGTAGAGTTGTGTATAGCATGGAGAAAGTGGGAGAAAAGTAGTGTTTATCATCACAGCTTAAATGAGCATTCCACAAATAACCTTAGTACATCTGTATGGTAAGTTTTAAACACCTTGGAGGAAAGGCCAGATGTGTTCAAATGAGCAGTATTCTAGTGCATACAACACTAAATTTAGACCTGCTGTTATTAAAAGCAAAACTATTTATAGAAATAGATTTTCATGGATCTAGGTAAGTACATGTGATTGTTTCTTTGTTGCACTTTGTTCATTCATGCTTCTTTTAGCCCATTCTAGTATGAGCAAAACTGCATCAGTTTATTTCCCTAATCTCTAAATGTAAATCCAACCCTTGTTCCTACATCACATTTTAGCAAAACTCACCAGGGATCTGAGTACCTATGCTTAGAGAAGGACAGTGCCTGTAACTTTTATTTTTGCTAATCAGAAGCAAGGGCAGACAAGTTCAGATGAGATACCTTACCAGCAGGAGGTCTTAATGTGAATGACTCCAACTCATCAGACGGATTGTGGGGAAGAACAGGTGGCAGGCACAAGGGGAGGTCACGGGGGACTATGCAACTGAGCAGCTGGGCACTTCATCTGCATTATTAAGATTCATTCTGGCTATTTAAAATTCCTCATTCTTTGTTGTGAAGTCCCTCTCCTGTTTTAGCTCTACAACAGAAAACAGCAGCAAAGGTAATGTCATTGTTACAACACACTTAAGCTGCAATTCTTAGGGAGAGGCTCTGTGCTTGCCTAAGCTTTGATGTCTCTCTTCCATAACCTCACTGAGTGACAACTCATGCTACTATTTTAAATCTTCAGATCCTCTTCTCAAGAATGAATGCATATGAATACCACTATTTATAGAAAGAATTCATTTTAGGTTAAAGTATTGAGTGAACAAGTCTTTACATGAAAGTAGTGGAATTATCCCATTATCTTACTCATGTCTGGAATAGAGGTTGTTTTATTTATAGTACACTACAAAGGTTTAGTTCAAATTCTGAAGTATTTTTAGCACAGTGTTTTTAGATATTTTGCTGTGTTCTTCCACAGCCATAAAAACAACCCAAATATTTTTTACTGCCACTGAGAAGAGTCTTCAGCAATATCACAGAAGAGAGTTTAGCTCTCTTTGGATGTACACATGCTTAAGAAGTGCTGATTGATTGTTGAAGAGACCTAGATAAAGAAATGAGCCCTTCCAAATCCCACCTAAATAAGTAGTACAGAAATGGGACAGATGGCTTTACAAATAGCATGAATGCTGCACTTGCCTTTCAGGATAAAAGCAGCCTTCCCTGTAAGTAAAACTGCACACTAAAAAGCTGTTTACATCATGTGGGAATGCTGTTTGAGTTTTATGGCATAACAAATTAAATACACATTCTAAAATAACCTTATTTATTTTGATGTGCAGATTCCTTGGCAGCAATTTACGTGTAATACCAGTTCATAATCCTGCTGAAACTGTTAAATTAATGCTAACTATGGCTAAGGTAAGTCCAGTTGCATACACTTGAAAATATTAGTGTATTACTCAGGAAAAGCCAAGAACTATAAAATACTTGGTTTTCCTTAATAGCACTTTTTAGGTTATTCTGACCACAATCCATTAATACACTAAGGTAGGAGTGGTACTCTGATACATGAGCTGAGTCTTTAAACTACTGTTAAAGGTAACTTAATAGCATCTAAGAAAAGAAATTAGATATATAAGAGCTTGTTTGGCTCCTACTTACCATTGTTAAGTTAGGATGTCTTCACTTACTGTTAACTCCTGTTGAAATACTATCACCTCTGTGTACAGCATTCCTGAACACCTACTTCACCCATGATTCAAATTTCACTGCTAAATAATTTTGCATTTCTATTATTGGAAAAATAAAATGTTGAATATTCTATTACTTAAAAGTCACTGTTTTCTACTCATATTATTTTCCTTTTCTCTAAGATAACTTCCAAGCCACAAGCAGATGATACTCGTTGCAAAATGGAAATGACAAAAGCCCAAATAATTGAAAAAAGTCCAGTTTGGAAGATGCTTCAGGAGTATCAATCCCACTGTAATTAACTTAATATTTGGTTTTTTATTCATAAATAGAGCACTACATTTTAAACAAAATATAGAATGTGCTTAAAAATATAGTTACATTTCAAAAGACTACATACCACATATGCATTTGGAATGAAAATTTGTATTAAATAGCTTTACAGTGAAAAACAGCATACTTGATACCAAATACCATACTTTCTAGAGGGGGAAAAAGTGATTTAGCTGCACTATAGAAAAATCATCCTTATTTTTAACTTGGTTCTGACCTTAGAGGCTAATCTGTTTATTAATAATTCTCCCAAAAATTTACTATGTCTTAGGAAAACTGTATGATTAAAGATAAGGATGATCAAAACAATTCCAAAATACAGGTATCCCTAAAAACAGCAGCTGTATGTATGCAACCTGACACTGTTTTTTAAACATAAGTGTTATCTGTTATGTTACTAAGTTCTAACATCTTATTTGGCTCAAAGTTGATGTGTTTTTCTTTAAAGCTGGTTTCCTTTGCCACAGTGTTTTTACTCTCAATAGATAGATAACAGTATAGAATATACTATCTGTACCTTACAGTCCTGTCTGCAAATAGAGAAGTGTGTTTGTCAACATTAAAATGTGCTAATAAAATATCTTATGCTTAAACAGGTCTTTTTAATTAATGGTTCTTCAATCACTTGATAAAAATCTGTAATTCACAACACCAGTCAACAAGTATTACCCAACAAATTCTGAAAATTAAAAAAAATAAATGCCTAACCATACCTCCCTGCCACAGAGAAGAACACACCCCTGTTGTTTTTAGTTTCTAAAAGAAAAGAAAAAGCATCAGATTTTGAAGATAAGTAAATAGACCATATCTGCAAATCACATGCAACAAGAGCAAAAGAAAATAACAAAGAACAGCAACAAGACTTATGGAGAGCAGCATTTGCAGCTCTTCTGGAGGCCACTCTAAATTGCTCTTCTTTAAAGGGCCGTAGCCTCCCTTGCAACTGAAGTCTCGTAGTCCAAATGATCTTGTCAGGAGTATGTTCATTCAAACACTTCAGCTACCTTAACTATTTTCATCCATTACAGCTTTTGTTTTCACTTCAATGAGTTCTTCTACTCGAGCTAGAACACTTTCTATTAAATCAAATGTGAAGAGAGCTGAGTGTAAAACCTGAAATGACAAGAAAGATGAATGTTATTTTTATTAGATTTTTTTTACCCATTTTACATTTACTTTTGTCTCCACATTGAAAAAAAACAAAAGTCAGTACTTCTGAGTGACTGAAGGGAAGTGCAAACTCACCTGAAGCTGCATTCCAGTAGTCATGGCAGGCATCTTTTCCCCACTAACAGTTACAGAGCAAACTGTGTTAGAACTGTGTACCTCTGTAGAAGAAAACATGAAGAAACCAACATAACTTTTAGAATTCAAAGAATATTTAAAATATCAGCATTTGATTACAATAATTGTTAAGAACAGAAAGCTAGAGATTGACAAACATATGACAGAGGGTGCTGAACCTTAAGAGGAAGATGGTTGGAGTTGGATGATACCTTTATAATTTGTATAACACAAATGCCTACATTACTAAACAGGCAAAATCTGCAACTGGAACCAATTTTATAGAGCTCACATGCTCTTTGAAAGGAAAAATAAAATGTTATCTGGCCCAGTTTTGATACATTTTTAGTACTTCCACATCCAGGGAGATAGTAGGAGGTTCTTTAGCGTGACTTAACGAATCCAGACATTAAATACTTATTTTATTAAGAAAAGGCTGCAGGCTTCTCTGTTTCAGACAGATTACTTGCAGCAGGCTAAACTACAAGGACAGGTCTGAAAAATAAGGGGAAAACCTCTTACATTCAGACCACATATTTGAAATTCAATGTAATGCTTACAAAGATTAAACACTAGGGAAGAAAGCTAAACCATTTACTGTTACAAATTAGATGTTCTCTCCCAAACTCAAATTTCTTTACACTTTGTCAAAGGCTAGAGAAGTGTAAGATGGACTTTCAAAAAAGCTTCCTGATTAATTTTAAAGGATTCCCTATAGAAAGTTATCCACAGGTTGTCTTGAGAAAAAAAATCTGCTTCTTTGCGTTGTAAGTACATAGTTTGCAACAGAAGAGAATAATACTAGGGGCAAAAAACTGTATTGACATTTTTAGTAGCAGACACAAATTCCTTGGGCTATCTTAATTATACTGGAGACCACAAGGAACAGAGGATCTGACATACAGAGAGATTGCCTAAAGCAGCTACAGCTCTTGTGCCCCGTGCAATGTGTCTGCTTAACACAGAGCAGAATCTGATTCTGTGTGTCAGATTAAAAAAAAATAATGTATTAAAAAAATGAATGTAATGCTTCAGGCTTTAGAGAGCACTGTGACTTATTTTTTCTCTTGTTAACCCTCCCACACCTGGTATGAAACCTAAGGGTTATGTATTCAGAGAAACTTAATTTCTCCTTTGTAACATTAAAATCAAAAGTATAAAAGCAGAACAAGCTCTGAAGGTCTTCATGTGACAGTTCTATCAAGTTTCCATAAGATTTACAAATGTGATGACACATAAGTTCAGATTTTTCTGACCAATTATGAAAATCTTTAATACAGCAACTACTGAATTATTATTTGAAATCTGGAATAGTGTCAACAGTTAAATAAAACCTGATCTATGCAGGATTCACCAGTTCCTCATTTCCAAAGGATTGCCAAAGTTTCTAGATATGAACAAAGCTAAGAACAAAAAAAACAACAAAAACTGACCTTTTCTGTTTTCTTTCTTATTTTTTATTTCTGCTTCATAATGTGCTTTTGACATATTGAGTCCTACACGCAGTGGTTTTAAGAAATTCTGCTCTATCTTGCCAAGTGTGGTCCATACACCAATCTAGTCAAACAGAACAGAGAAGGTTACAAAACAGTTTCAATGAAGCATTGCAATACTGAGCTTCTGAGCACAAGTCTTTTGACTAGTCTTAGTAACACACACTTCTGTGGTGGGAGGAAGAGAAAAAAATTAATTCAGACTCATGCACTTAAGCATGAACAGCATTGTGATGGATATTTAAGCTCCTTTTCCTCTGCCCTACATTGTTGATTGGCTGATGAAGCAGTCAAAAAAAAAAGGGTGCAGAGGGAGGGAGGACTTGGTATGTAGGCTGGTAACTACAGCAATGGAAATGTGCATTTTCAGCTTGTTCTTGTAAGCAAAGCTGAAAGAATCTTGATGTGTTGGAGGGGAGGTTCTAGGCCCTTTCTCAGGCTAGAATCTCTACAGCAAGTAAATAGCAGTTGTAGGCTCCTCTCAGATAATTCAGCAGTAAAACAGAACAAATATTTAAATGAACATTCCTGAATTAACATTGTATTGCAATGCCAAATGCAAGTTGTGGTAAGTATCATGCTTCCCAAATGTCTGTATTGCATTTAAAAGCATTGTAAGAATGTTACTGGGTATGTTACTCTCCCATCCTTCAGCAGGGTAGCCACAGTGACAATGAAATTCTCCCCAGTTTGACATGGGTAGAAAGAAGGAGCGGCACTCAGGAAGCAGGAGGTACAAGGAAAAGATGCTCAAAACCAAGGCTGCTCAGGGTTACAGGGAGGAAAATAAGCTTAGGTTTGCTATAAACTGCTGTAGAAGGAAACAAATACAAAGCAGCCTTTGTGTCCTTGGATACAGGAGCCATTAATACAACTCCTTTCTTCAGGCAGTATCCTCAAAGGGCAGAATAAGGACGATAAAAATAAAAATTTTCAATGTTCAATACAGTGAGAGTCCACTAACGACAGTGGAAAATTCACCAAATTTTAATACTACATGACACATTTAACAGCTCAAATAAGAACAGTAATTACTCCCACCACAATGTGGCTAAAAAAAAGGAACTTTCTAGAAAAATACTTATTTTTAAACTTGATAAATGAAAATGCTTGTTACACAGCAATCAAAATATCTGAACTGACATGAAAGGAGGCATTTTCTTTCTGCCTCACTTGCACTGTATGAAGAGAGACAGGGAAGAAGTCAAGAAGAACTGACAGAGGCTAAATTTAAGGGAAAATCTTCAGAAGATGTGATCCTATTTTTTCCTCAAACTGTATGGACATTCTTTTTTGCCAGGTACTAGACAGCACTGTTAGAGCAGCTGACTGCTACTATGTGAAGTTTTATATTATTAATAAAAGAGGAATTCTTACATTTCATACAAAGCTATGTATTTACATGTAACTGAGTAGACCATTATGAGTACTTAAATAGCAATCACCCCTTAAATATGACAAACATACAGTCTACTAATATTAACTAATTACATAAATAGTAAATTAGAAATGCACCCACTGAAAGCTATTTTTGCTTTTTATTTTCATTATTGTTTCACCAATCAGAACAAGTTATTTCACTGTTATTCTAATTAGATTAGTAACATTATTAGGCACTTACAAAATCTATTCCTAGATTTCAAATTAGTCTAAAAGCAGATCAGATTTTTTTCTGTATTTTAGAAACCAGAAAATGATATTATTTTATTATTATTGCTATGAAGAAATTCGGTTGGCGGTTTGAGGGATACCAGCAAATAAATAAGCAGAAATAACAATTTTTTCATTTGGGAATACTTGTTGGGTATGTGATTTTGTGGTGACATACTCTATTGTTATGGACATAGATCACAGTTCAACAAGCAGAGTAAAAGGATTAGTTTGTTTATAGGAACAGTATATATGCAAACAATTCATCAAAACAAAGGAACATATCACATATTTCCTAATGGCTTAATAAAAGCATCACTTCTGGGGAACTAACCATTGCAAAGAAAAATGCAAAACCCACGTTTTTTGAATCAAGGATAACAGTGTTCACGTGAATCCACCTCTCAGCTAATCAATCATTTTCAGATCAAATAGTACGTACTTGGTTGTCACTTTCACAATCCTTAATGACCAAGTATCTCAGCAGATTCAGTGATGCCATAATCCTGTGGATTAAAAACATACAGATACCTGTTACCAGGATAGTAATTTTAATTGTCTATTAGCCAGACATGCTAGGAGTATCCATTTGTACAAAAAGCAACCGCCCATCTGTTGGGCAGTATAGCTCCACCTAGAGCACCAGTGTGTAGTGATGTCCATACAACAGTTCACACTTTGCAAGTAAAACTGAAACTCTCATCAGATTGGAGAAGGCTAGTCATTGTGAGGGAAAGAGTTCTCTCAAGAGACAGAACTTTATCATAGAATTTATAGTATGTATCACTGGTGATCCAAAGTTGATTTGAAACTAGTGTGACAATTTTCTTTATTACTGTACTGAATTTTTATTTTTGAGTGTACTTTTTAATTTTTTTTTTTTGCTTTTTGTTTTGCCATACTTTCGAGTAGAAATTATTTATTGTTTTTTCTAGATAACAAGTACAATTAAACATCATACTTCTGGGCTTTTTTAAGCAGTTATGTTTCCATCTGAACATTATCTCCCCACTGATCTACAAGCCCAAGCATCATCATATTACTTATTAAATAGGAAGACCTACCCTATATACACAAGATTTTTCAGACACATTTAAGGGTTTTTTTTTTTTTATTTTTAATGCAATTATTTACTGTTCAGGTGAATCTGTAATCCTATTCATGAGATCCTGGATTCCCAGTAGCAATCTGTGAAACTGCCTCAAAGATGCCTTGCACCATAGGTTGCATCTAATTGTTATTCCCCTGTATCATATTAGACACCACACCACATTGCTTTTATTCCTCCAACTGCTTCTGCAGAGAGCTGACAAACCATACATTCCTGAGGAAATAATGCTTTACCCATTAGTTATGTAATTTCACATCTGAAGATTTACATCCTCAGGGAATGGAGGAGGACATGCTTTTTTATTGTTAGAAGTTGACATAATGGCATTGTGACATTCTTCTATGCAGAGCCGGTTAAAATAGGTGACCATTTCCATTCTAGTTCCAAAACCTTAAAATACATTGATGTTGTCACCTCATTAATTACATGACAGCATACATCATTGTAGTAAGGTAGTTTAAAGTCTTTTTTAATAATGAAGAAAGAAGAAAAGCTTTTAACTGTGACTACAACTCACCTGTCTGAGTTTTGCAGAAGATCAGTCTCAGCACCTTCTGGAAGTGAAAGTACTAAATCTAGAAGGGAGACCAGATGATGTCCTGTAAACCAAATGTTGTCATATTCCTTCTGAAAAAAAAATACAAAGAGTTCAGCTGAGTGTTACAGTATTTAAGACCTAAATTTTTCAATAACTTCCATAAAACAGAAGAGTTAAAAAAAAAAATCAAACATTGTAAGACATGTTTTCTAATATTGACCTGTGAGTGTAGTACACAAACCAGCCTCTTCATAATTTTAAAATTTTTTGTCTTTTTGACAGCCAGGAAAGAAATGGAAGAAATGTAGTAAGAGAATTCTGAAGCTGCATAGTAAAAAGTTAATCATTTAGTTTTAATTAATTTTCCCAATATTCTGGTATACTTATTATAAAATATGAGATTAAAATGGCTTTGATCTAGCCCAGCTCTTCCTGATGGATTTATCACTTACAAAGCACTCATAACAAAATGCTGACTGTCATCATAAAAGCAAAGAAAAAATTAATAATTCCATCTGGACTGTAATATTTGAATTATATTTTAAAAATGAGGAACTGTGGGGATAAAACAATATACTGAGTAGTTCCACTTTAAGAAAGAAATGTATTTTCAAGCACAGAAAAGGTAATAACTTAGAAAAATATAATAAGATAGCGCAATTAAAAATACAACTGTAGAATTATAACCTAAATATGCATAGACAGAAAAAGTCAAAGTAATGTTTTTAATGAAATTTTCTAATCTTATGTATCTTTTAAAAGTGGATTTTTTTTAATGCATCACTCGAAGTTTAAGTTGTAGACATTTTCTCAACATCCTACTGATAGAATTTTGAGAAGGCAGCTTGGTTTTTATTGGTAACAGCCTCACCGTTAACGCTAAGTGAATCTGATCTTTTATATTTTTGATAATGTATCCTTCCACACCAGCATGGTTGCTTGTCTTCAGTAAACACCTTCAAACAAACAAAAGAAAGATATTATCTCTTTAAAGCTGCCCATAGAGTTAGCTCAAGACTTAGATAACATTCGCTAAGTGGAGTTTTACCACAGAAGAGCAGTAAGCCAACATAACCTTTAAACACTCACATAAGACAGTTAATTTTATATGAGGCAATTGAAATTTATTATTTATCAAAACATTAACATTAAAATTAATGTGGCTTATCAGATGGAAATTCTGTCAGAAATCATTGTATCGATGTAATTAAGCTGCACTAGGGCTGATATTACACAATCTACAGTAACTTGGATGCATACCTGAATAATGTGTATTTTCCCTCTGTATCAAACTTGTCTATGAACAACTGCAAAATATTTAAACTCTTCTTTCTCTAAAGAAAACAGAGATGTTGATCAGATGATTTCTAAAAAAATTAATTCAGCATTCAGAATACAACTGATCCTGTAGGCCACTTAACATACCATATGCTCCATGGGACAAAGGATCATAATTTTCACCAAATCCTGCAGTCAGAAAAAGGAAATACAATTTATAATTACATACAGATTATTACATTATATCACAGTGACTAAAATCTACTCAAGACTTTAAAAAAAAAGAACCAAACAAAAAACCCACAGCACCCTTGAGAATGTCCACATAACTATAGAAAATTCTCATCAGAGAAATTCATGCTTGCTTCAGTGGACAAAATCTCAGGGCTGATCTGCAAGAACACCATTCTTGTACTGTTGGTTCCAGGTAAGAATTCTGAAGCAGCAGATTGGCAATGAGGAGACAAAAACGAGCAAGAACCACCTTTCAACTAAGATCTGTGCCCACCTGCTTCAGTGAGCTGTACGTACACTGGGTGTATTTTAATTGTCACTGAAACTTCATGCTGCAGCAGGTAGAAAAGACAATTAATTCTGTATGCAAGACACTGAAGGTTTCAATTTAACAGCACAGGTGTATAAAGTTCCAGTAAGATGCCTTCTCTCAAACACCTAGAGGACAACTAGGTATTATTTCTAATCAAATTTTGAAGACTCCTCTACACTGTTTCTTATTACCTGAGGTACATTAATAAAGTCTCTGAATTCTAAATAGTGATGGAGAAGGCTGTTGTCTTCCATTCTCAATAAACAGCTCTCAAACAGATCCTGTAGGTGAGGAAAAGAAAAGAAAGATGTCAACAGTATGCACATATACAGGACATTAATCTATCAGCTTAACATTTCATGGCTAAAACAGCCTTCACTCATAAATACTCATTCAGATATTGCAAGTTCCAAGCAGCTGCAATTATAAGTGACAGCTGTAATTTAAACATTTATGCAGGACTGTAAAGTTCAATAAATACAGGTATTTGTAAGACTGAAGAATACTTAATTAAGGCTCAAAATATTTCTGGAACTATTATCTGAACTATCAGTTATACCTCTTCTTAGAAAGGGAAGCAAAAGTTTTACCATTCCTTAAACTGAAAAAATAAAACATTCTAACATTAAAAATTTAATTTAAATAAACAACTCACAAGTCCTTTAGATAATACAGATTCTTCTGTTCTAGAAAAAAAATCAGATTTAAGTTGTTAATTAGAAAGACAGTTGACGTTTCAGGAGAAATAGTAGAACAGAGGTCAACAAGAACTTGTCCCTCAACAATTTTCATTCTATTCTAAATAGAATATTAATTCTATTCTATTCATTCTATTTTTAAAATATAGAATCTTTGTTACTCTTCCCAAAGATTTTTAGAATAAACTTGCTGATAAGAAATTGAACATTAGACTCATCTCTTCACAGTCAAAAATGACTCTTTTTCCCTCAGTATTTATACATGCTCAAAAGCAGTGGCATCTCCCACAAGTATTGAGACACTGATTACCAAAGAAAATGAAATGGTAAGCAGTCAGAGTAGGAAACTTGCCTTCCATAGCAGTGCTAGAAGCTATTTGGCAACATCGCTGCTTATGGAAGGTGAAATAATCACAATATATAGAAAAGTTTGGTTTCCTTTAGGAAGTCTGACCTTTAATCATTTTGCATATCATGTCAGAATACATTCAAATAAATATTTACACAATAGTTGCCTTTGGTGATAATTGTTACAGAAGGGCAAGTAAGTATACACTCTGATTATTCTACATGTGTTTAAACTACTAATTTTACATTTTCAGAATAAAGTTTCTAAAAATGGTATCACAGTACAAGATGAAAACAATACATAAATGTTTAGACAACTACTGCTTCTTAATAAGAGAAGCCATCTTGTAGTGGAACTTGCCATTTTAATGCTCAAGTTTATGAAACCTCCTTAGAACTTATCCATATTTCAAATTTTTTTAATGAATTATTGTCAAAGATCACACCAACCATCTAGACCTGCAAATTCCACAAACCCTACCTTTTCAGCAGCACTTCAATATGTGTCATATTGCACAGCAGAAGGTATGAAGGACTAGAAGATAAGAACCTGGCTACATTAAACAGCATAAGCCATATACATTTGCACATAATTCATATATTTGACAGAATTAGTATTCTTTTAAAAAAATTTAAATCTCTTTCTAAGATTATTGATTTTTAAATAGACAAAAAAACTGTCGTGTCAAATCACTGTTAAGAAGTCTTATGGGGAAACTGTCCATAGATATGTAAATGAACAATTAATACACATTAATTTTCAGCACATGGCTAATCATAAGTTTCTTTTAAAGGACAGCTCATCTAAAATTAAACTACACGAGACTAATCTGCAGAAGTATGTTCTTTATAGAACATAAGTTATGAAAAATATAAATGCATAAATGTTGACATAAAATTAATACTACTGAAATACAGTTTTCATTCATAACTATTCACAAATAAAGTTCTCTTCCACTCAGAAAGAATCTTCAAAGTACAGACTTAAAATAAGCAAGAAATAATAGTTCTTACCTAAAAACCACTGGAAAGCATTCAACACCAAAATGCTGAACAAATATCAGATATGACAGACATGCCAAGGAATCGGCAGAATCCTTCCGCTCTATGTCTGCAAACTCCTGATCCTCCCACTGTGGACTTTTACCTTTATGCTGTACAAACACTAATGGTATCAATTCTCCTGTATGCCACAAAATGTCCTAAAAAGTAAAAACAGACTTCCTATAGTTGTAAACAACTACTTTAAAACAACTGTGTACCAATTAAGTTTTAAAGCTCTAACTGTATTTACGTACGTTCTCTTGTACCGCATGTGTATAAATGAATATAAATGTTATGTTTGTGATATATAAACTAATATAAACATGTGATACTTATGATATATGCGCAAACACACACAAAACATCCTGGAGGAAAAAATGACTAGTGTTAGAAAAATATTACTAAGATAGCAAAGTCAAGCACACAAAAGTTAGCAAAAGAATGAAGACCATCTGCAAACTCCTAGTTCAGCTCCCTCATCCCCAACGCTATGAGTAACAATAGATTCATGAAAACATTATGTTGCAACACCTCTGTGTTTTTCAGATCGCAGAATACTCAGTATTTTGGTTTTTTCTCACTAATCAATATGGAACACAACATTTAGCTGCTAAAGGCAAGCCCTGATTTAAAGTTTTGCTTTGTATGGCCTTTCTTTCCCATGATGCACAACACAAGGAACACCTGACATTTGTACATCAGAAATACTACAGTCGTTACCCCCTCACATCCTTCCTGTGGCTGAGGACATAGTGTAACTCCTCTTGTACATATTACAGACAAATGGGGAGATCAAGGTCAGCTCACTATTCTGGAGTTGTCCAAACCCAACATTCAGGATGGCACCTTTTGGAAAATTAGGATTATGCAAGATGTCATACAGTCAAAACATGCCTTACTGACTGACCTTAGCTTCAGCTCTCACTACCTAAAGCCATAAACAAGTTTACTGAGAAAGAGAAGAAAAAGATAATTCATAATTAGCATTAAAAACATGGTTTCAGACTGTGCCCAACAGGAAAGGAAAGCTATATCTTACACAGCCCATTAAATCACCCCACTAACCAATCAAAATGAGAGATCGAAATGATCAGAAATCAAAATGAGTACTAGAACAAATTACAGGCAATTGTGAACTAGACCACTGGCTCTGCACACACTGTAATTAATTTCGACTGCACTCACTATAATTTCAGTTGCAAAATGCCGAAAAGGATGTTCTTCAATGCCCTCAAGTTGTTCAAGCTGAGCTGTCAATAATGGGTATTTCAGGCTTTTCATACAGCTGAAAAAGAAAGGGGAATAAATCACCAATACAGTCATAAATAGAGATTATGACAGGGTCACGGATGACCAAGAATAATGCCTATATTCATAGCAGCTGCTGCTATTCAAGGTATTCCAAGGAGAATAAAAATAAAAACCCAACATCTCCTGTAGAAGCATTACTTAGACTTCACCTCCAGACTATGATTATTCTGACTGTTGTAAATTTGAGGAACAGAGGAATACCCAACATCAGCTTCACAATGCAGCAAGAGTTCTTTACCATTTCCCTCTACTAAACAGAAAGCATAAATATGTAAGACCTATTTAGGGATTCTTTGTCAAAATACCACATTAGTTAGATATATGTTGGCAGCATATATTAGTGTTAGCAAACACTAAAAGATTATTTATTTGCTACCTATATAATAAATGCCTACTATTCATTTTGTTAAGTTACAGGAATATATAACACAGACATAAAATGCTCACAATTTTATTAGTTCTTCTTTCAGCTCCATGTCATTATCATCTGATGACTTTTCCATGTTTTTAACAACTTCATTCACAAAAGGTTTAGCAAAGTCCACTACTGCATTACAACATTGACAGAGACCAAGTTTATCTTCTTGTATTTGTTGTTTTGTATAAGGTACAGGTAAGGGAGTGAGCTGATTCATAATCATGGCCAATGACAAACCCACTGAGTAGGCCTTCTTGTTCTGAAGTTTCAAAAGCACTGGGGGAAAGAAAAGAAAAAAGGGGAAAAGAAGAGAGAACATTTTGAGACATTAAGTTATTACTTACTTAGTAGAAGAAAACGTGAAGAAAAACATGACTAGAAAACCTTTTGTTTTCAGGGATGGAGAGGGACTGATACCTGAAATCACATGAGCAAATCCAGCAAGACTAAACATCATTGCCTAGTTTAATATACTGTGGTTACATGGCTATGTATTTGCAAATAATAAATATTAAATGTCACGCATTTCAATGTTCTTCCTTTCTCCACAGCACCAATATGAGGACAAAAAAAAACCCTGCTTTTCTAGAACTAGGCTAAGTGAAATGATACATATCTGACCCGGAAAATGCATTTATTACTCGACCCCTTTTGTGCTTGGCAAAACCAGAGACAATAGCCCAGCTTTTCCGCTGAGACCTGACTCTGGTTTTTACTCCATGGCAAAAATACCAGAGACTCTCCCACACTGAGGAAGCAGCACCGGAGGCTCTGCACTTTAACTGGACTCAGTACAGACTAATTGCAGATTGGCTATCCAAAAAACATATATTTCTCTTGTTAAATTCTAACATAATACAACAACATATGCTGGAGATTGCTACAATCAGACTTCAACTTAATACACACTAAATTTCATCTCACATAACGAAACAAACTACTGCTTGTTACCTACTTAGAGAGTGGCCAAACCCAACATATTAAATTTTCATATGTAAACCAGAATAACACTCCCCCCTCACCAATAATGTATTTCAACATGCTTCAATCAAAATGACAGTTCTATACTATAAAAAAATATAACTGCATGTTTTAAAAGTCAAATAATGAAGAATTTCACTAATCTATGTGATTCCCTATTTCTGCAACAACAGCAGGAGTGCTTTACACCTCTAAATATAAACTGTCGTAGGACCACATTCTTGTAAATGATGAAAAATAGCTGAATATTGCTTTTTCAACTGATGCTATTAGTCCCATCTGAAATCTTTTTCTAACAGGCCAATATAAGCATGAAATTTTTGCCTTGTGTTATTTTGCAGAATATAATAGACCGTAAAGCTTGTCAGGACAGACGTATTCTGAAACCATTCCAGCAAAGGCTAAACTAAATTGATAAATAAATGAGAAAATAATTTAATTCAGAAATCACATGATAAACTGAATCCCACCTGTCTGCAAAGGCTGAAGCAATAACATGACAGTTTGACACACTTGCTCTCCAGAGGTCTGCTCAATCTGCTCAAGTAAACCCAAAAATAGTTCCTTTGGATTGCAGAGCTGCAAGAGAGGAACAATGCATCTTTTTAAATAACCATGGTAATTACAAAAAAAATTAATCACATGCAAACTTCAATACAGAAGTTCCTGAATGTCGAGAGAGAATATCTGAACATCCAATATAAGATTTAAGAAAATAAATATGAAACAATAAGTCCATGCCTACAATTAACATCTACTGTAGAGTCTACCTGTGTGTACACTTTCATATGAGCTGAAAACATAATAGTAAAAATTGACACTAAACTGATTTTTATGGGCTGTAAAAACCTCACAGTACCTTTGCAAAAGTAATCCTTAGGAGCAGAGAGAGAAGTAGAATTTGAGTGTGAATTTAACTCAAGGTATAAAGTTTGCAAGTTGTTTTTGGAGTGCATAAATGAAAGAGAATGATTTTTTTACAGGTTAAAATATTTTTCCGCTCCTACTCCATCAGAATCATCAGGTAATGATTCTCATATTGAAGAAGAGTGAATGATTTATGGAAAAGACTTTTCAGAGTGAATCATGGAGAAGAGAACAATAAATACTATTCAGACACAGATAAGTGGACAATGGCAAGGTCTTGCAGAATGGTTTTGAAACAACTAAAGAGAGAACACAAACAGAAAGATCTTGAATTAGATACTAGAAAACACATTTAGCAACTTGAGTTTTACTCAAGCTAGCTAACTAATCAGGTAAGATTGTGTCCTTTAGATCAGCTTAACTCATTTTAATGTGAAACCATACCTCTGATGCTGAGCCTACCACTTCCAAACAAAGAGCCCTACCCACTGAACGTGCACCATTAATTTAGAATTCACTGTACCTTTAAATTGAGGTGAGGGAACATTAAACTAAGAGCAGCTTATCCAAGTAGTGATGTAGATTCATTATGCAAATATTGTCAGAATCAAACTGCATAAATATGTTTGTGTAACTGGCCTTTGGTGTACTAGCTTCATGGATTAATGATCTAGCACCCCTTTTTGTGTAGAACTTCCCTAACATTGTTGTATCATAATCATGTACTTCAAAACCATACCTGTGCCAACTGATCCAGTATCCTCAGGCAGTGTTCTCGCTTATCATCTTCTTGTTTATACGTAAAAATACATCTAACAAGAGGAGAAATAAGATTCCAACCCATATTCTTGATGATAACCTAAAAAACAGATATTCAGAGAATAAACCAAAATTGGATGTCTTCTAAACCCTTCTGAAAGATTGTATATATAAAGACCAAAAGCAACAACAGATCAATGTCCTGCTTGTAACCATTACTGTGACTATCACTGGATATTTAGCAACTCTTACCATGATTTGACACACATTGTATTCTCTCCCCATTCCTATAAACACAGTTGCATATTTTGTATAGTTTTCTTCTAATTATTGACATGTCAATATACTTCTAAATGTCTATGTCAATACATTTAAAACAGGACTGAGTAGAGGAGTGTGCTGAAAGAACAATTGGACAAATTATGTATGAGGGGATTGAGACTTTCAGTTGTTACTCCAGACTCACCAAAATTCAAAACCAGATTGTGAACCCCATGTAACATTGCTACAATATTCTACTCTTCACTTTCTTTCTGAACTTCCTATTTATCTTTGTTCAATTTGGTATATTGTCCCAGCAACCCTAATGCCCACAGACATTAGTATTTCAAACAAGCAACAGCTGAGTTGGCTCCTACAGTTGGCCAATATTATTATATCCATTTGTGGCAGGCTGACCCCCGACAGCACCCCTCAGCTGCTTGCTTGCTCTTGTCCCTCAGTGAGATGTGGGCGAGAGTCAAAAGAGCAAAACAGAGTAACTCAAAGATAAGGCCAATGTAATAAGTGAAAGACAAAAGACAGCAGGGCGTGACAGGGGGAATGATGCAGATCAGCTCCCACAAGGAGACCAATGCCCAGCCAGCCTCCAAACAACAGCTACTTCGGAATGGGTCCCCATCCGCACGTCTTTACCGCTGAGCACGATGTTGTATGGTATGGAATATCTCACTGCTTTGGGTCAGCTGTCCCAGCTGTCTCCTCCCAAATTCCCTGCTTACTGGGAGCAGAGTGAGAAACAGAGAAGGCCTTGATGCTGCACAAGCACTGATCAGCAGTACTTAAAACACTGGTGTATTATCAGCACCTTTTGGGTCACAAATCTAAAACACAGCACTATGCAGGCTGCCATGAAGAAAGCCAACTCCATGCTGGCCAGACCCAGTACACCATCTAACATCCCTGTCCTGTGGGAGTGGGACACTCTCACTTTCTCCTAATTATGCTTTTCTGCTTCCTTTTCTCTTTGCTTCACTCACAGAAGAGTTATCAATGGTTTTGTTAAAATTACCATGACTTGGGTTTCTGTGAGCTACCTGAATACAGAATAATGCACACTTAACACAGGGCAAATAATTAGCTATTCATATGTACAGCCTTGCTCCACAGGGAAAGTAGCTTTCCCCTCTTAATAAGCAGTTTTTTATTTAAAGATGTTAACACTAATATGTAGTGCAAACTTAAACTCACCTTGTTTTTCTCATTTTGAATTACTTCTAATAACTGAGCTGCATATCCACCTTCCAAACATTTCTGACCTGCTACCTGAAACAAATTAAAATCTTCTCCTTTGAAATCAGCTTCTTCCAGAATTTGCTAGAAAGAAAATATGAATGTTTAACTCCTTACTTATCAAAGTCAAACAAGAAATAAGATACATGCTTCCATTTCAAAGTTAAATGTAGTATCATTGTAACTTTTACACATTTTTCACATATCAAAAAAGTTACCAAGTTACTACAGAATACAAAGCAGTATTTCAATAGCACCAAATCTAGACTACAGCATTCTCTTTGGAAGATGTGTTTTCTACAACAACCAGCTTTTGTTCCTAGGTATAAGACGACTTCCTTCTCCAAGAAGCAGAAATAATCAAGCATCTCAGGATAAGCACCACAGAGAAGTCAATGAAACATGGAGGCTGAACTCAGCTGCCCCATGAAGAGTTCTACTAACAGCTGACTTGTCTTTTGAGATCACTTTGGCTTTAATTATAATATATAAAAAGAAACTCACACTACTGACACTTGTTACTTCTAAGGAAAGAAAACTACTTACGCATCTTTGTATTATGGCTTGAAGTTCATCAACTGCCATTATAATTTGACTGTGTTCTTCTGGCATGAAAATTTATTATAAATTAAAGAGGGCAGTATTATATCACACAAATTTAAAACAGAGGCTGAAAAATAATCACATTATAAAAAAATGTTAATGGAGGAATAAGAACGTATTAAGACAACATAATTTGAAAATAAGGGAAAATTCATTTTTAAGAAGTGTATGCTATATTATTCTACTCCCCACATTTGCAGGAGACAGTATTACAGACAGGAAACAGCCTGCATTCTATGTACAGGGAAACAATTTTTCAAGTACTATCTGGGTCATCTTAAGAAGTTTGAAGGTTTCAGTGACTACTGTGGGCACATAAATGGAAGACTGCAGCTGACACAGAGCAAGTCTGGGCTCGCTGCAGGCCAAGTGTGCATGCCCATGACACACTACATTTCCTGTGACTATTCTGACCAGAGGAGCTTCTGCTCAGCCCTGACTGGAACACACTAACCCCATGTCTGGGATGTGAAGGCACCGATCCAAACACCATGCCAGTTTATATCAACAGTCCAGTCAAGATTACATATACAGTTTCATTTATTTCTTTCTAGTGTCTAGGTTGGACTAATTCAGTGGCCTTTTACCTCGAGGTATTAAAATTTAAAATTTTCTTACTAAAAACAAACTTAAGTGATGTCAAGTACATACCAAGTTTTACGTAGCCAGGACCATGAATTACACATACAATTAAGCCTTGTTATCCCAGGTGATATATCATAGCAGCAGTCATAATCTTTATGGTTTTAAGTAATGCCATGGGCCTAAACCTGGTTATATGATCGCTATGACTGTCAATTACCCCTACAACTCGCTAATTAGCTAACTATTCATCAAAACACAGACATCTCCATGCAATGTCCTCAGCCTTTCCTCTTACATTTGACCTAATGTGGTGGGTTGACGCTGGCCAAACACCAGCGCACCTATATAAGACAACACACAGATAACAAACCTATCTGGATGCTCACAAAAGGGGACAACTCACAAAAAATTAAAAGGCATCTCTGTGTGACCTTCTTTATTCAAAGAATAAACAACTCACTTTCTGTTCTTCATGGCCCATTTTGATATCTGTATATTTCTAGCCTGTCATTTTAACCAGGTCATTACCACATGTTGTACTACTTAAGCTTTTCTTTTTACAGAATGTTACTAATCCCGCCATAACAATTTAACATACCTTCGAACGCCAGTACTGTTACATTTCAGCCCTCAGTAGCTTCACGGTGCACTTACAGCCTTGAAACGCGCCCCAAGCACCCACCGTGCTGCAGGGATTTACTGGCAGAGCTCGCAGATGGTCTCCGGCCTTAATACTTAATCCGGTTTCCAACTGAATCTTTTAGGAGGTTTCAGCGGCAAGTGGACAGCATCTGAATCATGTGAAACGTTCTATTAATATTCACCAAACTCCCTCCTAATAAAGATACCGCAGCCCCTTCTGTGGGGGGTAAAACACCGAGGCTGGGACGAAGAGGCTGCCAGGCTCAGCCTGTAACACACGGCTGAATTAAAAACTACAGGGGCGGCACCACCCCACCTCANGGGTGAGAGGTCGGCGGGCGGAGCGGCGGTGATGGCGATGATGGCGGCCGGGACGGGCAAGCCCCGCCGGCGGCGCGCAGGTGGGCGCCGGGATCCGCGCGCCAGCCCCCGCAGGCCTTGCCTGGGCTTTGGGCTCTCCCTGTGCCCAACCCGCCATGCCGAGGGCAGCGGCCGGCCGGCCGTGGTCGGCTCTGTGGACCTCTGCCGGGCCGGGCCGGGTGCGGGGCCGTGATGAGCGGTGTGCCGGGCGAGGCGAGGCCGGGACCCGCCGAACCCTCAGGCTGTGCGGGGCCAGCCCGCCCCGGCCTGCTCTGAGCGTCGGGGACGGGCGGTGACAGCGGTGGTGCGGCTGCCCAGGGCGCTGCGCCCTTCCTAGGGTAGCAGCCCGGTATCGCCCCTGCCTGTTGCCCTTGTCGTAGGGGAGCGGCTTCCCGGGGCACCGGTGTCAGAAGCGGGGTCAGGGCGCCGTCCTCGGCCGCAGCGAGGGCGGCAATAGCGGCTCTGTGTCAGGGTGCCGGCGTTGGACCTGGCCCGGAGCAAAACCCTGTGGTGGGGCAGCTGTGGGGACGGCAGTGGGATGCCGGGGTAAAGCTGGGCTTTACCAGCTGGGTAAAGAGAGACCGGGGGTGTGGGTGGCACAAAGTTATTGTCGGAATTATTTTTTCCCTTAGCTTTTTTGTATGTACAGAACATGGTGAATGAGAATATGAGAAAATATGGGCCTTTTTCCAAGCTTTTAAAAGTGTGTTTAACTGCTTGCTGAATATCAGCTTACTGAAATCACAACCATCAAAAGCAAGTTACTAAGCAATTGTCTTAGTTGTGCTTACAGTTTAGAGATTTTAATATTTTTCAGGTTCCAACATTTTCTGCTGTTAAGAAAGAACACTAATTTCTGTATTTGTATATTTGATTTCTAGGAAATAAGCATTCATCTGCTCAGAAAAATGAAGATGCCGCTCAAAGGTATAATTTCTGAGCAACAGTATGTGATGTTTGTGTTGTTTTGCCTCACTTTGAAATTGCATTCTCTGCATTGCAGAGGCTTTGCTTTCTCAGAGTACCACGATTAACTTCAGTAAATCACCAGCATCAACATCATGTAGGACTGCTTGGAGTGATGCTGTGTAAATTCTAACAGCACATCTGAGCATTGTGTAACATACTAAAAGTTTGTAATCTAAAGTTCAAAATTGTATTTCCTTAGTCTGTAGTGTTTGCTTTTTGCTGTCTTAATTTCATTACATACTGCCATTTCTAATTATTTACATCAAAAAACACTCATGAGGAGGCATTTGTTTGTTTTATGCCTTCCTTTACTTTGTAACCTCACACTCAGTCATGTCCTAGTTCTTTTTCTTTTCCCATTCTTCATGTCTTACACAGTTCCTCTTTCCCTGACAACACTCCGTAAATTGTTCCAGGTTCTTTGTCCAGCCAGTTCTGCATTTCCCTCTTGCAGGAAAATTTGGGGAGTGTATTGCAATACAGTAAGAGTCAATACTTTAATTGATCAGCAAATAGAGCAAACCAATATAAAATATATAACTCTTTGTATTTATAACAGAATTACTAGTCCAGTTGTTGCTTTGTTTGGCCAACATGGTGTGATACAGAAAAATGTAAGCTGTATTTCAGAAAAAAAGATAAAAAATATGACCGGAAAATTGTTTATGGAAATCTGCCCTCTGTATCATTCAGTGTCTGTTCTGTTACAGGAAAGCAGCTCTGGAGGCTGCACTGAGAAACAAGATTGAATGTGAGAAAAAAGCATTGTCTATTGTTGAGCAGCTCCTGGAAGAGGACGTTACTGAAGAGTTCCTTCTAAATTGTGTAAGTGTTGCAAGTTTTTATACTGTTTTGTATCCTAGTGTGGTACTTTTTCTAAAAGTTTTTGGAACAATTTGCTGCAGTTTAAAATAGCCAAACCATTGATTCCCTCTTATACCAGCTCTGATAACAGTTTCCTTATTTTTAAGGGTTCTGCAGTGAAAACATGCCCTAGTTTTGCAGGACTGTGTACATTAATGAACCCTCACTCTTTTATCACTGCCTTTGTTTATACCTCTGTGGTTCTGGACTGACAAAAGAACTGTAAAAATTTAGGTTTGCATCATACCATCTGTAAATTTAGGCTAAGTCTCTATAAAGCAACAAGTTATATGGCAGCAGAGTTTTGCTGGAATGGTATGATTACTCTTGTTAAGGTTGTAAATAGGCTGATTAATAGGTGTACAAAACATGTAAATAGAGGAAAATTACAGAAATAGGTGCCACACTAGAGGCAAAATTATGAAGGTTTTGAGTATGTAAACAAGAAATGCCCAGGCCTGTTTTCCTGCTCTGTTTACCCTTTTACCTTTTCTACTGTGTAGATTCTCAGTGTTGTTTATTAAACTTATTAGGTAACTGTTATAAAATTTAAGATATTTATATGCTTAAGAGATGTTTTGAGTATAAAAACTGGCAAGTTTTCCAGTATCTGTTGTTGAACTATTTTCTTGTCATTTTAGGGGAAATGTATTACTCCATCTCACTATAAAGACATTGTTGATGAGCGGTTTGTCATCAAACTGTGTGGTTATCCTCTGTGTCAGAATAAACTGGAAAATGTAAGATGCTTTTCTTTGATGCTGTTATCAAAGGATTCTTTTCACAATTTTTATTCTCTTGCATTTTCTTTTTAATTTTAAACTTAGAATATTAAGCACAGATTACTGTGGAGTAATGACCCAGGCATTATATAATTCATTTCAGTATAATCTTTCTGAAATGAAAGGTAAAATTTGATCAGTAGACAGCACTTATTGTATGACAGAATCAGTTACTGTATGATCAGAATCACAATCTGTGTATCTGTTTTGACAGTGATAAAGATGAATGAGTTGTGGCTTCATGGCCTTCCTTTGTGAATGAAGAAACTTTGAAATCTTGTTCTTCTGTCGGTGTAGCAACAGATGTCTGTGAGGACTGAAGTGAAAAAACAGTATAATGCAGGGATATTATTATGTGAATGCATGTATATCTGCTATGAAATGTATGTCAACTGTGTCAAGATGAAAGTCACCCCTCCTTAGGTATGATGCTAGAGAGCTTAAGCAGAACTGAGAGGTCAGTTAGATAACCTGTGATGTAATACCAGTGCTACACGTGATTATCTGGAAACAATCTACTCAAGTAGAAAACAATTTACTGTTTTGGACTTCATGTATTTGCACAGATGTTCATTTCAAAACTGCTACAGTTTACAGAAGTTCCCCTGGGTTTGTCTGGGTAGTGGTGGGGGTCTGACAGTACAGCCTCACATGCATATAAATAGATCTGGATTAAGGAAGGACCTGTCTGTAATTGCTCAGCACTTATACATGAGGAAAGCTTCTGCCATGGCAGCTCCATTGTTTTATGTTCAGCACTGGTTTTCTTATGGCTATGGAGCTGCCTTTTACTGATTAATGAGATGTATATGATTAAAGATAAATTACCATTCTTACATCTGAGAAGGTGCAACATCAGAAGAATTGAGAGAAAAGGTGGGTGTAGTATGCAGTTATGTAGTATGCAGCATAGTATGTATGGAATACATTGCACATACCCAAATATGTGAATTAAGAATGAAGTTTTGTCTGTAGTCACGATGGAACTGACAGTCTTGCTGATGAAAGTATGTTGTTTTAGGTGCCAAAGCAGAAGTACAGAATTTCAACAAAAACAAACAGAGTTTATGATATCACTGAAAGAAAGGTATGGTAACAAGTGTATTTCTAGAATGTGTTTAAGGGTGGCAGCATCAGAAATACATTTTGTAACAGCATTCATATAGTGGCTTGATTCAGGGGCAAATATGTTTGGTCCTTAGGAAAATACTTTTCACAAACTGTTGCAATTTTTTGTGCATTTCACTTCCTAGATGATATCTTTGGTGAGACAAAATACACGTTTTCTAAGTTTAAGCATAACATGGGAAGTTTTACTTGGATAGCCATTTGAATGTGGCACAGCTGATCTGTTAAAGGCATTTGTGAAGAAGTGTTCTTTATTTTGTTCCAGAATAATCAGTGAGCTTTAGTAGGGTAAAATCCTTTTCAATCACTGAAGTTGGCAGGAATGTAGTACAAGTTACGTCTTACATATTCCTTAGTGTTCTTTTTTGGGGAACATTTAGATTTCTTTTTTGAGGACTTTTCAACATAAAAACTATTCACAAAATGTTTCTTTCTGGAAGCATATTAACACATGGTTGCATAAAAGCCATCTTTGCCAGTTCACAGGATACACAATCACCTACAGGCACTTAGACACTAAATTGCAAGATAAATGTTTCTAACAAATCTCTTCAGTGTCACTAGTATGCACTCCTTTCCTCTGATTAAAACTCTGAGATACACAAAATTTTAGGAATTGCTTTCTTGAGCAATCAGGCAAGACTCCAACAAGAGCTGGGATGCTTTATCTTCTTCCCTTGTGATGCAAGTTTGCAAATGAATTTTTCAAAGATGCTGCAGATTTTTAGGTGTTGTTCCAAGTATTGCAAAATGCCAGGTTCTGTTGTTAACCAAAATTTTCATTATTAAACATCGATTTTATTGTATGTCTTTCAAACTGTATGGACATCATATTGGGTTATGGGTTGCTCTTTGAACAGTTTGGTTTGTTGAGGTTTTTTAAAATTATTGTTACATAGAATCCAACTCTGGTTTGCTTGTCAGTATGTAATAAAGGTGCAGAAAGTGAAAAAATGGGGAAGAAAGAAGCAGTTAAATGTGTGCAGAATGGGATAGACCTATTTGATAGGTTTGGTTTCTCAGGTGAATTAAAAACCTGGCCATAGGCTTGAAAAGAAGCATATATTTGTACTTAATTTTACAGGCATTAAAAGCAATTACTTTTGTACCTTTCTATGTATTAAATCTGGCCTTAGTTGTGTTTTCTTGCTTTCTCTCATTGCCAGTGCTTTTGCAGCAACTTTTGCTATAGAGCATCTAAATATTTTGAAGCTCAAATTTCCAAAAGTCCAGTGTGGATGAGAGAAGAAGAAAAGTAAGTATAATCTTATACATTCGTTGCACCTTTTGAGAATATTATTTCTCTATGCATCTGCAGTGTAATTAAGTAGCTGCAGCACATCAAAATGATTTGGCTGAAGCAGAGGTAGCTGATGTTAACATGTTAGCTTAGCATGGTGTTTGTTTTAGAAGTGTTGTAGCTGAATGGATCACGGTACTGGCATGGTTCAGTACTATTCTCATCTACTTAGCAGACATGACCATGTTAGTTTAGAGGGCAGACTAGTCAGAAATGATAGTTAACTCCTATTAACGTTAAAATGGACTGACTAGGATTGAATTTTTGCAAATAATCTTCCTCTGTTGCAAGAGATTTTCTAATTTTAGCACAGCACTTGCCATTGATCTTAAGCTTAGACAGTGAATGCTTGCATCAGAAAGCAGTTTATAACATGAGGAGGTTGTTTATCCAATCTAAATTTCTGATTGCCCATTCCCTGTTCTTCCTGCAATACACATTTTGGAACAGTGTATGCAGTCCATGTTCCCAGCTTAGGAAGCACGGGCTTGCAAATAATCAATGGAGCCAATGGGTGTCACTGTTGAACAGTAAAGACTTGCATAGAGAATGTTCAGCAAATTTACTCAGCTTTCATTCTCCAAGACACTACTGCTCATAGTCCCCTGATTTTCAACAAAAGAAACTAGCTGAAGTTGTATGTGTCATATGAAATATATGATCAGTGAGAGAAGAGCTTTAGAGCAGCCTCATCAGATCTGAGGTATTCTAGTAGGTAAAACTAGACTCTTCATTAAAAGCTTACATTTACCAGTGCTTTTGAGGCATTGTTTTGCTGTCTTTAAGAAAAATATTTCCAAAATCTCCCGTTATTCTTCACATAAAAAGTGTACAGTTCTTTTATGCCTGACATAGTTAATTATTTATGCTGGGTGGTGGTGGGGAGGTGGTATTTTCAACAAACAAACAAACTCCCAGATAGTTCTTGGCTAGCTACACCTCTTTGCCCAACCACATACATGTGCACACACCGATACACATTGACATGGTAGAATATCTGAAATTCCTCTGGCAGAAAAGACTACAACCTCCAACTTAACTACAACTTAAAACTCCAAAGAAGAGTTATATGGAGTTAATAATTTAAATCACTCTTTGTCTTTTACATACAGAAAGGTGTTAGTGTACTGGCTTGCATTTAGTGCCTGTTTAAAAGGTTTTCTTTCAGTCATAAGATCCATGAGATTTTTAACATTTGGTATTAGATAAGAGGAATAGGACTGTGATGCTGCCTCATAGCTGAATTGAAGTAGATTAATTCCCAGTAGAGCTTTGGAAAGAAACTCGTCAGAATTTGTTTAGTAATATTTTTAGTTTCTAGAAACCTTTGAAAATCATTTTCTTAAAAAAAACCAACTTGGTAGCCTAATTTTTAACAAAGTAAAATTTAAAATAAGTAAAAATATCCTGAATATTCATATTTTTACATTAATTGTAACATTTTCCTATAAATAGCCCAGGATTGTCTTTACTATAGGAACCTTATGATCTATGTTCACTTGTTTGAAGAAGAGACCAAAGGGTGATCTTTGAAAACAGTGTACAACTACTTGAAAAAAGTTAAAAAGATTACAGAGCCAAGCTATTCTTGGTTGGTGGCCACAGGTAATCGCATGAATGGTTCAGGTTGGACATTTGGAAAAATATTGTACTAAGGTTATGGTGGAATGAAACCGGATACTCAGCAATGTTTTGGAATCTCCATCTTTGGAAGTTTTCAAGATTTAAACTTCATGAATTTGTGGCTGACCTAACCTAGTGCTGGTGACAGCTGCATTTCAAGCAGGAGATCGGACTAGAGCCTTCCAGAGGTCATTTCTGACAAACCTTTGTGTGACTTGGTGGCTGGGTTAAATTGTGTTCACTGTGACAGCGTTGTGCTGCAGGCACACGAGTCACGCTCCCTGAACACATGCACAAGCCTGCTCTTGCTAGCCTTGCTTTGAACAGAGGGTGTTGGACTAGAAGATCCTCAGATATCCCTTCCAAACTCAACTATTTTTGTATTTATGTGTATTTCAAGAGAACAGATTTAGCAGGAAAATGTTCATTCTGTCTTCTTTTTCCAGACCACCAGACATAGAGCTGCTGAAGGAGGGACGGAGGTACACTGAACAATTTCTTTTTGTTCTTAGATGCACCTACAGCTAGAAATTTTAGCATCAAAGCAGATGAAAACAGAATATTTGATTTGTTGTGTTATAAAAAAGACCTTAGTAGAACCTATGCAAAGGTTTTTTTCCTTTGTGATTCTAACCCAGCATATTTGATCTGTATGATTTAGTGTACAGCTGCTCTTGGATTGTGTGTCTTTATTGAGCCTGTTGAAATCTGAAACAAATACACTGTTTGTACTTTGAATATTTTATGCCATCTATTCTATATAAAGAAAATTGTGCCAATTATATGTGATGAAAGCTTCTGTACTTCTTAATCTAAAAGGTCTATGTTGGCCAGAATGAAATCACACTACTCTGTCATCTCACTAACTCGCTGTGTATTGTGCAACTTCCTGTTTGTTTTCTTTTGCAACGCACTGCCATTAGGTGGCAAACTTATATATGCTGAAACAGCTCAGCTGTCCCCCCTGATTTAAGGGTACTCTGTTCCTATATATGTTAGCATGCCTGTCTTCATTTTAAAATTGCACTATTCATGATGCTAAGTCTGACATAGTTCTGCTGTCTTTAATAATACCTTGTGTATACTGTTCTTTTCTAACTACCAACAGTCAGCTGACAACTCACTTCTCTAAATAGTCTTTTGTCATTTTGATTGTAGAATAGTACAACTCTTGGAGTTCAAGAAGACTTTTAGAAGATCACTCATGATTCTTAAAGCAAAAAATTACACTTCTGCTATAAGGGGGAAAATGCTTTGTTTATCATTCTTACATGAGAATGAAAAGCTATTGCGAGTAAAAGCCATTTCTTATTTCACTGATGACTTGTATTTTCTGTTGTAGTGGACGGTCTGGAGAAGAGGTGAAACTACGTGATGAAGTAATTACAGCATCTGACATTGAGAATCCTAGGATATCTTCAGATCCATGTGAATCTGGTTCTCATGACACAGCCAGTGACAGCAGTACTGATACTGAACAAGGATTTATTTCTTCTGTCCTACCAGGAAGTCAGTCAAGTTCTGCCAATTTTGCACAGCAATTGCACAGAAAAAGCATCCTAAAAAAGAAGCCTGCTCAGAAGGTCCATGCCAGCCCTAAAACTGAAGATGCAGATGTGGTAGAAGCCGCTGAACAACTCTCTCATTGTAAATTAGACACTCAGGAAGAAAGGCATGCTTGCTCTGTTCATAGTGAAGTAACTGCACCACCTTCAGACAATACTGCTCCTGGGAAATCAACTGCTTCAGAAATCTTTGAAAATACGTGTGGATCGCAGATAGTTTTTCTAGGTGTGAGCAAAAGAGGAGCAGAACATCTTAAAAGAGCACTAGCTAACTCAACAGAACATAAAAACCCTGAACTGAGTCATCCAGTTAATTCCAAAGGCAGTTTACTAGAAGTGCTTAGGCAAACACTTTTGGAATGGAGAACTGAGGAAACTTTAAAATTTCTCTATGGCCCAAATTATACTTCTTTGTGCTCATCAGAGTGCATAGCATCTGTCAACCAGGAGACTGAAGAACTTGATGAGGATGACTTAGATACACCTGATAACCTCAATACTGTTGCTGTAGGCGAGTCTGAAAACAGTTTGAACTACTCTTTACCTTTCACAGGCTCAGATGGAATAGTTAAGCCTGTGCCTAGTTATGAAAAGTTAAAAGAAGAAACAGAGTTCCTAGAACTGCGAGTAAAGGAGTTCTATAAAGGAAGGTGCACCTTGGCTGAAGAGGCAGTGACACAAGCACAAGCAGGGGAATATCCAAGCAAAGACAAAGTAAGTGTCTGGTGGAACACTGTGGAGATTGTATGAAACCTGAATGGACTTTAAAAGAAATAGTACTTTGTTTCTGCTGTCATAAGTGGATACGCGTCTCACATGGAGAAAGAGAAAATTCTGTTAGCTGCATACTGTATGTTCATCAGATTATGCAAGTGTCTGTCCATTAAAAAGTAGTTTGGGTTTGGTTTTTTTTTCAGAGATAAGAGTTATTTAATGTTTAAATATTTATTATCGGTGACTTTTTTGATATACTGACCTTAGTTAAATACTAGGTTATAGCTGTTGAAGTTTCTTGTCTAATACAGGATGATCAGCAGGAAGATCTCACTTTCCCACTTGTTGATTCAAATGCACAAATGCAGATTAGGAAGCGAATCGTCCTTGAAAAGCTGAGAAAAGCGTAAGTACGCTTTACTTTGGGGAATGTCACTCTGAAGTTGGTGCTCGTTCGTCATTGTTTTAAGTAACAAACACACTGTCCAAGGATGGGCCTGGCTCTTCCTAGGTGGCCTTGGTCATAACTTAAGCCCATTATTGCCCTAAAGGACTTTATTTCTGCAACAGTCAGCTATAGTACAGTTGCAGGTGCCAGTTTGCACAGTCTGTAGATACCAGCTGCTTAAGTTTAGACTGAAAAACCTGAAATTGATTGAGAGAAATGCAAATATTTATCTTGTACATTAAGCATACTGTTACTTGTAAACAAATCTTTGTAATTGCTTAAGCATAGGTCGTACAAAGAGAGAGTTTCTAATGCATTTTTGGATGGCTGGTATCAGTATGCCCCTAGCTACAACCACTAAAGGCCCTCAGAATTGGATCTTAAAACTTTCCAAACATCAGACCTTCTTCACATACATAAAAGGGCTTTGGAGTCATACAAAAGAGATTAAGGCATTTCTGATGTAGCTGTTAGAATTATTAAATTGTCAAAGTTGGGAGGAGCTTGAAAATATTCTCATTGTCAAGGCAGTGCAGATAAATGAGTGTTTGAAGGTCATTATTCTGTTGTTTTTGGTAGGAGTATTTACTTTTCTGTCATTGTAGTTGATGTTACCTAGCCAAACTAGGTTTTGCAGAAGCTTTTTTTTTTAAACTTAAAAACCTCACAACCAAACCCCCATCCCCTCCAAAATAAAAAGAAAATACTTTCTGTTTCTCTCTACCTGCACCACGTGTGTATAGGCCACACACAGGGAATCAAACCATCCCCCAAGGGTCTTGTCTGTAAGTGTCAGTTGTTTTAAATTTCCTGAGCTGATGCAGTTGTCCTGTCACAATCAACAGATAATTTTCATTGTGATAAAGCAATGAATATGCCCAGCATCATAAGAGACCTGTGTTCAGTTATTGTAAAACATGCAGTCTTCCAGAATACCGATGCAGTATGTGTTAAGTGCATATAAATGCAAATCACTGGATATTCAAATGCAAGAGAATTTTAACTATTAAACTAGTAAATAGAGGCAAAAGTTTAATCCTAAATGTGAAGAACAAAGGATGTTATTTCCGTCATTTGGGAATCCTGACAACTAGTTAAAGAGTATGTGCCGTTTGTGTGATCTGTCCTTTTTATGCACAGCTAAGTAAGGGGGAAACTTGTCTTTTTCTCTCTTTTGAAATTTTCTGATAACTATAATCTAGATTTCGACTATCAGGCTCACAGTGGACATTTCTGTTGCATCTGTGTGAGTCTGAGGTTATCAGGTGCATTATGTGTGAATACCTCCTTTAGACATGCAGTTTCCTTTTGTATTATTATTTTTGAGCCAAGTAAATATAAACCTTCAAAAATTTATAAGCCCTGTAGTTCTAACGCTCATAATTGTAAGAATATTTTTTCAGAACTGAAAGGTGAAACTAGTAAGTATATGTATGTAGAACTATATTTAAATCTTCACATTCACACAGAACTAGAGCTTCTAACCTTTAAAAACAAGCGGCTGTGAAGTGAAGATGTTGGCCCAAACAGCTCACAGAGAGAGCTGAAATGAAAAACTACAGGCCTGATCTGCTGCACAAAAGTCAGTCTCTTTTCCTTTTAACTAACCTTGATAAGCTTTGGTGGAAGTCCTACTTGAGAAGATATGAGAAAGAGAGGAAAATGTATATTGACTGGTGTCTTTTGCCTTCTAGATTATCTGCAGTTTTGGGCCCTCTTCAGATTGCTTCAGGTGATGTTTACACAGAGCTAAAAAATCTTGTCAAAACTTTCCGGTGAGTATTGGTCTTTACTTAGAGATTCTTATAAACTGATGAATTAAACATGCTGTTGAATGATTGGTGATGTGGGCACAGAGAGGGCCCTATTGCAGATTTGCCCTTCTCTAGCTGTGTGTTCATGTAGGTAATGTCGCATTCCCTGTGGACTAACAAGTCAGCCCTTTCCCTGCTCCTGACAGTGGCTAGGTCACCAGGAGTATTTGTAGATTTTTAAAAACTAGGCCAATGGTCTCTGGAGGATGCTGGTGAGTCTTTTAAAGGTTCTGCTACCTCGTCACCTCCTATTAAGCGTGAGTTTCTGAGATCTGTCCCTTTCTTTTGCTCTAGCTCCCTGCAACTGGGCTAAATGGTTTTAATCTGATTAATAATTTTTACCACTAACTTCTAGAGTCAGTCAGTTGGATCTGTCTTGTTCCTGATTTCAAAGGGAAGTAGATCTAGTGGGCACTTTCATCACCACAGGTGAAGCCTCTGCTTCAGTCAGTAGGACTAAAGACAGTATTTGGAAACAGTGAGATAAAGGAGGGAAAACAGAATGGTAACTTCTCTGAACATCTTTCAGTTTTCCTTGGGAGACAACTCTCATAACCTGGACTTAGATTGTGTCCTGCATCGTCAGGTATTGTCAGAAAAAGAGCAACAGCAGTTGCTAACTGTGTGTACATTGTCACTCTTGAAATGTCCTTCCACTTCCTCAACCTGCATGAGGTTTACATGTAAATTTTCCAAAACTCATTCATGTAGCATTTGCCACAAGGAATCTGGACTTTGGTGAACAGAAACCCAGCTCTACCCAATTCCTTATGATTTATGCAATGTCTGGAAGGATGCCACTGAAACACAGATGTCTCTGTGCAAGATTTCTTACTGTGGAAGATTCTCTCTTCCTTTCTGGTAACTCTGCATGATATCTTTTAAATAAAAACATTGATACTACTTGAATTTGTTTCTGTGATTGCAGTCTTTAAAGTTCTGACTCACTTTTTATTTTAACAACACCACTGAAACCAGTGAAAATATTTTTGTATATAGTGTATAGATACCTATTGTTTGAGTAAGATCTTTGTGTCTTAAAATAGTTTCGTTGCTCTGCAGTTTAAATGCTTAATAGTCACTTTAGCTTATGATTGATAAAACTGGAGAAACTCCATTTGGTATCATTTAAACTACTTTATGACTGATTATATAAGAAGGCCTGGAGGTTCTCAAAAACAGACCTTCTATTTTAAATAATTTTTGCTATTCAAAGACAGTGGGGCATGAATATAAAATTTTCAGTGGTTTATAGCAAATGAGATGAAACCAAAATAGACTTCTAAAACACATACATGTATATGTATGTATATACACACACACTTTTAAGTTTACAGAATAGAACCAAATCAAATTTATTTGGACTTTAATCCAACACCTAGTTCATGCAGCAGTAATTCATCATAATTTAAAGGTCTCCCCTAATCTGTTTTGATCTCTTAGATAACACTTTGTGAGTTTATTTTTGTGTCTTTTTTGTTAGGAAGTAAGTTGAAGGTAATGGTAGCAATTTCTTGGAGTTCTCTTACTGTGAAGATTCTAGATCAGTTGCTTATAAAGTCAGGATTCTGGCTGGGGGATGGTTAAAGACATTCGTGGACACTATACAAGAATTTTAAAAGCCTTAATATATATCTCAAAATAACTGGAGTTTTGTTGTCACTGATAGCAAAATAATACAAAGATACAGGAAATAGGGAAGGAATGAAAACCTTTGGGCCCTTTTTCTGTCTTGCATTACCGATGTGGAAGGGTCTGTTGGTACAGAAGAGCTAGCTCATTGATATTAAGATGAAGGCATAGACTTGAATCTCCAGTTTGGTATGTAGGTTTAAGTTTATTTAATATTAGTAGTCTCTTAAGTTTTGAATTGAATGCTTTGGCAGGGGGACTTGGGATAAATTTTGAACAGTATTTATATTTACAGGGTATAGAAATTCAAATGTTACTTCCTTTCTTAATGTTGTTCAAATGCTTAATGACAACAGAGGAGCACTGATAAATGCTTGTGCTCTTTCCTGCTTTTTGTACTGAAGATACTTCAGGCTTGCCAAAGAGGGTAGTAGATAAAACACATGGCTGTAGTAGAACTTAGCTGAAGAAGGGTAAAAGAGCATGTGGTGAACTACTAAGCAACAACGATTTTCAGCTCCATTGGTTTTTAAAGGAACACTTGCAGTTCAGCCTCCTTTGGGCAGCATTTTATTCAATCACCACTGCTAAGAAACACACTAGAGAGATCTCAAGAGACATTTTAGAATGGTTAGAGCTCTTCCTAAACAAAGTCCCTCAGTGCCTGTAAGCTTTTGTTACGAAAACTGAGATGTCAAATAATTCTCCAGAGTGTGTAAGGGCACTTTGTTAAAAGATCAAGAGAAAATTAGCTTCTTATATATAAATTGAGGATAAATTATTTTCAATGTGTGGTAGGGTTTTTTTAAGGCATAATACTTAATTTTAAAAATAGGATTCCATCTGTATTTTATGGTTGTGAGTATTTTAATTCCCATTATGGAGCTTATAATTGGCATTGAACTCTACCAATTAATCAGATGTGAGATATGTTCAAGACTTCATGTTACAACTTGGTTTTATCATGTGTTCAAGACAGTCTTTCAGCTTTTAAGTATGTATCACAAATGTATGTTATCTGGTATATACACTTAATTATACCTATTTTACCTATTACCCTTGTTAAGTGGAATTTTAAGTTCTGGGTTTCAAGTCAGTAGTACTTGGTTGTAGACAAAGTTCTGTGTGGAAATGAGGGAGTATCAGGATGTTAATGACTTTTTCTCAAGTAATTAGGCTTCTCTCAAAGGAAGTCTAAAGTTAAATAGTAACTTATTTTTGCTGGTTGTCATCAAACTAAATGATATTACAGTATCTAAATATGTTTTCCAGGAGGTACAAAAGCTGTCTTTTATGGTTAAATGGGTCTAGTTGAAACCTAAAGAAAAACAATATATGCTTCAGTATTTGCCTGTGCTGCCCTGGGTTAGTTAAACGTCACTCATCTTAGTGCAAGTTTTGGAAAAAATACAGGTAGCTGAGGTCCCCTAAAGTCCCACCTTTGCATCCTAATCCCATGAAGTCAGTTTCCTGATTTAGAGAATGGGCCGATTCTTGAACTGCAGTTATATATGCCCATACCTGGAATCTGGATGTAGGAAGGAGAGGCTGCTGCATTAGCAAAGATGCTGGGTTTACTGCTTTTATTGACTGGATTCCTACAATTTCCCTATTGAAGTTCCCTTGCTTTGCAGGCTGCGTACTGATCAGTTACCAGGAGGTCATTTGAGAGGGAATTTTTATGCATCTTACTCTTTAGTCCTTTATCCTGGAAGCTTCTGCCACTTGGATCCATGTGCTCAGTCAGGCTCCCTCACAGTGTGAAAACCACGTGGGTCCTGCTGGGTGGCTGCAGTGTGTTTTGCTGGAGTGAACCACAAGACCCACAAACCAGCAACTAAGCAACCCACACAGCTATTTGGGATCATCCAGCTTTCCTGGTTTATGTATTCTGCCCTACAGGCCAAGAAAGTGGGCACATTCTGTTTTGGGAAGTTGCATATTGTTTTTTTTCTCTAGGTAGGTGAGGGAGAATTCGGCCAAACTCTTAAACAGAAAAGCTTTCACTGCAAAACTCAAATCACACACACAAAGTTTTGTACAGTTTTAACATTTCCACATTATATTTTTAGGACAGCAATCCAATGACCTCTTTCATGGATTGCTCTGAAGTAACAGTTTTGGCTAGAGGCAAGACAAAGAATTAATGAACCATTTTTACAGAGGCCCTGCAGTTCCTTGTTTTCTGAAAGCTTTGCTCTTCAGAGGCCTTGGTGTTGACACAGAGCTTGTTTGAAAGTGACTGCCCTTCCACTGCTCCTTATTATTTAAGGCTTCACACCTGTAGGTTGCTTGCTTTACTCTGATCTCTCAGAAATGTTTTTTTTTTTCCAGGTGCACAAGTGTTTTAGGACAGGTGTTGTACTGAGAGGTTACTCAGTTGCAGAAGCCTGCCTGTTCATCCAGTGCAGTGACTGTAGTACATCAGCAGATCCATACTGCTGTGTCCTGCTGGTTATCTGTGTCTTTTGACTACCTCCTTCAGAAATAGCATATTGATGGCAATGACTAGTGTTCAGACCTTGCCAATCAATACTAACATTGCATAAGAGTTAATTGACACAAATAACTGCATCTCTCAGTTTGTGTACAAGAATCACACCTTCCTGTGCTCTAATCAATAATAACTCCTTGTAAAGCATTGAAATAAAGCTGCTTTCTCTATTTGACAGAGTTTCCCCAGGTGGCATGGAGCTGTCTCTTTCATTATGTCTCATCATAACAGATTAACTGGAATGTTACATATGAATTGCCTGTCAAGATGATTCCATCAGGCATTTCTTGGTAGTGTTTATCACTGTCATCAGTGTTGAGTCAAGATGTTCAGCCTTTGTTTTGTCTCTTATTCTGTAGCCAGAAAAATGTAACAGTTTACCAGGTACAAACTTTGTTGCCAGCTAAATCCATTAGCTATTTCAAATAACAATTGCTAAAATCAACCTTTTAATAACAAATATAATCAGTATTTGCCAGAACTGTTTCTTCGGGTTTGATGTGACAATTCCTTTGTATATAGTGTAAAACACTGTTTTTCCTTTCATAATTGAACAAAACTCAGAGTGTTGAGACACTCACTGCTTGAGTAATTATTGCTTCAATATCTTATTTTGGTTTGAAGACTTGGAGATTTGAGAAAAATGGGATAATATTGCTTTGATCATTACAAATTTATTTTATTAATTTTTAATATCTTTCTGAAATAGAGAAATGCAGACAAATACTATAAAAGATCTTACTGATAACTCCATTTTAAGTACCATTTTGAGTATAATTCTAGGGAATTACTTATTAGAATTTGAATTTTAACAATGACAAGTACTTTTGCTTTCTCAAATTTTAGCCTTTTTTTGGGTAAAAATATACTTGCCCAAAGTAATTTTTTTAAAGTAATCTTCCTGAGGAACAAAACCCTGGATTTGAATTTGTTGCCAGATAGGAGCTTGCTGGAAATGAACTATCCTCACCAGTGCCTGTAGGAATGGGCATGAGTGACAGATATCTTCATTCTGGATCTGAGTTTGTACAAGGTCATGGAACGGAAACTGAAAGCAAGAAGGAAGGAAACATAGGGAGGTACTTGCCACTCAGTTTATCAGTTGGATGGTGCCATCTTTCTCAATACAGTTAATTCTGCTGGCTCTTTTGAGTGCCTGCATAGCCACAGCTTCATTTTTGACTGTGACTTTTCCATGAAATTGCTTGTTTTGAGTACCAAGGGTCATGCCTAAATTGAGACAGCAATTCACAGATGAATTGTTTTAACACAGATTAGTACTTGACTTAAAGCAGTTTTTTTAGGCAGTTCAGCTGAAGGGGTCAGCTGGTATTCAGTGCATCACTTTAGTTGAGCACCCATGTGGCTCTTTGTTCACACCTCATTTATATTTATATTTATATTTATATTTATATTTATATTGCTCTTATATTTACTCTGGCTCTCATTGCATAAGTTAGAATTCTGAATTTCCATTTTAAAAACAAGAATCATCAGAGAATTGTCTCTGCCACCTTATAAAATTCAGTCTGTGTCCACACCAGCTTTCACAGCAAATGCGGATCTGAAGCTAACAGGAGGGAAACTAAGTGTAAGAAGGTCCTTCTTTTCAGAAACTCAGGTGCAGTTCTGGAGAGTTTGAGTGAGAGCTCGGCCCTCACAGCAGCCAGGAATATTTGTGAGGAATTTAAAAGAAACAGCTTCTGTTCAGTCTTCCCCATCCCACTTTCACACAAAAAAAAGAGGACATTGGAAATTCTGCAGTTCCTCCATTAGAGGATGATAGAAGCTTGAGAGCTGGTGAATTGCTCAGATACAGCTGTAATTGCTTCTTTATAACTCAATGTATTAATGGTAGACTTAAAATTCAGCTGTTAAAATCTGTTTACTTTTAAATGTACTGATTTTTTAAAAATTATTTTTCAGGTTAACAAACAGAAATATTATTCACAAAATGCCTGAATGGACTCTCATTGCTATTGTTTTGTTATCTGTGTAAGTACCCTTAAATGTCAAATATTCTTATGTGCAACTGTCTTATTAGCCTATTGGAACAAGATGTAATTTTCAGGTAAAAGAAAAAGATTTCATGGCACTAAATGTGGAATCAACAGCAATATTTCTTTCATGCAAATGAAGGAAATTTTCTTGACAAAACAGAATTGTCCCCCTTGCATCAAATGTTATCAATGGACAAATTTATGTTAAGAAAAAGAAAAGCTAAGCTTTAGGGGGTTTTAAAGAGGCCTTGCAGGATGAAGTAGGAGTATAATGCACCCTCCTCCATTTGTTGCTGACATACATTCTTCCCCTCGCTGACATTAGGACAAAATGACATGTATATTGTATTACTTGGATTTGGCATAACTGTTAGGCTTTTCATTTCTCATTTTGCATCTAGTTTCTTAAAAGGTTTCACTTTTATGATTAAACTTAAATTATTTCTATAAAGATACGTGTGCTTCTAAGTAGGTATAAGTATTCTAGCAAACTTCTTTTAGAGGGGAGATCTCTTTTAGCAGGAAAATTCATCCCAAGGAATACTGAGTATTTTATTTTCATGAGGATTAGTTTTGTTGGTTAAATACTACAGTGCCTACAGTCCTCCTTAGCTTTGGTTTATTTACTGTAGAATTAAATTCTTTACAATGATTTCCCCAATGGGAAGCCTGATTGTATTACAATGTCTTTCAGTAAACTTCTACACAGAAGCATGATCTATAAAAGCTGTATTCATATGCCTCAAATGAGTTCCTTAATTTGTATTTTGCAAATTCATGTACATTTCTGAAGTTAAAGACACGAACTTTGCAGTGTGTTAAACAGACACAAATTTGTGCTAAAAGATGAACTAATGTTAAGAAATCACTGGTGGTTTCACAGTGTCAGGCTCTGCCTTCCATTAGGGTTAAACCATCAACCAATCTTTGTATGTCTTGAGCTTGAATTACGAGATTGCAAAAATCTTTATTTCAGACTCTGTTCATGACTGCGCTGCTGCTGCTTCTTTTGGGCTTCCTGGGTCACTGGAGCCTGTAGGACAGAGAGGTACTTACAGACATTCACAGGTCAGGAAGTATTGTAGGCCAGCCTCATGGCATGCCCAGCACTGCACTTACTTTCCTTGATATTACTTCAGTCTGACACATTGTTCTAGCTCTGCTGTCCCAAGGAAGATGGTACCAGCAGGCATTAGAGCAGGCTTCAGCGAGCCTTACATCTGTGTCACCCAGCCAGATACCGCTCAAATGATTCATTAAATCAGAACACAGAAAGTAACTTTACTTGAATGCCTTGGCATAAATTTTTTATCAACTATAAGAACAAATCTTTTGTCATTTTTACTATATATTCTTATGGTTGAATTGGTAATTTGTGAAACAGATCTTATGAATTTTTCAAGTAGTTTCTGTACAGCTAAGGAAATGGTGTCTCTTTTTGATCAGAAATTAAAATATGTAGCTGGTCTCTGCATATGATGAGCTGTAAATATTTACATAAGTAATGATTGTTTTACAGCTGCTTAAAAATGTTATACAAGTAGTAGGCAATCCTGGTAGCAGTCAGTATAAGCAGAGCACCAAGTTTCTTTTTACCTTGCTTACTAAAGGTCCTTCCCTAAAGAAATTAGTTACATTTGATCATTAAGAAGAGTAGATTTTATTTATAATACTAGTGAAATCATAAATAAATCTGCTGCTGATTTCTGCTTATTGTAAGGTTCTTGGAAGCTCATGATCTTGAGATTTTTAACAATTTCTCTCAGCTGCCTCCTAGGAGAGAATGTGGAAGAATGTAGGTGGGATAGAATGAGTGTTAAGATTCCTCTAATAAGATGATGCATGTTACATTATTTCCAGAAAGATTAAAGTAAAACATTTAATGATTTGGAAATTCTAATCAAGCTTGAGTATTTAGTGGAAGCCAGAACTGTGCAGGGAAAGGCTACTGAGGATGTGGACAACTCCTCACAGGTCCTCACTCAGGCCCTTTCTCACCTCCTGCAATCTGCCAAGGAACCTGTCATATATTGCTAATAATTCTCATAAAAAGAATTACACCCTCTTTAAGTCTTCTCTCTTAGCTGTACTGAGACATTATGCACATTGTGGCACTTCTAATGTTATTTAGATCATAGAGTTGTTTGAGGCCTGAGTCAGAGTGGGTCTTTAGTAGCTTCAGCCACACTTTCACATTTATTCACAGGTCTTGACCTGGTTTCAGACATAGGATGACCATTTTACTGCTACCACTAACCAGTAAAGCTGCATAAGCAGCACCCTGGTAGAGGATAATGCTTGCTCTTCTCAGGTGGGTGCCAAATACTAGAGGTATCCCAGAGTCCAGAGATTGTAAGAAGGCAGAGTGAGCATGGATTTCAAGGTATAGCTCAAAAAAATCTAAGACTTCAAGTATTTTTTGTTTTGTATTAAAGGGGGGGCAAGGTTGTTTTGTTTCAAGTAGCAACTGTTGGACTTTGCTTGCACCCTATATTGTGCATCAGTCTTGTGGCTCACCACTTCCTTGTCAAACATACATGGCTAGTGTGTGCTGAGGACTTGGTGTACTTAACTTCACATTGCACTTGCAGAGTGCCCCAACCCTTTTTGTGGTAAGGTACTGGACAGAATAACTGTTAGCATTACTGCTGTATTGAATTCTAGTGTGTTATGGTGTGATCATGCTCTCCTCTCGTTTGAGTGTGCATGTTAACTCTTTGTAGGATACACCATGATGGACATCATTAATGCCCAATTTTGGTGTTTAAATTAGACCCTAGGCACACTTCATAGTCTGCAGGTCCTTGAAAAGCTGCTGGAAGTACTTATGTGCCCTTGAGTCTACTGACTACGAAAGAAACCTGGGCTTCTCATTCATTGAAATAAAGTGCCTGGAACTGGACAGTGTGACATGTCTCAAAGTATAAAGTGCTGGCGATACAATAGTGGAGTATTTAATGTTCCTAGTGAACAGTTGGTTTTATTCAATCAAATTATTGTACAAAATATGAACACAGCCAGTCTCTGCCTTTATTGAAAATCTAGCCTGAGGCACTCCTATGAATATAGCACATTCAGCAATGCTGAATCGACCTTGTTAGAGTACACCTTGACAGCCAGAGCTTTATGTTCAAACAGTGGTATTCATGCCTGTTGTGGAGTGGGTGACTCTTAAAAATTATCTCTACATCAAATTTCTTACTTATTTGTAATTTGTAGTCATTTTGGCATTGGCAGAGTTTGGTTTCTTCCTGTTACATTGTTTAGTATGTTAAACAGTATTTTTTGTTCTAGCAATAGCTGCTTTATAATGTGTTGTAAATTATAATGCAGAAGTTGCATCTTTTTCTGCCAAAGAACTTTGCAAGATACCAAATGAAGCAGATAAATAGATATAAATACAGTAGTTGAAGAAAGAATGGAGAAAGCAGTGGGAGGACTGGTTGCTATACAAGCATGGGCACTTTCTGTTTTTAGTGTATACCCCTGGCACAGACTAATGGAAAGCTTTCAAGATATTTTCAGGAAATGTCTGCTTTCATCTTACTTATCTGAGCTGGCTGGTTCCAGTGAACTGTGGTCAGCTTCATCTGCAAAGCCTATGCAAGAGGTTCCCCCGCTAAAAGCTTTGAAGCCTTTCAAAATGTTCTGGGATTAGTTTATAAGCATTTGGCTGCAGTATTTAAACAAACTCAAAATGACCATGATCACTAAACAAAAGCCGTCATTATATGTGTGCAGCCACTTTAGATAAATGTGTCATGTGGAGATGTACTCTAGAGGTTTACTCTCTTGGAGATAACAGTTCAGGAACTGGAGAATCTTGGGTTCAAGTATGTGTTTTTACTCCTCTGCACACGATAGCACATCTATTGCTCAGGACTGGCATTTCTAAATCATTTTAAGAGGAATTTAGATGTTTCTGATATCACTGCTGTGCTCTTATCTGAAAGTGTGTGAATGTTTGAAATGTATGAATCTAATGTACAAATACATATAGATATGAATCAGACTTGCAAAGTGACTCTTTTTCCTATAGAAACCACATACAAGTCAGCTGGATTATATTTATTTAGCATGTCTGATGATGGAAGTTTGGTTCCAGGTTTCAGCTGAAAAATCATTTATCCTTAACCTAGAAATATAATAGGTTTCTATTTTGAAATAGAGCTGAGCTTGCAGGACCAAGAATCCAAGGAGTCTTTTTATAAAAGCATTTGAATGTGGTTTATAGTGTTGTGTTTATCTGTAGAGTTATATTATTGTGTGAAATAGAGAAAAGGCAACTTTGTCTTAATGCATTAAAAAATATCTTCTTCCCTTTTTCTCCTAGTTTTAGGCTGTCATTTGGTAAGTGTGAATTCAAATAGATTTTCTGTTAAGCAGTTCTTAAGTCTTTTAAGCAGTCTTTTTCTATTAAGCTTGCTTACTTATCAGCAATATCTAAACAAACTTGAAGCTGCTTATTTAGCATATTGTGGACATGATCAATATTATCTTAGTTCTTTGTGGCACATTCCAGTATTATTTAGGAAACATACACAGAACAGTACCGTGAGGGATTTCTGTGTTGTTAATTGGGATATTAGTCAGTGCCAACTTTAAAATTAATTAAATATATTCTTCTTTCATGAGGCAGAAAATAGAAGAAATCTTAACAGTTTCCAAGAAAGTGTTTCTCCTGGAACAAAAAAACCCCACTGTTGCTGCAGTGATGTTTTGCAGGAAGTGACACTGTGAATTTTGTCACAGCCCATACAGCTGCAGTCTCTTCTGTGCTGGTATTCTCATGGATAGCCTTCTAAATGGGACATTTGGATGTGCTGTGTAACTTTCATGTATGCCCAGCACAAACTCTCTGAGTCCAGGATAATTAGTTCCTCTTTACAAAAGTGCTGGAGCTTGGCTTCATCAGCCAATAGGAGTGGAGCCTTAGCACACGCTGTGTCCTGGACTCCTGCATGGAGTTAGGAGGGTTGGCTCAGAAAGCTGTCACCTCTGCACCTGCCAGCTCTGCTGCCCAGTGCAAGGGAAGAGCAGGGGCGTGGCTGTCTGCCAAGTGTCTTGGAAATCCCTCCAAGAGATAGAAATCTGCATGTTCCCAGCAGCTCTATGTGTGGGCATTCAGACTGACATCATGCACAACCAGGAGAGCTGGTGTGCAAAGTGCACCACCAGCTATAAATTGTCCTTGGTGGTGGTGTTCTGACAAATCTTTTTGTTAGAATCTAGAAATACATTTATGTGAAACATCATTTTAGGTGATCTGCTTCAGTCTGTTGGCAACTTTATATTCCAAATATACTTGTGAATTAAGAATATGATAGTAGGGAAAGTACTTTCTTCTGACACTTCATTTTAGCCTTTTGTGTGAGTGAGTTGTTGCCACTCGTGTTTCAAGCTCTGACACAGCGTGCTAGATTTCAGAATGCTGCTTCAGCATGTTGACTCATTGGGGAGCTGACTTGGTTAGTGCAGTTCATGTCCCATTGAACTTTATGCCACAACTGTGATCAAGCAGATGGAAAAATTGCCTAGAGAGAGAACTGTTTTAAATTGATGTTTCTTTAAAAGGTATACATTTAGAAGATTTATTTTGCAATGTCATGTTTTTCCTCCTTCCATAATCAGTGCTTTGCTTATTGGAAGTCATGTCATAAGTAGTACAGTGGCATAGAATAGTTGCATAGCAAAAGTTGTACAGCAGTAGTAATATAGACAGCTCTGAACTAATGCAGCAAGACATTAGTAATTCACATTAACAGCTGCCCTAAACTTAGTTTTAAACTAAATGTATTTTAACTTCATCCACTGAGCAAACTGAAATGTTCATGTTTCAACTGAATCCTGCAACTATAGCCCTATGAAAATATACTTGCTTCCTCATTAATAATTAATCTTAATACATTCAATGCAAACATTTTTTTATCATGAAACAGTACCCATCTGTTAAAAGAAAAACATGACTGGCACACACTTGAATCTTTTATATTCAGAGTTCTAATTTTATCTTAGTTAACTTTGTAAAGAACAGCCAACTTTAGTGGGGATATAATTAGTGTTTTTGACTAACAGGAAGCTTCACTGTAAGACAAAAATGTGTGTTAATTTGGCTTGTTTCTGAAACCAAAAAAATGCAGAGATGCACATCACTAGAAAGGCTAGTATGCCTTCCTGTCATGTGATCCCCAGGTATTTTGTACCAGCAGAGTTTTTAGCATGGATTCTGGATTAATGGGTTTGGTTCCATGCAGGTAGTCATAATGGTACCTCTAGTAGGCTGAATGGTGTGTCCTGTTCTTCTTTAGCACTGAAATAAATGGTGCCCAAAGTAGAAGTACTGTATTCCTTAACTCTTCTGGAACCACTATAACAGAAAAACTTTGTAAAAAAATCCCTGTGAAAGAGCAGTATTGTTTGAAGATCTAATCATTCCTCTCTTACGGTGCTTGATGCAGATTTTGGAATGTAAAACCTTAACAAAACTAAACAGTAAGGGACCCTAGAAAGACGGTATTTCATTCCAAAGATTCTAATTTCCTTTGTCATATTGCCGTTGAAAATGTCAGGGTTGACATGATAGACAATATTTTTTCTGTGAAGTGTATAATGGTTTTTAAGAAAGAAGAATCCTAAAGGTGATTAAAAACCAGGAAAGCCCTAAAAATGCTGCTTTATGATTGTATTCTGTCTTAGAAAATAAACTTATTTGAATGATGGAGCTATTACAATTTGCTTGGATTAACAGTGCTTCACAGACCTACCTGAAGACCCAACTGCCTATGTCAGCTGGGGGAAATAGATCCATTTTATTTTTCATATCCATAATGTTATACTGGAGAATATTAGTGGTGCTATAGTTTTCCACAGTGATCAGGAATAAACTAAAAATTACTCAGATGCACAAAAATTTGGATGGGAGAGATTAGAGAGGAGCTTAATTATTTTAATGTGATAATTGATAGTGGGCAGTACACTGATGGAGACTTGGTTTTGTGTCCTGATACTGTAGGAATCAAATGCAAAGGCAATTCGTACTTCTCATTACTTCTCACATTATTTCTTGAGATACAAAAACATTTTGACACCCAGTGGCACTCATCCAGTCTGGCAATTAAGTTCTGATCTGAGATGTTAACAGTGAAGGCAAAAATATACAGTATTTCTTGAAATTTTTTCCTTTCATATTTATGAAAACACAAAAATACAGCTTCTNGGAGGGAGGGAGGGAGGAAGGGAAGGAAATGCATATCACCCAAAGATGATGTATAAAGTGTTTCTCTGGACAGTGGGCTATGACAAAGCTCTCAGAATTTACAGACAAGCCAAGCCAGTGGATTTAGCATTGGGGCAGGTGGCTCTTTTTACATGTGTATAATTAAAATAAATACTGGGGATAAGAAGACTGCAGCCAGTCAATTAACCAGAATGTTGTGTAAGTAAACATAATCATACCTTCATAAAAATTTGCCTGGCACAACAAAAAGAATCTAGAACAATCATGTCTGCAGCAGTACATGGTCACTTCCCATTCCTCCCCACCAGGAAAAGTGTGCTTTAATTGCCTGGTAGCAAACATAACCAACCAGCATGAGGTTGCAGAAACTGCAAAGTGTATATGTGTAATAGCACAGTATAGGTGCAAAACCAGCATCAGTGCAAAAAGTGCAGATGCTTGGTTGTTTAGAGGCTTGAGATGCCAGCACATTTCATTTTGATGTGTACCACACTTACACCCTGTGTTCCACAGAAATGCACATTTCGCTCTCTTCCACCCTCTGCCCATCTGAACATCTTAAGAAGACACTGAATAGATCTGATTAACTCATCACAAAACTCACTATTTCGGAGATGAGGTACTAGGGTTTTTAAAAAGTTCAAATAGTTGAGATTTGTCTGGCTCTTCATATTTGTTCCAAACCTCATCACGTATTCTGCTGGTTTTAGGCATATGTTTAGTTCAGTGTACTTTCACAAATCAGTGTTAATAGTGCTCTTCTGCTGTACAGGTGGTAAGATTGAGATTAAGGGTAGAAAAGTGATTTACTGGAGATCATCAAGCCAGTAGTAGATTAGGAAATAAACAAGCAGGAAAAGGTTTTGGGGTTTTTTGGTTTTGGTTTGTTTGTTTTTTAAACCTACTGTGTGCTCTTATTTCTGGAAGAAGATGCTTAAGAATCCATAACTTTGGGGGATTTCCTAGCATTTATTTTCAAAACTGGAAAAGGCAAGTAGGAAAAGTGTTGAGGTTGTTACATTTAACTTGTGAATAAAAAAAATCTGGACACAGTGTATGCAAGGCTATTCCTAGCATGTCTCTTTACTCAGCTGCATCATTCCAGGTACTTGATCTGCATACTGGACTGTAATCAAGTTACAGTGTTAAAAAGTTGTTCAACTAAACTATGATCAATTTTATGTTCATTGTTTCCCTAGTAACTGAGCACAGTTACTGTATGTGCACAATAATTCACACAAAGGTGTGTATTTTACAAAGTACTTAAGAGGTTCAGGTTCTCAGAAGCTTACATTTTACCATTCTTTAATCCAAGGCTTATACCTGTGCTTAATTTCATGTAGCTAGGTAATCCAGATCCTTCAGTGGCATAGATTGCAATATTTGAGAGGTGTCACAGGAACACCTTGTGGAACATAAAAAGGAAAAGAAGACTGAAAAGGATGAGAGGATCAATTTTAAAATAAATTTTAGATGTACTAGATTTAAAACTTTGACTACATTAAAGAAGAGGGGGGAATGGGAATAAATGATCAAACTGAGAAGTACCTTTGATCTGTCAGCTGGTTAGCAGGAAACAGGCTTCAAATAAATGGAGCTCTTTAAACAAACCTGTCCTTGAAATGTGTACATAAGAAACTTAGATTTGTTAGGGAGAAACAGCTGATAGTGATTTCTTCTGGGTTCATATTGGGAACTATTTTTTGCCTTGGCATTATGCTGATAAGTAAGATAAATTAAAAGTTTGTGGAACAAATCCTTGTATGAATTCCAGGGCTTTAAATGGCACACAATATTATAGATGTTCTAATGCTTTGTGTCTGTCAATGAACGTTGTAGTCCTCTTTCGAAATACAGTAACATAGACATGTGTACCACACTCCATTTGTTTTTTAGAAAATCATCCTGCAGTCATATCTGTTGTACAAAATAGTGAAACAAAGTCTTATCCACTAAACTTTGTAGAAGAGAACTCTGGATAAGAAACTGTAGATGTTATTGAGCTGGTTTTGGTGCTTCCTTGGTCTTCTTGCCTGACTCAAGGTCTTTCTAATCCACTGCTAATGAAATGTGGAAGTGCGGTTTTGCATTTAATTGCCCAAGTAATTGTTTTTTGCCAGACCTATATGATATTTATGTTGATGGCAGTTTTGGTAGCCATTTAAAAATTACTAAGTCTTTGAAAATAGAGTTCTTAAATACCACTATAACAAGAGGCAAATAAAACCGCTCCATATTGTTACTGGGGCTTTAAAGGGGTCATGGGTCCTGAAATTTTTGTCACTGCCATTGTTATTAGCAAAATATTTCCAGAGTATTGGCTGTCATCTTTCTCATTAGACAGGCTAAGCCTGGGTTAAAAACAGCAATTGCAGAGTACCTAATGAAGCTGAGTGCTTTTATTATAGGATCACCAGCAAATGCTTGCAGGCAATGTGATGTCATTTTCCACCTGCTGAATGTTCTGAAATGTGCAGTTCCTTTCCCAGACAACTGAGGGAACTGACTCTGTGTGTGCATTCATAAAGTCAAGACACTTGCTCAGAGGGAACATTGTAGGAGTGATCCTGTGTAACAAAACCCAGTGGTGAGCAATTGCAAAGGTTAAAATAGTAGTACAAAGCAATAGGCTTCTAAATTTTGTCTCAATTGAAGAGAAATTGTGGCTATTGTGTTGGTGTGCTATGGGTCAGTCACAGGGAGCTGAAATACGGGAATAGTAAGAAATGCCATTTTCTGGTTACTTTCTGAGAGGAGTTGTATTATATAGTTAATCATGTTGTGGCAAAATAGTATGAGTTATGTAAACTGAGTTTCATATGCTTAGCTAATTTTCGAGGCATTTTAAATTTTTTTGTAAATTGTCCATAAGATGTACATTCTAAGGCACATTGCCTGCAAGTATACAGTGTACAGATCTGATACAAGTAGCACCAAATGGCTGTACTAAGTTGTCACATCATTTGATGAAATATCACCATGAGTTCTTTCAACATATTATTTTGGGTGTTCCTTTACATTAGACCTTTGCTTTTCCTGTAAAATTAACTACTGGCCTAATGATATAAATTTTTTTTATATATGAAAAAGTTTCTTACTTGTCCATTAAAAGTCAATGGTCATCTATCTTACAGAAGTTAATATTTTGAGGACAGTTTGACTTTACTTTTTTCCTTTTCTGTCTTTTTGTATCAGTGCAGCATTATTATAAATTTTTTCATTGCAGGATCTTTGTAGTTATACAGCTGTTTGTTATAAATAACAGCTAGCAGCTGATGGAGCGATCCTTAACTTTCAAGGGAGAGGAAGAAAGTGGCATAAACAATACATCCTGATACTCCTGTGAATTGTTTGTTAGGTTAAAAAAAAACCCCAAAGATACAGAACATTTGCGTTTTCTTAAATCCATTTTAAATTAACAATTTCTGTACCTGATAAGGTAGCTCTATGTCTATGGCCTCAACTCTTTTCTCCTGCATAGTTTAGTTAAAACATTTAAATGCCTTCCAATAATTTCCTTATGCAGCTTAATGGAAAAATAAAAGTTGAACTCTCATACGAAGGGAAAGACAAGAGATGATTGCTCATATGGAATGTTAGAGTAGAGCCTGCAAAGTATTTTGCAAATGTCCACTGGGCTTCCAAAGCCCTTGTGAGGAGAGCATGGTGTGACATGAGGGAGCTGTGCTGTACAGCCTGTGCCCCAGGGCCTGCCCGAGTCCCTGCCCACTGTCTAGGAAGTGGTGGGGTTTGGGCTGCTGCAGCTTCAGCTGTGCCCCAGCCTATTCTCTCAATTGCCAGTTGCCTGTTGGGATACAAATAGCTCATTGGGGGAGAGGGTGGGGTAGGAAGGAAAAGAGAAAAAGCAGATCCATTGTCTTTTTTTTCAGCTGATAGCAAGCACTTCCATCAAATGCTTCGATAACCCCTGCTGCTGTAGAAAGGCTTTCCTTTTACTGTTACTCATATCCATCCACTCATATCTGGCTGCACCACACGTGAAATGTTGGCCCAATTAAAAGGGAATGGAAGTTGACTTGCATCTGGACAACAGCTACATGAAAAGTGTGTGTGGAAGGTGAACTTTACATGAAGAAAAAATATATTTTGTGTAACTGTATACATAAACATGTATAAAAGAACATATTTATTGAAGAGATTGTAGAAGCTGCATAGGAAAAAATGAAGGTAGTGGAAACAATTAACAAAGTTAACTTTTGAATGAACCTAAATTTTTGCTGTATACTTGGATTATGTAGGCATTTCAGCCGTTGATTTTGAATCACTGTTGGTAGCATTGATTTAAGTGTAGTGGACAAAAATTTTAAAGCATGAATAATTTAGTTTCTGTTGCCATCAGAGGATTAAAGTGCCTGTGCTGGATTCTGTGGACAAGTCAGTACACAATAATGAAAGGAAGTTAAATAATAAATAAAACATAAGTTGCACTTCAGTTACAAAATTCTTGTCTTTATGATGAGAATAAGATCTTCAGGCTATATTTAAAACTAGACCAGAAGTGGCTTTTTTATCTCAGCAAGAAAATTGCCTGTTTATTTCTGTCAGTTATTGCTGTTCCATATTGTGGGCTTTAGAGTGTTTTATCTTTCACTAAGAAAGTATAATACAGAAATATATTGGGGGAGATTACAGAAAACTCCCTCTGAATGCCAGTTTCCTAATTGGATATGGTAACAAAAGGCCCCAAACTAGAGACTACTTTAATTGCGGAGTTGCAAGTGACACTGATCATAATTACTTTTTTTCAGTACTAGTATAGTTTAATTTAAAAGACTCCATTCTGAAGATATATTTAAATACTTTTGCATCTTGTTTGTAAGTTAGATGCTTCCAGTTCAAGATTGTCTGTCAAATATTAATGTGTTCTAATGGAAATTGTTCACTCTGGAGACAGCCTTTTGCTTTTAAGGGTTTGGAGTTTTTTAAATCATGCTTGAGCTAAAGTTATAAGAAACAAGTGGGGTTTTGGGCGTTTTTTCACTGAAACTGTGAACATAACAGCTAAATTACATAAGTTGAGGCTGTCATATTTTCTAATTTCTGAGCATATATTTAAACATAGTAATTAAGTGTAACCACTTAATTACACCAAAGTTAATGATTTTTTAAGCTCCCTGCTGTTGCATCTTTATCTTACAGCTAGACTCATGTTGTGCTTCAGATTAGCTTTCTGTCCAATACTAACTTTGGCCTGATGGATGCACCATGCTTTGGGATTTAAGATACTTTACTAACAAAATTGCAATCCCTAGACAAGTGTATTGTATCTAGTGAGATACTGGAAGTGGGAGATTCTACCTCAAATTATGGAAGCAGCCAATGTATTGTGAAGAACATGCAAAATTACAGTGATGGTTTCCACTTACTCTGTCCATATGTCTGAGTGCCTTTGGATAGGGATTCATGAAATGGATAAATGCAGTAAATGTTGGAGTCTACCTCATCAACTGAAGCACTATTATAAGTGATTGATACATGGCAGCACTACAGCTGTGTGTACAGGCAGATGGTCTCTGGGCTGCAATGCACATCCAATTCACTGAGTTTTATTGCTGATGTGTAACACTTGTTGGATTGAGTCAGTCTAGCCAGTTGTCTTAAACAAAACAATTGCTTTTGTTTAATCAGTTGTGTTGGAGACTTCCTTAAAAGGAACATAACTAAAATGGAATCGAAAACTATATTCTATAAACTTGCTATATTAAAAGAAAGGCATTTCTGATTAGTAATATTTTTATTGCATTGCTAAGCCCATCAAATCTCTAACATAAGAGTAGTGCAAATATACTTGGAGCATTAAAAAAAACCCTGCAAAATCAAAACACCCTGGCCCTTCTGTGTTGATGCAGTAGAACCCATTAGAATGGCATGGTTATCTGCATGGTTATAGCTGGAGCAAGAGTCTATTGCTCAGATGTTTGCTGGCACCCTTGTAGCACACATGCAGCAGTCTGTCTGTGGTTTTGTTGGGGAAGGGGGGAAAAGGCTGCCTGTAGTGCTGCCAGCTTTTGCTTCATTTCTGTGTTCTGAAACAAGTGTTAAAGAAACTTTTGTGATCGTTCATTAGTTCAACTCCATCATTCTGATAGAAAACTAGTTATCAGCAATCCTGGTTATGATGATCTTAAAAATTAAGTTTTAAGTGACTAAAGCAGATGACAGAAAGAAACAGAGAATAAAAAACCCAACACTTACGTTGTGGTGGTTATGTTAAGAGTCTTACTGACAGTGCTTAAATACCCATAACTGGCAGAAAGATAACTTATTTTCCAAAGCTTACTCTGGAAAGAGAGGTAGTGCTTGCCTGTTCCATCATACTCTTTTTTACTTCTGTTCTTGTTCAAGTTCCAAGCATGTCAAACAAGGTAAGGGACTTAGAAAATTGTGTTTGGATCCATGGCTTCTGCCACAACCAGTGGCTTTTACTTTTTCAAGCTTCTAACATTAGAAAAATAATTAGGAAGACTGGCAATAATTATGTTTTTCTAGGAGGAGCTTATTTTTAGTCTTCTGAGAATTAGCATATGGCTTTTCTTCATGAGTATACAAGTGCTTTCCATGATATTGGAGCAATTTATATGCACTCAAATTCTCAACAATTTATGTATAATTTTAAGTGACCAATTTTGAGGAGCAGACAGGAACCCAACTCTTACGTGGTTGTGTTTTTACCCCTGCTTTTAGGTGTCTGTTTCAGAGAGCTGTAACTGACTGGTAACACAGTGGTGACTTTGAAAATTTTTAATGTTTTCAAAGGGAATCACAGAATTCATCTTGAACAGAAAGTCCAGAAAGCTTTCCCTGAGACCCAGTAGCTGAGGGAAGGATGGTTTGGGGACAATTGGTTTGGGTTTTTAGAAAGAATATTCAATGCCAATTAATGCTTTTAATTACATAAGAAGTTTTATCTTTTCTGAATGTATTCAGCTGTCTTCGTTAAGGTACGCATAGATCTAAAAACAAGTTGCGCACCCTACCATATCAATTAATGAAACTTATTCCTAAAAATAATTGAGGTTTAACTCCTAAATATACGTGCCAAATGTTTTTATAAGGCAATTGATTCATAGAAAGCTTGGGACTTGAGCTGAAGCACTGAAACTATGTAAACATTTTGTGGTAGCCAGATGTCCTTTAATAGCTTGATAATAATTGATTATTCTTCACATGAATTTCACTTTAGTGGGTTTTTTCCCTTGAACATATAACATATGTGGAATAACCAGCAAATACAAATTTTATCAATCACATAGAGATTGACATTTCTAACACTTTTAAAACGTTACAAATGCCTGTTTACCATATGGTGTAAGTGGGTGTGCAGGAAACTACACTCTCATCAAGTCTGATATGCTACTTTTCCATGATATGAGCATGAACGTTTCCTTTAGTAGCCCTTGCTGAAGGCAAGCCTTTGAAGAATGGGTGTGTAATTTTGGACTGTAGCCTTACATTGTGTACTTCTGTAGGTGGTTATTTTAAAAATCAATTAATCCTTTAGCTTTTCTTATTTTTATTTGATTTTATTCATAAAAGTTTGTTCCAGATTAATGCTGCAACATGTGAAAGAGGTAACAGAAAAGCAAAATTTCTATTTTCTTTCTACTGGTCCACTAGCCAGTTCTTACTATTGTGGTGCCAGATATCCTATTTCCTGTTCATAGTCTGTATCTGTAGAAGGTGCTGCAGACTTTCAAGGGAATTCTACAATCTTTGAACTGAAATCCTGTGTGTCATTAAATTGAATTAGTCATCATAGTTTCTTGAGAGATAAGATCATTGCAATTTTCTGTGACTTGAAGATACTGATCCCAAATGCTGTTCTGGCTTGTTTGCATACAATTAAGGTTTAATTCAGTTAAGCAGTCCCTCAATACTCTGTTGTGCAGTACCTCAAATATACATTGGACCAGAGTTACTTAGAGCATGTAACTCTACCACTCCATGCAAACCAGCAACTTGTGCTTGCTCCAGTCTAGACAAAAGATTCTGCTTCTGCTGCAACAGCCACCTGAAACTAGAAAAGTACTCGATGATAACTGCTTTTCAAATGACAAGTTAAAGCATCACTTAAAGGTCAAAAGGACACAGTTTTCCAAGAGAAAAGTGTTTGTACATATTATTTAACATGTTGCCCCATCAAGATGCAACTTTTAACAATTTTAATTGTTAAATTAATTGCTACAAACTTGCATGTGCCTCTCTGAAATGACTTGTTGATTTAGTCACTTCCATTTCTCAATATTTAATGCCTGGCAACTTCTCTGAAAACAGAAATACCTTTTTCTTTCATTCTTGGTGTAAGCTATAATAGCTACTCTTTAAGCAGTGTATCTTAAACAGGGTCTGACATTTAGGACATGCTTGTAATTCATGAAACTATGTAATATCACCAACTGCAGTTCCAAAAAAAAAGCATGTGAGCTTCATGGTAATAAATATTTTGGTTTTAGAGTATTCCTTAAAACTGCAGAAGCCTTCTGCTGTTTTTTAAAAATAATGTCCTTATTAATATCCTCTTAAGCCCGTGGCAGGACTTAGAAAATTCAAGTAAAAATGCATGTAAATCTACATCATGGCCAGGAGAATGGTTTACAGTGCTACAGCTGCCTCACACCAGCACTCAGCAAGTCATGACTGTTTCTGCCAACAGTCTTTTTTCATTCACAACTGCATAATTTTAAGAAGGGTGAATTGAAGACAAGTAGGAATGCATCTCCTGGTCTTCCTCCCATCATCTCCAGACTACCACTCTGCAGTGTTCCTCTGATCCTCTATCAGCACTTCCTGTGTTCCCCACTGATAAAGTGATAAAATCTGCATGACAAAGTCGGCATGCAAACCCAGCCTCCTGCCTGCCTGCCCTGGGCAGGGGTGCTCTGATTCACCAGCCCAGGGAGCAGCCCCAGTACTTCCCCAGAGGAAAGAAAGGACGGCCCAGTCTGGCATGAAGTGCATTCCAAAACCCAGTGGCCTCAGGCCAAAATCACAAACTTGACTCTGAATACTTCTCTTTTATATATATAGCAGAGTTTATGCATAAGTAATTTCATTCCTTGCTGTTACTTTAAGCATCTCTGGAAGTCCTTCTCAGCAAGTGTCACTGTTTAAGAGCTGAACTATTTACCTAAATGTACATACTGAAATGGAATCCAGAAAGAAATGGGAAGTAATTTTAACTCATTAAAAGTTAAAATATATTTTTAATTAATTTTTTTGGTAAATTTATTTTGTTATTAAGGGATTCTTATTTACTATGTCTTGTAAGGTCCTTTCTTTGTGTTTTATCACTCTTTTTGCTTAATTTAAAAGAATCTTCCCTTATATGCAGCTTTTTTCAAGTGGAGGTGGTCAATATCAGTGACTGCCGGGATATTAATCTCAATTGTTACTCACTTGAAGACTTCCTGAGCTGGGAAGTTTTTAGGAAGCTGTAGACTATCTTGAATTTCTTATTAAAAGTACATTATTGCACAAATGTATTCTAAAATAACTCTTTCGTGTATGGTATCAGTGGCACTGTTTATCTACAGTATTTGAGACAAAGTAACTGTTGCTGGGACAGGAGTTCTTGTTAAGTGATCTTGTCAGTAATCTGTGGTGTTGAAGTTTCTTAACATTCAGCATAAGCTTTAACACTTGATTTTGTTCATTAAAGATTTTTTTTTTTATATTTGGGCCTCGTAAGTAGATTCAGCTATTACTACCTTTGCAATATTTTGCAATAGAATTAGGAGAAAAAGGAAGGACTTCAAGATAAAATTATATTTGGATAAATTAAAGGGCATATGAGAAGAAACAGCTCAGTATTTCACCTCATCTGCATACAGATATTATATATGTAGGTTATCTGCATAGTCGTAGCTCCTTCCAAAATGGGGAATTTTATATCTCTTTTATATTTTAGTCATATGAAGAAGTATATAACTTTCACTATGTGACTGTTAGGAGCTTTTTGGTAAATAAATAAATAATGACTGGTATCCTTCCTTTTGTATGTCTAATTGTCTATTCTGCACTTTGTTCGTTCTGACGTGTCTACATCATATAACATCTGTGTACAACTGATTAGAGGCATACAAACTACTTTCATTTTTTCTAATTAGATTTTTTTTTAATTTACTACATACTAATAAAAAATCATATTTTGGTACAGCTCATACTGTATATCATACATACAGTCTATTATGTACTGTAATTAATCAAATGTGACATTATAGACTGCTTTTCTTCAATACAGTTGTTTGAACTCACCAGCTTTGCTTTTTAACATCTGCCACTCAAAAGTTGCTTTACTGTATGAAATATGTTTTATTTTTTCCAGATTGTCACAAACAACTCCACTTTTCAAGAATACCCAGACAAGCCCAATGTACACACAGTTCCTGACCACATTACTGGAAGAACTGCATTTCAAAAATGAAGATCTGGAAAGTCTAACAAGAATATTTAGAATGAACTGACAACTTGAATGGTCAGTCAACTTTAAGCTACTTTGTGTATCTTAAAACCAAGCTGGTTAACCACAGGTTTAATTTTCAGCATTTTGTAAAGTATGTACAGTAACTACAGATTGTATCAGCTGGAGCAGAAAATGTGTGAAGCACATTTTAAAGTAAAGAAATACGTATGGTATGGAAATGAGTGTCATCATTTTGTTACTTACAGTAAATGCCAGCTGCTTACTTATCACACTAATCTTTTGATAATGTATGGTTGGTTTACTGCAATTTTGAGAGGAATTTTTACTACCACTTTTTATTTAAAAAAATAAAATTCTGTGTGGCTACAATGGCTAAGACTCAGCAGGGTTTTTTAATTATTACAATGAAATTAAAATTATGTTCTGTTTTTGTGATATAAATTGAGTTAAGAGCCTCGTATTTTTTGCATAATGTTGAGATTACATTTTTCATTCCAGGTAGGCCAAAAAATTTAAGGGCAAATACCTTATTTATGTTGATCATACTCAACTGTTTTAATGAATATAGCATTATAGTATCATTACTAATCTCACTCCTTTGTTCCCTACAGAATAACATGATCATCTTAGAATCTCCTACTACCTGAAATAGTTGCACAAAGAATAAAAGAACACCTTCAGTTGTTTGAGCTTTTTAAAATGAAAAATGAAATTTAGTATGAATTGTAGTACTTGCTTTCTGCTTTCTCATTTCCTTCCTATGGGTAAGAATTTTGAAGTCCCGCCAGAAGCTGACTAACCGCAGTTGTTCAAGGTATGAAGACAAGTTAAAATATGGATCACCTGAAAAGTGTTTAAAAACAGTAGAAAGGAATTTGGATTGGTTTGGTTTTTCTTGGTTTGGAAACTTCCAGTCAAAGTTTATCTACAGGGATCAGGGGAAGAGGGGGGGAAAATGTGTGTGAGCCTCCAATGGTAAGAGCAGTGATACTGACATTTTTCCAGTTGCCCTCATGCATGGAGCAGGAACCTTTAAGAATTATGATGACAGTACACAAATATGTCTGATTCATAGCCTGTTCGTCCTGCTACTTCTAAGAAAAGGGGTGGTCTTTGAACGTGTGTAAAAGTTATTTTTAAACAGACTCTAGTTGTTACTAATTTGGAGTTTTTGAATATATTTTAATAAGTAAAAATTTTTTACTTTCAGTAGTCATTTCATTTCAAAGAGTTGTGTTATTTAGGCTGAGTGTGTTTGGAATTGCTTCTGTCACTAACTGATTATAAACACTTTAAAACTAGTCCACTAGTAATTCTTAATGATTCCATAATATGTTTTATTGCATAGTTCTCAGTTCATGGGACACTGTATTTTGAGAGACTTGAGAAGAAAGCTGTAACTAACAGTGCTTAGTCTGCAGCAAATGCCAGCACTGCTTAAGGCTGAGGCAAGCCTTACCAGGGCTGCTACACATCCACTCCCATTTAAAAAACCAAAGTTTATTCCTTTGGTTTGCTTCTGTAATTGGACACCAGAAAGGAACTCTACACTTAACTAGTTCACCGCTGTCTAGTTCCTTCATGATAATCAGAGTAAATACGTAGATTACCCCCAACACACAGAAGCTCATGCAGCTTTGCTGTGGAAGCTCCACTGTGCAGTAGACTTTATTTAGGAGATGCTTGACTTTTCCAAATTTACATCGTAATGGGAAATTACGTTCAGTATAAGTTGTAAAAGCAACGATTTAGAATCAGGATAACCTTTAATGCAGAGTTACAGCTATTTGTTTTTCTAAGTATGCTGTAGGGGAAAAAATGCCCATTATGATCAGAGTGTGTCTGATACAAAATTTATAAGAATTACTGGATAGAAGTTACATTGGTTTTGTACCATGATGGAAGAAGTTTACATGATACATATGGAAAGAAGGGTCAAGACCTCACCAAAAGATAAACTTCTACAGAAGACTGAGTAATAGGTATGATGCTCTGAGCAGAACTTAAACCTTTAATTTATATCTATTCACTTCTGATTTTGGAAGCTGACTTAAATTTCTATTTTTAGCTAGTAGATTCTGAGCAAGCCATTATCCTGTTCCATGTACTTTTACCTTGGGGCATAAAGATTACCTCACAACAGTTGTGTCATACAGAGTACACCTAGAAGGCATTGCAAATGTATATCGTACCATGATTGTGACTGTGTTTCATCAGGTTTGATGGGTCTCATTTGGAAAGTTTTACACTTCCTGTCAGTTAAGTGGTGTGATTTTTTTTTTATAGTTATTTTTAGGCTTGGTCTTCAGCACCTACTGTGTAGGAAATGTATGATCTTGTAATAAGAATGAATAGGTCACAGGCTCAAAGACCTCTTTATCAGGGTTCACTATAACTGCTTTTACTGTCTGCCTCAGCAGCTCAAAAAAGTAAGCTTTCAGGATTTTTGCATGTCTTCTTTCACTCCTGTGTAGTAAGCTCCCTCATTCTTTTCCTTGCCCTAGGAGAACAAAGTAACATTTCTCCATCCATGAGGCCAGAAGAATATTCTGTAGTATGCTGGCAACACCCTGGAGGATATTCTTCACTTCCTTGTAATGATTTCATCTCCGTTAGACATGAGTAACACTGAGTAATATGTAAATAAATGCAGAAAGTATACATATATACCCAATACTTGTGAGTAGGAGAGAGGCTATAGACTTACCCCAAAAGGATCTTTCAATACTGTTAGCCTTAACTGGTGTATAAAAATCACAACTCAAGAACCAAAAATTCAGTTCATTTATGTAGTTTTCTTATGAGCATGCTTTGTAACAGCCTAACTGCTTAGAAATGTTCAAATCTAGATATTATTTTTTATCTTAAAGCAAATTTCTGTCACATATCTGTCCTTCAGAAGTTGTCACTATCTTAGCTGGTTTTTGGTGTTGTTCTGCCCCTTCTCATTTTGCTTATGTTGGCAGACAGATTGTTTCCTTGTGGCCTTGTTTCTGTGCTTACTGTTTTTCCTTCTGTGTTAGTTAAACAGACGAGAGCAGTTGACATTTGGGTCAGTGGTGGTTTCAGCCTTATCTCAGATAAACTAAATAGTAGTGACTGACTTCTGAGCTGCAGGTGTGGAGAGACATCATGGAACTGGGGTTTAGGGTAAATGGGACAGAAGCCTCTATTTCTGAACAGCTCTGTGAAAGGGGCATAAACTTGGTAAAGCCATCAGCACCTCAGATCATAAAGATCATAAAGTCTCAAAAGTCCACTGCCATAACCATGTAAAGGATCCAGCACTGTCTGGCCGTGGATCTGTACCAGGGCAGTTGGAGTATGATGTGTTCCTTTCAAGAGCAGGGGGGCAGAAAGGAGTCTAGACTTATATGGTGATTTTTTTTCCTGACATATATAATTGATTTACTAAAGAATAAAAAAACCAGCTTAGTTTAAAGCTTGAAGCAACAGCTTGCTGTTGCAGCTGTTCTGCCTCAAGGGAGGAATGTGTGACACATACCTGCATGTCACAGAATGGATTTCTTACCAAGTTTTCTATAGCTGTAATGAAATAATCTCAGGAAGAGAACAAGCACATACACAGAGTTACATTTTCTCACCATTATTCAAAGCAGTCTTTATGCTGGCCTAAAAGGCTGGTGGAAAGACTTTTGTGTCTATTTTCACACCAAAGTTCAGTTCACAGTCTGGTAAATACTTTCAGTGTAAGCACTGCATTCTGCAATAATGAATTTCCTAGCGCTGAGCACTTCACTGCTGCCATTTGATTATTTTTGCCCATTGACCATGCTTGGTGACTTTTCTTGGATTTTGGAGAGAAAAAGAGGAGGCAGAGTGGTTCATTTGATGTTCACCATTTCAGGAAAGTAGAAAAGTCATAATGTAACCCGTTCAGGTTTTTGAAGAGATTACCTTGAATCTGTGTAAAGTCTGGAAATCAAGCTAGATATGGTAATGCACATTAAAACAAGCAGAAGAGAGCCTGATATATTTAATTGAAAACTATCAAAACAAAAAAGTTCCTCAGCATAACTGACAGGGCTGTGCTGCTGTCTAAACTCAGGGCTGGAAATTTAGATCTACCCTGTCTTTCAAAGGGAGATGCAGGGAGTGACAAGGAGCACGGTACATGTATGAGGTGTGTCTGGCGCCTCACAGGCTGTGTCCACACAACACGTACAAGAGTCACCTGTGTTTTCACTCTTCAGTCTCAGTGAGTAGCTTAAAAGTGAGACATCTGTTGTGGTTTTAGGGGGAAAATAGCGGTTTTGTGAATCTTGATGTTCCATGTCCTACCCGTCTCCTAGTTTGAGAGAACCTGGACTCTACATAAAGTGCAGGAGGGGGTGAGCAGCTCAGCTGGACGTGTGTCTTTTAACTGCTGAGAAGAAAGGACTTGCACATCAGAGAAAAGAAAAAGGAAGAGAGAAGGGGAAAGTAGTACTCATATCTTCTAAATTTAGGCATCCAAACTTAGGTACCTGCCTGTCTTCATTTGCTTCAGAGAGAACTGGTGCTCTTAAATTTAGGGTCTCCAAGTCTTACCTTAGTGCATTTATGAAGTGGATGGTGGTAATGCCTCTGCTCCTATTCCCTCATGGGGAAAAGAAAGCAGAAAAGTCAGCTGAGAACGTTGACACAGTAGACTGACTCTCCCTGGAGTAATTTGTAGTAGAGTGTGGCACAAAACTGAATGGGGACCTGCCCCTGCACAGTGGGGAGTTTCTAAGCAATCTGATCCTATTATTCACTTATTTTTATGGCTACTACTTCACACAATTGTTTCTTAACCTATAAGAGTTAACACCAAAAGAATTCAAGTGAGAGGCAGTCTTTAGGGAAAAAAATAATGCCCCTATGTTGAAATTAGGTCACACTCTAGTTCAAGAGTTTGCCTCTAAGTTTTCCATACTTACTGTTTATTTTTGCAATTGCATGTGAATACACAGTACTGTGGGTGGGGTTTAGCTTGATCTCACTGGGACAGCAGGTAATGCTGAACTGTCATTTCCAGTGAGCATTAAATATTGAAAACACAGACTCAACCTCTCCTTTTGGCAAGTCTTAAGTTTCCATTAGAAGCAGATGGTATACAAGGCAGGGCTAGGCACCTAACTATAAAGACCTCTTGTTTCTCAACTATGTATCTCTACCACCTGACAGACAGTCCTCCTCTGATTAGAATCAAAGGAAGTGGGTGTGCCTTCCATTAGCAAAGGCAGAAAGTAATATTGGTGGAGACTTTTCTTATTGTGAGTTTTCTTTTTGTGACTCTTCATCTTAGAAGCACTTCTCTGCACAGAGTGGATAGTACTTTGGGAGATGGGCTGCCTGAAAGATGCTGTAGAACGTGAGCATTTGTGGTGCTACACAGGATTTGGTGAGGTGGGGGGGGAGGAGCTGGAAACACATATCCTTCAGGTGGCTCTCATTTAGCACTCTGGTTTCAAAAAGCAAGGAAGAGCAGATGAGCCTCTGAGCAATGTATGGACATGTGTGATAAAGTTATTCCCCCTGAGTTGCTTGTAGCTGTAAAGTAGAGCAAAGTGCAAGCCTGAGTTCTGAAGAAAATAAATAAACTTTGCTATGAGAATTGAATGTGTAGACTAAACTCCTAGACTTGGTAAGGCTAATCAATCAGAACACTGCAGTAAGTGTGGCCCCTGTGCACTGCAGCTGTCCACCTGTTTGAGGTAATTGCAGTTACCTCAAGGCAAGAGCTCCAAGGAGCCCCTCTCCAACAACAGGCTAGAGGAGAACCACAGGTTCTAAGGCAGTTGCCTCTTGTCACTCGGCGAAGTCCCTGCTTGGAAGTCAGTCCCCAGGACACTGTAGTAGCCTGTACTTTAAAGGCAAACTCTTGTTTTTACACACTGTGATTACCTGTGGGAGCTGCATGCAAGGATCAGAGCACAAATCCACTGGGGCTACTGGCTGGTACATCCTGCATCATCAAATCAGTGCCATTTCTGGCACTTTTTACTTTCTTAAATTTCATGGTGTATGTAGCTGAATTGAATGCTTAGTGGAACAGCAGCAGGTTCCTGGGGAGTCCTACAATTAGGCAAGAATTAGTCATCACTACAGAGAGCTTGAAGGACTTTGGATACAGCTTTAATAAGCTGCAAACATTAGATCAGGATTTACATCATAAATCTTGCCTTTTTGTTCTCCTCAAACAGGAGTGTCTACAAATCGGGTTAATATAATTTAATAGTACAGTAGTTAAGTAACAAAAAGGACCATAATTGATAGTATTATCTAAGAAGCCACAGCAACCCTGCTTACAGCTGTCAGCTAAGATCTGACTCATCTAAGGTATTTTATAGCAACCATATGTTAGGCACATCTATCTCACCTATTATGCAGAAAAATGATAACGTTTCCTAATCAGGATTTGCCACTAAGCAGATTTTCCATAAACATCTAAGTACTGCAAGTGCTGTGCACAGTCAGGAGAAAACATTTTGCAGACACTTTTATTTGTTAATTTAATAAATAGAATAAATGGTTGCAAACATGTGGCTAGTACTGATTTAGCAAGGCTGGCTGTAGTTCAAAGTATAGGTACATTAATTGGCAGTTGAAATGGTAAATATCACTTTAGCACAGAATTCATGAAAATGATTACTAACTTTTGTAATTCTTGATCAAAAGTTTCAGATTGAGGACATGGGCTCAAAGCATGTGGTTCATTAAAAATACTCTGCTGATATTGTGCAAGCAAAGTGGTATTGGTCTAATATCTTTACCTGCATAGCCAGAAAAGAGAGGGTGAATTCACATCAGTATAGGAGAGAAAGATTAAAAAACAAGTTTTAAACTACTATGGTCCTTTGATAACAATGTGGGGTGGTTAAACTATAATAACAATTGCACTTAAACAAAGGCAGACACTTGTAAACCCCAGTGGCTGTTGATTTTTGAACAAGGTTTAGATCCAGTTCACTGTTACACAGAACCCTGCATAAGCCTACACCCCTCAGCAGTTTGACTTGACTTCTTGCACAAAGACTGGTTAAATGTCCATCAACCTTAATTATTCCTGAGCAGTTTTGGGAATACAGGGGATGAAGCTGCAATCCCAACATTTCCTTCTGCTCTCAAAAGGGCAGTAGTTTTACTGCTTAAAAGCTTTTTTGAGTATTTTTTTTTTCTGAACTATGGGCTCTCAGTAAATTTAGAAAAAAAAATAGATACTTTTGCTGTTTAAGATCCTTGGCTCATTATAAAATTTCATAACTAGAAATGTAGTTACAGTGTTTGTTCCTTATTAAGATAATTAAGAGCATTTGAAAACTTGAAAAATAAATGATTTTACAGATACCGCATTAGCCCACTACAGTTCTGGGTCACATATATGTCATCTCTGCTAAGTACTCATTTCTAAGATCCTCCCAAGCTCTGCTTTTTTGTTCTGTGAACATCTGATGCTTCTTGTTATTCTTCTATAACCACAGATGTGCCCTCTTCAAAAACTCACAATCTCACAATGCTAAACTGACAAGCTGAGTGTCAAACCACACACCCCAAGCAGCCCTGAAGAAAAACAGAATCACGCTTGAAGCAAAACAGAATAAATCACACAAATTGTTTCCAAAGAATGAATCTGAAACATTGCAAACTGTGCACAGGCACTGTTTCCTAAGAATGCAAATGCCATTTGTTATGCTCACTTACTCTGTTAGAGACTGCTCTCAGAAAGAAGAGATAAATTTGAACAACTTTTTATTTGCTCGTTAAGTTTTCTCTCTGAGCTGAACTGGAGCCTTGCTGTGGGACCGAGCTGGGTCTCCTTTCTGCCGAAAAGCAGCATGGGTGTTGCTGTGCTGGCTGAGTTACACGGGGTAGGTGAGGCCACTGTGCTGGGAACGTGTGGTTTGTGCAGCACGGAGCCGCTCTGCACCGCGCCGTGAGAGACTGCCTGGAGCACAGCGAGAGCTCCCTCCTGGCTACCGTGGGCCCTGCGGGACAGAAGCGCTCTGGGCACAGCGCACTGAAGCCATTTGTCCACTCTCCATGGCCAGGCTCTAGCTGGACCCCACAGCTCTTTCAGCTGTAGTGCCTCTGCAAGCCATCCCTTCTCCCACGGCCAGGGCTGATGTGGGAGAAGATTGAGTCCACAGTGCTGTAGTTCTAAGGCATCAAACACATATAATTTGGCTTGGCAGTAATGCTGTAACTTATCTAAAAGGTTTTATAATACTGTCCTGCAAAGAATGAAGGGATCATTTTCACGCTCAAATATTCAAGACCAGCTAGCTGTTTTCTTAAACTGTCAAGCACACTTCACGCTTTACAGCATGTAAAGCTTCCTTCTCCCTACAGTTCAAAATTTGTCACAGCATTAAAATAATAAAATATAATTTAAAAGTATAGCTACAAACATTTACCTACCTGCCTTGAAGGCTCTGTCAGTATCTAACTGTAAGTAGTGCTGTTGTGTAGACTTCACTGACAGAAACTTTTTTTTAATCTGGTGATTCGAAGGTGAGACACTGACCTCCAGTTCTGGTACTTGACTGCTGATCTGTGTAGGAGTAATGCTGGATTCGGGTTACATCATTTATATCTTAAGGGTTTGAGTCAAAATTTGTATTTCTTCTTTTTCTAGTTCATCTCTATCTGATAACCTTGAATACAGGATAGATGACGCCTGAAGCAAAGCTGATAAAGTCACCAGTGCTAAGAAGCACAAGGGAGGGGGGAATGGAAGCACAACAGCATAGATACATATCTTCACATCCTTATTTCCTTTACAAATGGAGGAAGGAAGTTCCCTGCAGGTTAGCCAAAGAGTATCCGCTCTTACAGTCTAAGTACAATTTCTAGGAGCCACAGGCTCTTAAAAATACTGAATTCAGAATTTCATAAATAATACTCCATAAATAATACTCTGTATGTTTTGCTTCTGAAAAACTTCTACTAAAAATTCACAACTGGGTATAAAGCCAGAGTTATGGACACTCACTCCACCCTGTTTCATATGTCTACTCTGTTTCTGTCCTCTCTTCTTCCAAATCCTTCCTATTCTTCCCATCCCAGTACATGGCCATTCCTTTCCACTGTATCACTTCACTAATTCCAACAGTTAGCACTCATCCTCCTGCCTGCTCCCTGTGTGCTGCTGTAAAGATCCCACCCAAAAGTCATGTTCCCCAGCAGGAGACCCCTGGGCTTCCCAGCCCTCCCGCTGGCTCCCTGCACCCAGGAGAAGGGATGGCTCCGTCCAGCCTTGTGCCTCCCACCTCCGGTGCGCACACGGACTCACTGCGGGGATCCGCTGCAGGGACCTGCTCGCTGCCTCAGCACAGGATGGCAAACGGGCCTGCTCTCCCCCTGCTCCTCCAAAGTGTGGCCTTGGTTTGGTCCCCGTGTCCACAGGTACCTCTGGCAGCTGGGAGGGCCCCATGGGCCACATGACTTGTGCACAGACAAAAGTAAAGAATCTTACAACAGCACCTATAGATTATTATGAAAGCTGTCTCTAAAACAGGCATGAATCACCCAAGAGCTACAGCAGTACTCCTGTGCAGAGATGATTAAGAATTTTTATGCAACTTCTTTGATCAGAAAAGGCATACTTGGTTGAAAATGAAACCTCTGCAGGAAAAGGTTGGTTTTGATCAATTTCTCAACTTGAAAAAGTGTCCAAATTGTCAGTGTGTTTCGCTTTGACATTTCTAAACATACAGAGAAGGAAAGAAAGAAAAAAGCAGAAAATCAAATTTCAAGTCACTTTTCATTTTAAGATGGGTTAAATTTCATTATATGATCGACTGGTGCAGTAACAGCTTTGTTCACAATTTCTTGCTCTATAAGAATCCCCATATAACAGCCCCTGAATCTCTATAGACTGTTACCTATCAAGGCCATTACCTTTCATAATGCAGCCTCAGGGAAGATTTTTTACAAGAAAAAGAGATGCATTCCTACTTTTAATTACTTGTTGTAAGAAACTGTTTAGTTTCAGAACTTTGACCAGGATTACAAATTCACATTTTATTTGCTGATTTTTTTTTGTTTGAGCTAATGGTCTCCTTATGGAATGGTTACATTTGTTGAGGTGAGCTCAACCATTAGCAGTCTCCTTTCAAATGATTATCAATTGGCAGTTTGATCATCAATTTCAAAGCAGTTTTCAAAGATGCTAAACCACTTTTCACAGAAAAAGAAAGTGAAAGGGGAGCGGAGTGACTCATCCAGGCACATGGTCTATGTCACATGCAGAGCCAGAAATATACTCTGAGCTCCTTGGTACCCACACTCATGGCCTGGGCATTAACACAGCTTGTACCAAAACTGATAGCAGGCATCCCACCATGTTACAAAGGAACATCCCCTTCTGGTGGAACATGTATTTGAAATTCAAAATATATTTGCTTGCTTTTTGGCAATACATGCTGTAAATCTTCCCTTACTCTTTTGCCTAACCCTACACAGAGCTGAAGAAAAATGAAAGTCCATTGATCATATTTTTCCATATCAGTTGCTTTGCATTGATGTTGCTGATACTGTAAACTTGGCTGCACACCAAACAGAAATGTTACAGCTGAACTGGGTCAGATTTTCATAAGTAATCACCACCAGATTTGGGTCATATCCATGGATACAGCCAACTGTAACCTTTAGACTCAGTTTTGAACATGGTTAAGTATGTTGAGGCCAAGCACTTTGAAATAAGAGACTAAAAGCAGACATTTGCTCTGGCCTCAAAAGTGAATGCTGAGCTCTTTGAGGAATCTGGGCCACTCCATCCATCTTCTCCATTTATAACCATTCTGCCCATCGAAGAAGACAAGGCTACAGATGTAAGGGGAGCTGTGGGCTGGGACTGAGCTCCACCTCAGAAGTTTGAGGGCTTCAGATCCTCTAGTTCAGAGCTGCTCATTGAGGCCCTTGGGGAGAAGGTAATGTGGCCACTTAGGTAAAGTGGACTGGTCTAGGTTATACAAGAAAGAAAGCAGGATGGACTAAACCAAATAATGTAACTTTTAAAGAGTCTTGCAAAATCAAAGTATGTTTGAAAGCAGCAGTAAACTTCAGTATGTTTGTAGTAGTAAAAGGTAAAAAAGGGTATGAGAGATGGTCCAATGAAGCCTAAGCCACATGGTTACCTACAGTACAACACAGTAGTTCTGGTTATTAGGAATGACAAAGCAAGAAATAAATGCATGGGGGTTGGGCATGGGTGGAAGCTGTTACTACAAACTACTAAGATTGCAAATCTTGAGTTTCTCCTACCAGGCATTCTTACTAAAAATTAACCTTTCTATTAGGGAGAAAAAAAAATAACAGGGGTGCACATTATGTGAATTGAAAACCAGCTTGAATGACTGAATCTCAGAGTGGAATCCAGGAGTAAATGGGGCTGACTATGCAAAGATGGTAAATAGTAATTCTTGGTTCATGGTGGGTTAGTTCTGGGCAGCTGTTGGGGGTATTTTTTTTTAATCCAGGCCATCCATGTAGAGGCACTTTTCATGCAATTAATTCCATCAGCACAACAGGCAAGGTACCTACAGTGTGTCTGTGACAGTAAACCTAGAGCTGGCACTGAACTTGCCTGGGATTAATACTTGTTCAGAGAAAGGGGTAAGGAAGGGGGACAGCACCAGGTGCCAGGTGGAAAATTCAGCAGAGGTTTAGTGAAGAAAAGAAGGATGTCAACAGAGGTTTGACACAGGAGGGACATGAGCTCACAGTGAGGAGAAAGTCTGTGGGGAAGAAGCTGTCCTGCTAAAAATCTGTGCCAGTAGAATTGGCAGAGAACATCAGAGCACGTGGAGTCATAGGGTGATAAGGAGGGTAGGTCAGTGTTACAGAGTGATCTGATTCACACAGTCACAAAATGTGTTTTAATACAACCAAATGCAAGAGAACCCATCTGAGAGAAAAGAAAGAAATCTCCTGTGGCCGGGTGAGAATCTGCCTCTGAAAGCAACGGCTGGACAGCTGAATGCCCAGCACAAAAGTGTAATTACATTTTTAGCATGGGCATCTACATATCAATGTTATGTACTGCTTATCTCTGTACAGACTTTTTTTGAGTACAGTAGTAATTATAAATAGGAGAACCACCACAAAATCTGCACAAGCATCACAGACCTGTGAAACCATTGCAGACCCAAACCATGTTGCAGATGGTGAAACACAGTGTTGTGTGGGAGTTGACTATTTCCACATTAACGTTATTCAATCACAGTGGCCCATTTTCACACAGCTTGCTGAACTTCAGAAAGTTTGCACAAAGGTTAAGGTTTGACATTTCGAGACAGAATGGCTTAGTCTTCTATCCTCTAGTGAGAAACACAATAAATAATCAATAATAGAAGAGAAACAGACTCTTACTGCATCCCTTTCCAGGGTGGAAGCACTGAAAACATGTTTTTTTGACACAAATGCTTAGTCTGAGGTCTTCATTACCAGGATTTCCAGTAAAATAGCCATAGGCAAGAAAGCACTTAATCTGACTGTTACATTAGTCTTCCTGAAACCACATGTAGGTGCAATTCTGAGTGAAGGCACAAGAAAATGTCCGTACACTTCTAAATAGACTAACAGAATTATATTTCTATCAATATGTAAAGTTGTGATGAGGTCCTACTTAAGGGATAGTCCTGTAGTGTGTTAGAATAATTTTTTTTATAACCAGTGTGATTTCTGTTACTTTATGCAAAGCAGTCCTCTAAGAATGAAACAGATTGAGATGGGGCATAACATCCTGTCACAGCAGCATAATTCATGACTGCACTCAGAAATCACTTCTCTCTGTAGATTTAGGTATTAGTTCAGAAATTACTTCTAGAAAGCAGTATTCTCTCTCAACCACTCAGTTCTACATATCTCTGATTAAGTATTTAGCTAATTTATTACTGCTGCACATCTGTTATTTCTGCAGTAGTGGGTAAATACAGCACACTGTTTTCAGTGTTATTACCATCACTGTATCTGTAGGTGTTGGCCCCCTTCTTAATCAGAACCTACCCTTCTAACTGTGGCACTTGGTGCTTTGAGGCTGTGGGAGGAGGACGACTCTGGAGGTCACCTGACTGCTCTCACCTGTGTCTCCTGGATGCAAAGAGCTAAAATAAGGGAATTAAGGGAATTCAGCTGCAGAGCCCTTGAAAGTCTCCACCAACCCTGCATGAATTGTGTGTTCACAGCTTGCAGTAGGAGTTGCAGGTTGGAAGAGGTAAAACTCCAATACTAAATCCAAGATGTTTGCTACAGGCTTAATCCCAATGTCCCAGAGCAATGAAAGGGCAGCAGAAGTACCAAACTGATACTCATCACCAACATGGTAGGAGTCAAAAGACCTCTGGTCTGTGTGCCAGTCCCAAGTCAGTAGCTGAAGCCGGCTGCACAGCAATTCCCTGGCACGTAGCTGAGCCACTGCTTTGCTCAAGCAAACCCAGTGATGTCATGCAGACACCACTCACAGGCATGCAGGTACAAGCATGAGGTAGAGGTAATTGGCAGGGTCATTAAGGAAAGTCCATACTCTCTTGTTTGCCCAGGTATAGGTCTCATTTCCTTGTCACACACCTTGAGGTGAAGAGACAAAAGTGCCTATCTCAGAACAGCAGCTTGAGAGGGGTGAACTCTTTCAGATGCTTTTTGCCCCCTTGGGACAAAGCAATTTTGCAGCAAATAGAAGTGTGGAGAAGGGAAGATGTCCCACCCAACATGCTATGAGAGGGAACTGCAGCTTCCTAAGGAGGAGGGCACAGAGCGAGGGTGACATTCGCCCAACATCTCGTTGTCAAAGATTGCTGAACTACAGTGACTGCCTGTAAACCCAGGCAAACAGCAACATAACAGGTCAAGCACTGACATAAGAGAGTTCAAACTATTTTGTTGACAGTTACAGGCAAATGAAGACAGGGACCACAGCACCAACTCTTACGCAACATTTAAACACAGTGTTTCCTATATGCTCATAACATACAGCAATCACCATGAACAAGTTCTCTTAGGTTGTAATGACTGCTGTCACCAAAAATCTAAAAAACAAAACAAAAAAAGAGCACTAAACAATTCTGCTTTTTAAATGCAACAAAAATATCAAAAAAAGAGGAATTTGAAATAAATACCTGCTACAAAATAGGAGAAGACTTGTCAAACCCTGCTCTGTGTGTTCCGCTAGTTGGAGCAACCCACACCTCAAAACACAGAGCTGTCAGGCAGGGCGTAATTCCACTGCAAGGAGGTTTCTGTCAGACAATAACCTCCCCTCTCCACCAAGGCTGGGTTCTGACCAGGAATGTGTTCATCCTTCACCCCTGGTTTCTGAGGATTTACTGTTTTGTTACAGCACTGGATATGTCACTTACAGTTTAATGCAATGAATTTCAGGCTGACCACAATCAGGTATGCAGCTACTTAGCATCAGTTCTTTCTCCAGGAAGGTTTAAGAGTAGCCCTTAGTGTTATGTTAGCCCCTGGCCTTGAGGAAGAACAAAGTGAAAAACAGATGCTGCCATAAGCACAAAGACCAAATGTGCTGAGCCACACAGAATTGCAGTGGAAGTACTGAAGATAAGAGTAACGCCCACTGACCCAGCCTTTCCAGCAGCCAGCAGTGACCAGGAAATGACCTTTTTCCCCCAGCAGACTGATCATTGCTGAGTTTAGTCTGCAGAGACACCCCACCAGCACCAGTGAGACTCTTCCAGTGCCAATTAGATGCAATCCACACATTATTGACTGAGTTACAGAGCTGCAAATACATTCAGTTCTGTTTAGAGCACAGACCACTCAGATTTACATTAAATATGACATATTAAATGTAGGTCATCCTACAGTCAGGTTCCCATTCTTTAATTTCAGTTAGAGTAAAACAAATCTGTCACATGTGAGTCAGCTTCGAAATGCTCTTGGACCAGTGGCAGTTTGCCTCTATACAGAGCTATGTCAATACCAAAAAAAGAAACTAAAGATTTGACCTTTGTTTACCCAAGCGAGTCTCAATTGACCAAAAGGCACGTCAGATTTTAATAGCATTTCTAGGATTGATTCAGCTCTGACAGGTTAATGTCCACAACTTGACTGCAAGTACAGCACATCTATCAGCAGGAAGCCTACACAGAGATGGCAGAGGCACCAGGAACCTGCAAGTTACACAAAATAAACACTTTGGTGCAAAAATCTGAAACAGGAGCAGAACCGGCATGATGGAATGCACTGATTTGTTCACCACCTTCACCCTAGTGAGGAGCCTTCCTGCAAATGTCTCCATTGCATCTGGCTCTCCTAGGGGAATGCCCAGAGGGCTGGAGAAGGTACATGAGCAGTGCCAGTCCACCAGCAGCCCCAGTGATGAGTCAAGCCCTGTCTGCACAAGCGCACAGGGGCCAGTCATCAAGGGCTCCATCTGCAACTAGCCACGAGCACCATCAGCACAGGAGCAGTGCTGTCAGAGACGCCCCATCCCAGAGCTCTGTGTCCCTTTGCTCACAGACAAATCCCTAAGCCCAAGACAAATCCTCAGCCAGGGCACTTTTACCTTTAGTCAGTCACAGCTTCATGACCATCTTTGTAATACCTTGGGCAAATATTGACTCGGATCCAACAGACTGAAAATATTTGGTTTGCACCAGATGTGGTGCGTATGTGTCTTTGAAACATTAGCTAAAGGAGTGATTTGGGAAAATAAAAATTGTAGGTGGATGTGTTTACTTTGCAAGGTTGTTCACAACGTGCCCAGATGCCAGAAGTGCGCGTGAAGGTTTCACCCACAGGAAGAAAGGCAGCTGTAAGTGCCACGATGCACAGTCAGGCTGTGCGTGCACGTGCACTCCTGCGCCCGCAGCTCACCACATGATAGAGGAAGGGCTGAGGATCACTGGTGAGACGTTAACGGGTCCACGTATTCCTGCTCTGAAGACAACCTGAAAAGGTCTGTTAGCTATAGAACTATTACTGAGCTTATTGCTTCAGGACACAGCCTCCAAAGTTCTTGCCATGTAGTGTTGGGGCTGCTTTCTGCAAGAACTTGAGCACCATTTCCGTGGCCCACAGCTGACAGCAGCTTTGGAAATGCAGACACTGATCCAAGGGAAGGGAAGGTAACTGCTCACTCCTCTCCCATTTCTCTTGCCCCGGCTAATTAGAAATTAGAGTTCCAGTAAAAACTGCACAAAAGCACACATCTAAAAGGAGAAACACCTTTTGTTAGAAGGCTGAAAGCAACAGAAAGGTAGATTGATTGGTTTAAATTACTTCAGTTTTCAATTCTTAGGTCCCTTCCTGCCCCAACTGTCAATTCCTCATCTGCATCTACTCTATCCTGCTAAAAATCATCAGTCAAGTGCAGCTTTGGCAGTCACAGAGCTTGCTTATGGAAACCAGGAGAGGGAGGGAAAGCACTTCAGCACCATTCAGTAACCTATGGATATTCCTATTATCCAATGTTTTCATTTTGGGAATTGATGTGTGCATTCATTTGGGGGGCCTTTCAGAAGGAAAAACAGTGTGAAAAGAGGTTCTTTCCTGTATTTACCAAATAAGTATAAAAGAAAAGAAAAGAAAGAAACAGAATTTTGTTTTGTATTGTCAGTGTATTTGCAGAAGAACAGTATATTTGCAGGAAAAACCCAAGTGAAATATTTGTTTGCTGGACCACTCAGAGCCAAACTCAATTGGTAGAATTTTGTACAGAACAGAATTATTCTTTCTGGACTGGAAATTCATAGCAATGCCCTTTAATCATCTCTCTTAAAATAATTGAATCGGCAGCACATCCCAGACAGCACTTGAGAAGTACAAGAGTAACATTTTGCTGAGTCTTTTTCCACAAGTGAATCTTTTCATCAGATACACAACACCTGACACCTGGGGCTCTTATACCCTCTGAACAGTCAACAGATTTTGCCCAGAGCAAGAAAAACCAGCAAGCCACATACTGATCCACACATACGCCCACCTCTAATGCACTGCCTCCCAACCCTACTGGAAATTCAGGGGTGTTGGAACTTTCCTGGGCATGAAGGACCACCACTACAGCACCCAACCCATCCTTCCAGACCGCTTACCTACAGGCTTACTGTGAATCTCTGCAGAAAACTAACCTTGGAAACTTAGGCACTAAGCTTGCAATTCATCTGATAACACTGAGCTGCAGGAACATCGCACCTCCCAAAAGGGGAGTTACAGATTGGTTTCAACATCATGATCAGTTAAACCAGCACTACGAAAGAGATTAATCTTTAGCCATATGTTTCCTTCAAAATATTCCAAGTTCATTACCAGAGGCCAAGATACTTCACAGTACCATACCACAGGTTCAGGAACTAAGGTTATTTTAGAGGAGCCCTAGAAAGACACTTCTCTGTACTCATGGTAAGGTAGTTAAGCTCAGGCCTCAGTGTCACAGCAGCATGCAAAGCCTCCTAATGCAGCAGTAAATGTAGAAAGGCCATTTGAGGTTTCTCCCTGCCTAGAAAACTCTTTAGACATGTTACAGTCAATATGCCTCATACCTGGAGGCTTCTGAGCCATCATCCCCACCATCCACTAACAGGGATAGGAGTTCCCTACCCAGCTAATTATTGACAGTCAAGCATGCTCTTAGCTCTGCATGTCTGAGTTCAGCCTAGGTTTCCTTCCTCCAGATCACAGCATGCATTTGAGTACTCCATCTCCCAAGTCATATTCAGGTTACAGTTCCCCTTCATGGTGTTGGAGGATTTCCTGTGGAGGAATCAAATCTGTCCAGCACCACCTCATGAATCCTTAGCCTGACCTTTCTGGCTGTGGCTGCCCAGAGCCTGGATGTGCCAGAGGCACTTGCTGCACACACATTTTCTCTCAGTATTGTGGTGGAGTTTCCTCCACCTCTTTGTCAACCACTGTTACAACATAAAACCAAGCACCACTGTTAGCAAGATGTGCAATTACCCTATTTTAAATTTCTCTTTCAAGTTTATAGGACTGCAAACACACACAAGGAGTTCCTAGCAGGTCTCTGTATGCCATGGACAGATGGACTTAAACACAATCTCCTCTGGCCCATGTCTTTCTTATACTGATGGCATGTTCCCCATTCCCTCTGCTCCTCTGCCCTGGCCAGCCTTTACACATCGGGACAGTTTAGTTTATTTTTGTCGAACAGAAGTGAGTTTCAGTCCTCGGAGCATAATATAAAATTAAGTCAGATTGTCAGTCCCATGAACAAGGCTTTGTCAGAGCTAACAATGAAAACCTGCTTATCGACAGATGAGGAATTGGGCTCATTTACACTTGTTTAAATTGACAAAATATTTTGTTATACTGTGGAAAACATAAAGCCTCTCAGAAGCAAGCTGCGGTGTCAAGGTGATCAGAGATTTTATAATGTCCCTGGCTACTGTGAGCTGTGCTAAAAGGGCACTTTAGCTCCTTTAGCCTATAAACCCCATTTCAGTTACCAGCCTTTACTGTCAATACACATAAGAGCACCCCACTGGAATAAAGGGATTGAAGAAATAGGAAACAGAGCACCCGAAACACAGGCCAAGAGCAGGGATGCACCATCACAGGCCTGTGTTTGCCATGTGCTGGCCTGCCTGGGGGCCCACATGCAGGAACCAGCTCTTGGCAAGGTTGACTGGCACCAGGTCTCACACATGGGTGACACTCCCCTCCTCACAGCATGGGGAGCCAGGAAAATGCACAGCCCTGAGTCCCCCACCCAGCAGCAGCAGAGAACAGGCACAGCAATGCCTGCAGCCCAGACAGAGACAGAGGAGAAGCAGCTTTTTTTGTAGAAAGCAAGGCCTGGTATTTTTTGGCTTCTACGCTAGTCAGGAAAATGAAGCACAAGGAAACAATTTTTTGTCATTATTGACAGGCTTTTTTACCCTTTTTGCACCCCTGCAAAACAAAGCCTATCAGAGCTTCAGGACTGCCTCTCTGGCCAAGAGGCACTGGTACCACCACTGGAGACTGATTCACATGCCAGTACTTGTGCTCTCAGGGAGCTTCAGTGATTGTCAGCTGAATTCCCACCACACAGCTAACAGGAAGAGGGATTGGAGAGAGGGCAATAACATTTACCTAGAGACTCTCCCTACCAGCACCAACAGACACCCTCACTGTAACACATGCTGCACATCCAGTCATGCTGCTTAACTGCAGCCTTTCCCCTGATTCAGAGGAACAGTGGCAGAACCCAGCTCAGCCAGTGCACTTGTCTTTTTGTGTTACTCATTACTGTATGGGACCTGTAGGATCCAACAGTTTCTGGGTGAGAACCACACCCCCTTATACTTGTATTTTGTAGAGAGCATCTTGGCTCTCCAGCCACTACTGGGATCCAAAAAACAGGAGTCCTTAACCTTGCCAAAGCATCAATACAAAGGCTGTGGCAGCCTTCTCCAACACACAGACGTTCACAGCAAAAATTGCTCAAACATGAGATTTCAGCAACCGAACATGCAGAGGAACAAAACCGACATCCAAATGGCAAGTGGAAAGAGCCGCAGTTAAAAACTAAACCACAGCAGTCTCAGAAGAGAGAAGTAACAGTCAAGCATCTCCCCTTCTGCAATTATTTGGTGCCTAGCAGTTTGAGGCACTTCACACTTAAGCAGGCACATGCTCTTCCATGGCTCCATGTCTTCCTGGAGTATGGTGAGTGGTATGAAAGGTTTCAGACAGACATATTTAGAATTTAGGGAAAAGTAAGAGAGGACAGAGCTCACCCCAGTTGCATAAAACCCCTTCCTCCCATAAATGCAACCGTTCTTTTCCATCTCTGCAAGGGTCTGTGACGCAACTTGGGCTGGGGAAACTGGGAAGGAAGCACCCGCTGGAAGATCACCCCGCTCGCCTGGGATGAAGGGAGAGGTGGCAAACGGCCTCACCACCTCAACTGGCCACAGAAATCAATCCAAAGATTGCCAAACCCCTGTAGGGAACAACAGCAGTGAGCCCTGCCAGAGCCAGACCCAGCTGCCAAGTGGGCAGGGAGAGAGCAAGGCTACCTGCCTTGGTAGAGGAGCTCACAAGCAAAACACTTCAGCCATGGTGGAAATATCACACAGGAAGGAGACTCTTCTCAATTGCCATTAATGTTAATTTAAGCTACTGAAAACACAAATAATTCCAAAACCAACTGACAGATATATAGAGTACACAGCAGAGCTCAGCAAAGGTCAGGCCCCTGCAGCACAAAGCCCAGCACAAGCACACAGGAAGACCCAGCTCTTTGCTCTCAGAGCTCGAGGTGACAGCACCCTGACTCACACTCACTATTACTCAGTGTGAGCGAGCATCCTGGTCCAGAAGGTCCAAGCTCCGTGACTGCAGGTTTGCAATAAGGGATGTCTACCTGCAACCATCATTTCTGCAGCACCTCAAAGAATTAGAACAGCTACATAAAGAGGATCCAGACTATTTTTCACCCATTCCCTTTCTGGGTCTCACCCTCCTGCCTGCCTGTCCATGTTGCTGTGTTTCAGGGAGGCAAAGGGCAATAGCAGAGGCAGAGCTGAGAGTCTGTGAAATTGGGAATTTAGCAGGTATAACAGGCAACATAAGATCCCTTGGCTTAAATCAGTTAAAGTTAATTGCTAGCAGGAGTCCTTGGAAGCAATTTAGACCAAGGTAATGTCTATTCTTTTCTGGCTGACCATATAATAAAATACTATTAATTTGTTATGGCTCTTCACTTCAACACTTAAACTTTCCTATACGAAATACTAAAAACATATTTTTGCCTCTTTTCAGATGACTGTAGTCTTTTGAACACTGGCAGTTAGCTTCTTGTCTCTTGCAATGATACCTCTTTTTCCGCTTTGAACTCACCCCTTTAGTCTATAAGTGAGCTCTGGGAATGTATTATTCATAGGGGGAAAAACGTGTAAAACATAAATTCTATATCATAATGAACTGTCTGTCACCTCAGAGGGTTACAATTTCCCTCTTATGCCAGCTGGCCCTATTACAGTACCTAAATCAATGGAATATCTTGGCCATTTTCAACACCTGCAGTGCTGCACCCCTGCCAGCCAGTGCCAGGGTGGTGGCGGAGCAGCCACCTCTGAGCCGTGTGCCATGGAGGGAGCTGGCAGCACCAGCCAGCAGCTGAGCTCCCTTCTGGGCTGCTTGAGCAGAGGAGCCCAGCATTGCTGCAGCAACTGCCAGTGCCTTGGGAAGCTGAGCCTGAGTGAGCTGGGGTGGATGTACCCCATGTACTGTAGTATCCAGCTGGCTGGGGAATCCCACATGTGTCAGAAAGTTGGCTGGGCCGTATTAAAAGAAAATAATTTCAATACCTGTTACATTATTTTCCTTCTATGTTTGCCTTATTCAATATTCTTTTGTCATGTCACCTCTACTAAAAAAAAAAAACACAAAAATGCAGATGAGTAGCAGCATGCTGGAACAAGCACATAAAAGTGGTTTGCTTTCAGCTTATTTGAAAGCTTTATCACATGTTCCAAGTAAATCCGTTAGGCAGCATTATTCCAACAAGGTGCGGCCAGCATTTTATAATGTATGAAACATTTCCTTCAGATTTATGTGCTTTCTCTTTACAGTCCGTATGTTGTGCATATCACAAACTGGTGTGACACAGACTCAAGAAACATTGAGATTCATGTGTTGGGTTTTTTTCATTTTCCTTCCCCCAGTAAAGAAGTCATAGACAAAACTAGGTACTCATATCCAATGCACATTCAGATGTATCTGCAGCTTTAGATGCACAAATACCTTTAAAATCTGGTTCCATCCTTTCACATGCCTTGTAAGGCATAACAGGTATTTGCATGCCTGAAATCTACTTGGACTGCTTTATTACTCAGAGGAAAAAATACTGGAAACTACCACTAGCCTATTGACAATTGAAAAACAAAATTACCCTTGGCATTCTCAGAAAGCCACCTCCACTGCAGGTGAAAATAGACAGACAGGATGTGGCTTGGCAATGGAGTAAGCTCTAAGATTCAGTAGGGAAAATCTCTGGAATTTTAACTCTGAGCAAGCATCTAGTAAGGTCTCTGCTAGAGACACACTCCATTGACTTACATGCATATTTCAGTGCTTTTCTAAATCAGAATTTCCTCAAAGGGCTGTATGCTGAGCTATGTTTCACTATTTAGTAAGCCCCAAATCTTACAGAGTAAAGGCAAAATCCATTCCTGATGTGAACTGGGGTTATGCTGGAGACGAATTTGATACAACTGACCTGTTTGGTTTTTCTCTCTTACAGGTGGAAAATGCAGAGACTTGAGGAGCACACCTTTGTCAACGTGCAACAGCAGCACAGCTTGCAAGCAGAGTTGCACGAGTCTCGCAATCTTTCACCCAAGGCTTATTCTAGAAACCTCTTCCTCCCTCTCCCCACCAACTGCAAGAAATGTTTTGCTTGAGGAAGGAGCAAGACCCAGAAGAGCTGCTCTCTAACCTGTGTTGCAATATCCAATCTGAGTGTTACTATCAGCTTTTGGAAACTGACTGTATAGAAAACACAGATGATGTTTGCATATTTTAATTTTAAACATCTCTGCTTGGCATACGGATGGAACCTAATAAGGCACTTTGTTTCTGCCTCATGAATTAATTCAGCCTGCTAACTGATTTGGATAAAGCATTTTGATTCCAACTAATAAATTTGTTTTCTATGCAGGCAAAACAACTTTTGGAAGAAAGTAAAAAGTTCTTTAGCTTGCCAGAGAAGTACTTCTATAATATCTATAAGGAATAGACCTTTTATTTTTATAATCCACTTGTTCCACCCATGTCTTTTAAATCAATCAGATAAATTCACCTTGTTTTTCAATGCCCTGAATCCTGATAGCTCTGCACATTTGATAGGTAATTTAATCATTGTTGGTGTGGATGAACACAAGCTCAAATTAGCTTCTGAAAGGCTTAGTTGTCCTGTAGATAGCTCTGCCTTTCCACTTTTATGCAGGAACTGAGCTTCACCAACTGGTTAGCTAGAGGTGTCATTAAAAATTTACAGAAAGAAACAAAGGTGTGCTCCAGTGTCTCTCCTTACCCTTTCTACTGTTACTCTGGCAAACAAAAGGTATAGAACCTGCTTCATGAATAATGGGTCATGTAATATGCATAATGCATTTTTAATGGCACACAGTAATAACATTGAGAGAGATATTTCCAATCTTCAGACTTGATCCACAGCCTCTCAGTAGCCTGTTCTGATTCTCCCCAGATAAATCTTCTTTTCCTCTTCTTCATTTCAATTCCCCACCCTAAAGCCATGACTTTTCCCCACATGTAGCTGCATTTCACCCAAGCCAGCAACTGGCACTCATGTAAGCAGGACATGGGAACACCCTCCCACCCAACAACACACAAACATTTCAGGGGGTTTGGATCTAAGCTGCACCCCAGCAGTGGTGCCTTGAGACACCACTAACTGCAACATACTCTGGGAGGAGACACACTTAAACCAATAAATACCTGCGGGTTTCTTCCCACGAAGAACATTCTTGCCACCTGTGCTGTGTCCATGATCCCTGGCCATCCACTGCACCCTGTGGGCAACACTAGATGCAAACCACACTAGTGTCCCTGTTGGGAAATGGGATGCTCCAAGGGGGCAAGCACACATTACTATTGTAGTTTTAAAGCTAAATGCCAGCAACTGAGCTAAATCCCAGCAACTGAGCCTGCTCAGGGCCTGCTGGAGCAAGGCCTGCCCACAGGGACGAAGGAGGGAGGCTGTGCCTGGCAGGAAAGGTCCTCCTGAGGGCAGAGGGACTGGGGGCAACAGCTGCACCCCAGCCAACCCATACCCAGAACCACTGGCCAGCACTCACTCCATCCACAGCAACAGCTGCCCTGTAAAATAAATACTGAGCATCACCCCGGGGCAGCCCCAAACCTGCCCGTGCCAGTGGCTGAGCCACGCCTTGCAGCCTGCCCCGGCCTGGGTGGGACCCAGGGAATCACAGGCCTTCCGCATAAACACCGCGTCTCCTGCACTGACCTTCTGCGTTAATTAATCCAGCATAATGGGCCTCATGTGGTCTTCAGAGCACCTGGCACCTCCTGCCTGTGCCACATCCCCTCAGCTGCTTGCTGTGATTGTTGGCCGCGTTCCTGCTCCGTGAGAGCTCGGCCTGCAGCGCCCGGCCTGGGCACCCCGGGGCAGAGCGCAGCCCCGCCCGAGCGGGTGAGCCCTGAGGGGACACGGCCACAGCCTGCCAGGGCAGCCCCATGGGGACACGGCCACAGCTTGCCAGGGCAGCCCCGCAAGGAGTCAGCCGAAGCTCTCAAGGGTGGCAGAAAGCAGAAGCACAGGGAGAACCTCCGTGGCACCGTGGCTGGTGAGTGCCCCGGCCTCGGGCGGGCAGGGTGCCCCAGGGTTGGGCCAGCCCAGCAGGGCACAGGGCGACTCTGCTCACTAGGTTTGTCCAGAATAAATATACAAAGCTGGAAACATGAGTATATACCCTTGTGGGCACACAAGATTACATGCACATGTAAAAAAACAGGCTACCATGCTGTGCTCTGTTGGGAAAAGGACAAGGGACCCCTCCATCATCCGCCTGCTTCTCTATTGTATGGGCTGCAACTGCCAGATGGAGCCAGCCCTGCTGACAAGGCAGGCAGGCAAAAGGCCGTATTGTGAGTCCCAACAGGCTTAAGTATAAATGATGCACCTGCTGCTCAGGTGTCCCTGCAAACTCCCAGGCATAGACATTTAATCTCGTGAGAGACATTCAAGTTGTTCCTGGGCTAAGCAGGGACTTCTGTCTGTCTACATTTCCAAAGCAGAGCCTTAAAACTGCCATTTCCCCCCTAAACCCTTTTATGGTGATAGTCCAAGCCACGGTATACCCTAGTCCTCAAAAGTGTGAATGTTTACCTGAAATCAGTAGGAATTGGACAAATGAATATGGCAGTTGTGTTCTTTAATCACTATAGCCCTTGTGCCTGCATTCCCTCCTTGGATGCTGCATCCCTGACAATCACTGAGGTGTATTGTTGTAATGGCTGACTTTCACAAATGTGCAGTTACATATTAAATAATAATCACTCTGGACCATCCTCAATACTTTATTAACTTAAAACATTGTTCTAATAAATATGTACCAAGAAATGTAAGACACTCCATAAAATCTAAATAAGGACATTTACAAACTTGTCAACAAAGTAAAAACAGCTTTTTTTTAACTGAGGTACATGCAGAGTTGTTAAGGCAAATTAAGTAAATTATACTTTTATAGTAAGTCCTGCCCACCTCAGAAGGTTTCCCTTTAAAAATTAAAAAACCAAAAACAAATATACAACTGATGCTATTGAGTAGCTATTTTCCAGTTATTAGAACAAGCCCAGAATGTAGATGCCAGTAATGGTTCTGGACAGAAAGTCTGTGCCTCCCTCGTGCTCCTGCCCTCCTCAGGCAGGTTCACTCGTTGGATTGGTTTCTAGTTCTAAGGCATAATTCTGTGCTTTGGCTTTTCCGCTGGTCTTTCACAAGCTTCCTTCTCCCTAGTGGATGTAGGAAGAAGTAACCCTCCATGCTTCAAACACAGTGGCAGTCTGGCCTTGCACAGACAGAGATGGCTCAGGGAGGATAAAAAGGACCTCTCTGTAACTGTTAATGCAGCTCCTGATTTGCACCAGAATTAGTGAGAGCAGGATCAGACTCAAGCTGGTACCTTTGGTTAAAAACCAGCAAGATGTCAAACTGCACAGTCCTGATCCTCCAGGTTTTCCTGACAGGAAGTCATCCAAGAGTGAACCAATTCAGCACTGAACTCAACCAGGCCAGGTGCTGCTGGCTCTCTGTCATTACCCCATGTAAACACTGTTATACCCGTGCTTTCCTGCCAGCTGATTCAAGCTACTGAAAACTTGAAGGGGTTCATCATGGCCATGGGAGAAATATTTTCCAGCTTGCAGATATTTGGTAGCTTATCCATCTTTGGAATATTAGGCTTTATATCTAAAAGGCTTATATTTCAGTGTTATTTCAGAAACAACGAGGGGAAGAGAAGGAGAGCAACCCCAGCCTTTACTTTCCCCTTTCACAGTCATTCAGGTTGAGCTGTCAACACATGGCTCTGTCCTCTTCTTTCCTCTTTGAGCTCCTGTTCAGAAAGGTAATGCCAGGGTCTGTGTTCAAGACAGGGCTTGGGTCCAGCAGGAAAGCCAGGGGAGTCTGTTCTCATAGTGTTGTAGGCGCTTTCCGTGTTGTAGTTTGGACTCATTTCAGGCCATGCTGTGTCTCCCGGTGTCTCCGTAAATCCACCTTCCTTTGGAAGCCTTTGCCGCACAGATCACAGCCAAAGGGCTTGAAGCCTGTGTGCTTCCGACTGTGGGTGATTAGGTTGGAGCTTTGACTAAAGGCTTTTCCACACACCTGGCACTTATGAGGCTTCTCACCTGCAAGCAGAAGGTGGGAAAGAGAGAGGCTGTGAAAGAGGCAACATGCTGCTTACATGAGACCACAGCAAATACACACTGATACTTAAGCTTATCAAAGAGATTTTTGTGTGATTACCTAAGAAGTCATTCTTACAAAGAGACATGCAGTTGGGAGCCCCAGATGGAGCATAAGCTGAGCTTCCACTGCAGGTGGGCAGGCCTGGACTTTGATGCACCTCCATCAGCCCAGCATAGTCCTGGCAGTAGCCTGAAGCACGGAGTGCTCTCAGGACACTACACCTTGTGAATATATTTGTCTGCATGGGCTCTGTGCAGTTTAAACTGGATTCGTGTCCTAGAAACACAAGGAACTCCTGGATGCCTGACATCGAGTACTGTACCATCAGCACGAGCGCAGGTGGAATAGGTAGACAGAGGTTGTTAAAACAAACCCAGTGATCTGGGGTCTGTCCCCAGGGGAGGTATGAGGGCCGTTAAGTGAATCCTGAAGGGCAGGGTTCATCCAGACATCTGTTCTCTCTGTTCCCCACACTGCAATGCTAGCAGTCAGAGCCCTGAAGTTCTCCTGCAGGCAAATAATGTAAACGGGAATAAATGCAGCCTCTGGAACTTCTACAGAGGAGTCAGTGGCAAAACTCCACAGGAGCAGGATCTAAGTATATTTTCCTACTGTTTATTATCAAATAACGAATAAAAGGGAACCCAACCACAATACCAAGCCAGATTTTCAGAGTGGCTTTGCACCTGCAGAGCCCACTGGCTTCAGCTGGGAACAACAAATTCTTTGGGTGTTTAAAGATCAGATTCTTAGAATCAAAAATATAACACAAAATGTGCTGAAGGCTTATTTCACAAGTATATGGTGCATATGAAAGGAATCCCTCATCCAATTAAAGACTTGCTTTTATATTAGCAATTTAAAAGCCCAGGCACAGTTTCTGATCTCACAAGAAAATAATCTGACTGATTCAGAATTTGTCTGAAATTCTACCTAATCAAGCCTCATTTGAAAAAGTTACTATGGAGATACTTCTTGTATTACTTCATAAATAGTTCGTTTTCATCCAGCAGCCTTCATAAAAAAATCTTTACAAGTAACATTTATTATTCACTGCTTGTCACCCAGAAAAGTCACAGCCAAGCAGTGCTACATATAGTGCAATTTCTCTACATATTTGCCCTTTATAGGCTTTACCCTTTATATCTGCTAGTGGCCACTATCAGGGAACAGGATTTTGGTCATCTGAACTGTAGGTTTGGCTAGTACAACTGATATTTCATGTCTATAGGTTCTTCCATATCTTACACATTAATTTCCCTCTACTTCAAGTGAACAGTGCGGGTCTGAAAGGCAAGATGTTATTTTAATGATTTCTGATAAACCTGCCTTCTCACTGAATGATACTTTTGAAACTACTTCCTTTGGTGATTCACCTGCACTTTATATTAGTTTCCATGTTTATTAGTAACAGTGAAACTTGAGAACTCTGCACCTCTCCTTCCATTCTGTATCAAACTGTAGACATTTCTCAGAAAGTCCAGGTGGAAGTGCAGACAATCTGAACAAATATTTAGACTAAGACCTAGGCCCTCCAGTTTAGTGTTTGATCTAGAGGAGGAGACTCCTGTTGTTCCTATTGTAAATTGGTAGATCCTGCAAAAAGCAATGCTGTAATCAAATTCACCTGTCATTTTCCCGGGACCTCAGCTGTAAATCAAGGCCACAGGAATATAATACTCTACAAATCATCTTACACAAAAGCCCATTGAATAAACGTTGGTGGATCCCATTAAGGGAACACTGATTGGATTGCGAGGATTTTTGTAGGTTATTTTGCAGCTGCTGTTCATTAAACCACATTCAGATCACCTTCCTTTGCCCAAGTGCAGCTCAGATAACATGAACAGCAGCAGGACAGTGAGAAGCCTAGGGAGGTGTGTGTGCCTGTTCCAGCTGAGGAGGAATGAACTGCTGCAGAGAAACCTCTGAGACCTGCCCTCATGTTGGGGCTGACACCAGCAGTTGCAGGGCTGACCTGTGTGAATGAAGGTGTGTTTCTTCATATCAGATTTCTGGTGGAACCGCTTCCCACAGTACTGGCACGGATAGGGTCGGGTGTCTGAGTGGATGAGCAGGTGGGTGGACAGAGTAGAAGATCTCTTAAAACTCTTGCCACAAATCTTACAATCAAAGCTGCGTTCCTGCAGAGAGATGAGCCCAGACACACACATTACATCACACCAATGATCCCATCAGCAACAAAATGCCCAGCAGCACATGAGTGTTGCCCCTTCTGCCTTAGCAAGAACTTACACTTCTCCAGAGAGCTGGACTGGCCTACACAGATCATAACACTGGCTTGATAGCAGCACCACATGATTAAAAAAGATAGTGCATCCTCTCCGAGTGCTGTGCACTACTAAAATTTAATTGAACAGCTCTTCCTGCTGGCAGGAATGACCAGGTGGGAGCAACCCCAATGGAGTGGTCAGAGTTTGGCAACACAATTTATCAGAGGTCTGAGACACAGTCATTCTACTGGGAAGCCCAACAGCTGCAGCACTGTTCAGAGGCCACCTCTCCACTGTACACAGGAAAATGGGTGCCAAGGGCTGCTTGGGTCTCTTGGGAAATCCCACTGGTAGACTGAGTTGTGGCATGGTAGCAACTAACTGCTTTTTTTAGTTCCATTAAAATTCAAGTGGAAGGTATGTAGAGCACCTGGGACAAACAGCTTTTCAGCTTACTACTTTAACATATAAAACCAAATGCATTAAGACCTTACTGTCTTTCACCTCTCCCTCACACACTCCTTTCCATCAGTTTCTTATACCCCATATCATCTCTTCTTTCCATCCCTTAATTTCTATTGCACCTTCCTTCTATGCTTTCACAGAATCACCTTCTTTATTTGTCTTTTAATGCATTCTCCCCAAAATGCTGTCCCTTCCATGAACACATTATGCAGTGCTGCTCTTTTCACCCCTGTTTCATAGATAATGAGATATCTCCCTTCATTGTGTGCTCTGCTGGTTGCATACTCACAAAATTATAAAGAGCAAAAAAACATTGCTGTAACTCTGTCCTCCAAAAGTCAATCTGAAGAAGGAAGATTTGCCAGGTCAGGTGGGTGGGGAAGGGGAAATATAGCATAGTATCAGCAGGTGGAAAATGTTACAAGTGCTCCTACCAAAATTAACAACCATATTCTTTTGGTGTGTGACTCAGTGTGTCGAGACGGGTGAAGTCAGTGCTCTATACCTGAATGGTCATTCAGATGTTCCCTGCACTGACAAAAATGACTACAAACAAGGGAAGACTCACTTCTTTGTGGGAGGGAGGAGAAAGAATGAGGAGTGCTGCATCAGAAGAAAGCACACAGAGTTGCTTTAATTGTTTAAAAAAAGCCAATATTTGCAAAACAATTTCCAGCTCTGAGAGCGGACATTTATTATTTTCTGTTACTTCTGGAGTGCCAGAAGTGCCCATTGCTTAATACAGACGATGCATGCGAGGTCTGAAGAATGGAAACAAGGCATGTGTTCTTTAATTACCTGATTAGCTCCTTTGCTTACTAACTGGCCACCCCTTCCTCTGATTGTCACCATATTCTTCACCTACAACTGCCCACTGCAGCTCTCCCACATTCTCCTCCCCTCCTCAATATAGGTCCCTACCTCCTTGCCCTGTATTTGCCTTCGTGGCTTCCCGAGCCAGCAGAATAGAGCAGCTGGCCCTGGCCCCCAGCCGTCCATCCTGGCAGCCTGCCTGCTCTCACCTGCGAGTGCACGGCCTTGTGCTGCTCCAGGCTGACTGCATGGCCGAAGGTCTTGCCACACATGTCACAGGCAAAGGGCCTCGTGCCACTGTGTGAGCGGCGCACATGTACCTCAAGGCCATGCGGTGTGGAGAAGACCTGAAGGAAGAGAGGACACAGCGTCAAGTTTGCCAGGGAGAAAGGGCTGGGGGAGAGTCATGTCCAGTGTGGGAGAAAGGGATCCCTACCTTGCTGCACTTGACACACTTGTAAGAGCCAGTGCTAATGAGCAGTGGGCGGCACAAGAGGTCAGACTCCACTTTGATGCCACCTGGCCCCTTCTCCTGCTGCAGCCCAGGCTGCGTTTCGGCATAGAGTCCAGGAGCTGCTGCTGGCGGCCGCTCAAACAGCCCCGGGCCCGGGGAGCTGAAGTCACCATAGAGTCCCAGGGAAGAGCTGCACTCGGCGCCGTAGAGGGCGGGCTCCGAGCCTCGGTCGCAGAAGAGCCCCAGGGCTGAGGTCCGCTCCAGTGTCGGGCAGGGCCTGTAGCTTTGCACAAGGTGCCTGAGCTCGGAGCCACCCAGGCTGTTCCACATGTACGGTTTGAAGGGCACCGAGAAAGGGGGTGCTTCATCTAGGGATGGACACACAGATCTCTCTGAGGCTGTGGAAACACAAGGGCATGGAAATTGGTGTGCTTCACAATCCACACTGTAATAAGGCACAACAGTCTCAGCACCCAGGCTCATGTGCAGAGCCTGACCCCTCTGCTGCACTTTGAGGCTGGCCTTTCATCTCAGTGGGAGGACATTTCATGTTGCACATTAGGGTCTGAGTGTCTCGTACCACCTACTTGCCCAATGTCCCAGCCAAATTATTTAAAGCAAACGCCAATTTTGTCTACCTCCATCTCTGAATACCTGGGTGTGTACACACTGATCTGACTAGCAAGACTCTAAACAACTCAGTCTGCAACTTCCTATAGTTTTATCTGCAGCTTCTTGGAAACATGTATCCACCATGTCCCAAGATGGACATCAAAGCTGACAGTCCACATGTTTAAGCTCTGATGGACATCTCACACACACACACGTATATATATATATATATATGTGCAAATATAACATTATAGAGGTGCCAGACAGAGCAAATGTGCTGAGATTTATATGAATCAAATGAAGAAATCTTGTTGCACAGTGCCCAAATCTAGTCTCTCAACTTCGTGCCACAACTGAACATAACTATCCTACAGCATAACTTAAATAAGTAACACCTTCTGAGGTGCTTGCATGTTATGCTTCACTTTTTCAGAAAAAAAAAAAAAATACTTCTCATCTGCAAAAAAAAATCATGGTTGTTTCAGATTGCTCTGAGGTTTTCCATATAAAGAAATTGAGTCCAACCAAAACACAGAGCTTTGTAAAATCATTGGGATGGGCCACATTAAAACCTGAAGACACAAACCCATTTTCCTTGCAGTTGTAATCAAAGCAAATTTCCACCAGGGCAAGCTCAAATGGCTTCAGCAGGCTCTAAGAGGCTTGCCTTCAGCAGTGGCATCTGACCAATGCACTGGGCACATAAATCACACTTGGGGACCCACAGCAGAGTCTGATACAACGGCAGGAGCGCAGCCTTTTAGAGGAGTGTCTAAAGGCACAACTGCTCAAGGAGCCTCACATGGAGGAAAGCACAACTGGGCATGGAACACAAGGCACCAGACCCCAACTGTGTCTGCCAGAGATGCTGATTAATGCCTGAGGTGCACTGCTTTCACTCCTCATCATAACAGGCAGCAGCACTGGGAGAGTCAAATGTCTCCACTGGACAACAGTTTTAGTGAGCCAAGGAAGAGATAAATCAATTAACTACCGAAATGCTGATGCCTTCGTAGAGATATTGGCATCCCTTATAATTTGGTCTTCCAGAGTAACCTCCTTTAACCAGAGACTTGTCCACCCACAATGGATCTCTTACTTATTCATGTCAGCTCCCATGGCTTTTTCAGCCTTTGGCAAACCCAGAAAAATGGGGCTGGACTAGGGAAAGAAGGCACGATGTATTAGGCTATCCATTTGGATAGGCAAGTAGTCACTGAGGGGTTACAGAAGGCAGTAGGAAATTAGGTTAAAGTTGAGCTTGGAATGACCTGACTTTTTCCTATCTTTTACATAATTTCAGATGTTAACAGTCTCAAATTCTTCCACTGAAATTAGCAGTCTTTGGGTTGGAAATATATTCACACATACCAGCTGGGACATTTGAAGAGAGTGATGAAATCAAATTAGCTGACATGGTGTTCAGCATCATTTTTCCTGTTCTGCACTGACTGCAAAGTTGTGGTCAGCATCACATCATCTATCCTGTGTCTTTGCAACCAGTTTCAGTGTTGCCATCTCTCATGATTTTATCACAAAATTCAAACCTATCTTAAAGTCCCAGCTCTTAAAATGGCATGATTTCATCAGGCCCTCAGCTTTGCTTTTGTTTGTTCTTCTTATAACTTTATTTTTCCCTTTTAAAGTCAACTTCTAGCTCAAACTGTAATAAAAGCATGAAAACATAAACCCTCAATATTTCAACACTAGAACTGAATATCCATAAGGTATTACTTACAATCTTGATTTCTGAGCCAGCTCATTGAGTGAGAGGGAAGGCTGACCTGATTTTTGAGCCCTTGGAATTGACAATACAGTATACAGTGAACATTGCACGGATCAGTTTGCGTGCAATGTTCTTTCCATCACCTCGCATGCTTTGGAGCCCTCTCAAGCACAAATGCAGGGGATTTCCTCACATTATACTCAAGCTATCCAAGCCAAGTGGCAAAGCAACCTCCAAACACTGCTCTCCCACACTGCAGGGCATTTCTGTATGTGCCACTTCTCCACAGCATCCAGGGGGGAGCAGAGACACAGAGAAATATTCTCCCTCATTTTCCTAGAAATTCTGTGCAGCCGTTATGGAGCCTACTTCTGGGAGAAAAAAAAAAATCAATGCTTGTTTTTGAAGCCAAGACAAACTCAACCTTAACTGGTTGAGAACAGATTGAGATGCACAGCAAAGAAAGATTCTAGTGTCCTCTTACATAAAACACTGTAGTTTCTGCACAACTCCATTATACCCAAGAAAATTCTCTCTCCTTCTGCAGCATCAACAGGCTCATCAGGAGATAGTAATACTGCTGCACTGAGCTCCCATGCACCTTCTGCTTATGCACGTGTGTGTGATTACAGACACATACAGAAAGTGAGGTTAAATAACACAGTGATTTGCACTGATGGAGTCAAGAGGTATTATGTCTGTATGCTGTATGACCGCCTACATCAGCAGCATAGCACTCAAAGACAAAAGTGAAATAAAGACAGCTTTCACTGCATATTGAAGTGCAACCTGCACCTATGTTCACTTCTAGAGACAAGAGGGTGGTAATACTACTCACCACACATGCCTTCAGCATGATTTAGAACCATCATTTCTCATCTGCTCTGCCTGGTAAAGCACAAAAATTGTGCCCCATCCAAACACAATTGTAGGAATACAGTCTCTCACCACTGCATCTTGCAGAAGTGACCTAGACACAAATTCCAGCTTCACACAAATGAATCTAACAAAGCAGCTGGAAGGCAGAGGGGCTGGAGGAGGTGAGTTGTGGGAGGAAGCCCAGCTATCTAATCCTGTTGCCACTGCCTTCATCATTAATATAACAGCACCTCTCTCAATGCACTGAGATTCATTTAATAAAGCTCTTACAGTACTTGGGGTCCCATACCTTCTCCTGGACCTCCTGTGAATGGGATCAGACAGCCCCAGACTGCCCACCCCACCCTGAAGAATCTTGATCTGGGGACATCATCCTCATTTTGTAAAGTTATTTTCCCTGGACAGGCTGATGGTTGGCCAGAAGCTGATGAATCCCACAATGAGGGAAGAAATGAGAGGGAAGGAGGAAAATGCAGAGCAGACCTGGTAAAATACCTGCTCTGTTTTACATCTGTCTTTTTGACACCCCGTGAAAATGGTCTGTTTCCTGTGCAGAAATTGTAGTTATTTGGGAAAGGAGGAGCAGGAAAAATTCATTAGAACAAAAATTACATACATTGCTTCAGTCTGTACAGAAATATTACCAGAAGAGTAATGCAGCAATGCTGCATTTGGTCTGGTGTGTCATTTGCACAGACTGAAAGTGTCCTGTGGCTGATGCTGGACAGCATTTTGAATATCCCCTTAAAGGAGCTTAGGACTCTTGAAAGAAGATGAGACTTTAAAAATGCAAATCCACATCGTTACAATTAGCCATTCATATGCGTGGACTCTGTAAAGACAAAGTGGGAAATGGCAAACCGGGACTCACTATTTGTTTGCTGGCGTCTGCTGTCAGTCGGTAAAGCTGACACAATTTTTCCTTCATCAAGGCAAAAATTGTCCTTTTTTCCAACTGTCTCTTTTTAATCGAGGCAATNGTTCTAAAATGACACCATTGTATTTTTAAACGAGATAAGTATTTGTGCCAGGCTGGGGACAGCATCTCCCACTGCTCCAACCACATCAAAGGCAGGACAAGGGAGCTAGAGACAGGCACTGCAGCCATAAATGTGAGTTTCCTGGATTTGGGGTGTTTAAATCTGACTGTCATTGGTTTTTATTTTCCTCTGGTTTTTACAAATGTGTTTTTAGAAAAGAAAAATAAACATCAAAAACCAAATCAAAACAAACCAAAAATACAAACAAACAAAAACAAACAAACGGGAAAAGAAAAACCCCCAACCAAACAGCAAAAGAAAGAGCGTTAGGAAAATGTCTAGCAGGTTGTACAAAACACAAAATCAGCTCTGTTTACTGCAGGTATATAGGTTGCCTGTACTGTCTTAAAAGACTTAAAAACTCCGTGTAGGCACGACGCTGTAGGAGAATGCTGAACCTTTTAAACATAACCTGGCTTGCCTTTAACAATTAATCACAAACCAAAAAATCAACACCCGATATCATGACAACTTTCCTACAGCCTGTCACCTGCTGCTCCCTCAGCAGCACGATATGGGCTGGAAAAGCAACCCGAAAGAGGGAACCCGAAAACGAATGGAAGGAACAGATTCTGGCAGATCTGGGGAAATAATAATAATAATTTCAAAAAGGGACAGGCAAATCTGTCCCTTCTACTCGTTTGTGGTGATGGCGCCTAGCCATCATGCATGATCCACTGCCCCACGGCTCGGGCACGGACATGCAGCCGGACCCTCGCTGAGCGCTGCTCGCCTCGGTCCTACCTGGGGAGACGGAGGGTGAGGGAGGTCTCCAGAAATCTTCGAACTCGGACACTCTGTCACAGACACTGCCCTCGCAGCTGGGCGCTGACTCGGAGGTGCCATCGGCAGCCTCGGTAAGGTGGGATTCCGGGGAAAAGCGCTCCCGGGAAGGCTCCGGATCGGGCAGGGTGGTGCGGCACAGCTCCGTGTCCTCGGGGATCTTGCTGTCTGCAGGGCAAAGGAGAAGAGGGAACTCCTCAATGTAGGTCCGTGGTGGGAGCCAGCCACCTCCCGCGGCCCGCTCTCTCCAAGCCCGCATCAGCCCCTCCGGCGTCCCGCAGGGGATGCAGAGCGACCGCCCGGTGCCGCGAGCACCGGGGTGATGTCGGGCGGGTGGGCAGTGTCCGAGTAAGGCTGCGACAGACGGACTCCTACCTGCACAGATCTGGGCTAGCACCGTCTCCAGCCGCAGGCTGTAGTCCTCGTCGACGGAGCGAGGCTGGTGGTAGCTGTGCGCTTTCTTGCTCTTCACTAGGAAGGACCTCGGCATGGTGGGGTGCTGCCACGGCCGGCACGGCCGCACTCCCTCTCTAAGCGCCGGGCAGGGCGGCAGTGTCACCCCCGAATCTCCTGCGGGGTGGCGGCGGGGAGGCGACCTGCGGAAAGGCGCCGCGCCCGCCGGTGAGGGCCGGGGGCGCCGGCGAGGAGGGCCCGCTCGCCAGGGGCGGCGCGCCAGGTGGCAGCGCGCAGGTGGCTCCGGCCACCGCCCCCGGCCCCGCTCGCCTCGCCCCCTCTTCCAGGAGTGCAGATAACTCAGCCTCCAACCGCCCCCAGCCAACGCCTTTTACCCCCCTCCCTCCCACCGTGGCCTTGGGGCCGCCCCGGCCACGCTCCGACAGCCGCTGCCGGATTGCGGAGAGCAGGCAATAACAGCAGCTGGGCACCGTTCTTCGGACGAGCCGGGGCTGAGGGAGCTGGAGGGTGCGGTCGGGTATTATCCCGTCGCTCCAAGTGGGCGCACCGCGCCTCCGTGGTTGCCCCCGCGCCGGCAGCCACGGCAGAAGCGGCGCCAACAAATCTCCCCTCCAGCTTAGCAAGTCCCACCACCCTGGTTGGGCTGGCCGGCGCGGGGTTGTTACCGGGATGGGAGGGGGAGTCGTTACAAACGCGACAGCCTAAACCTGGCGCCTAAGAGGCTGTTGCTGTCGGAGGGATTGATTCACCCATCCCGCGCGAACCACGATAACACGAAAACGAACAAAACGGAATCTCTCCTGCAGCCCGCAGCTGTCGGCGCCGCGCCACTTTGCAGCTGCGAGCGCCGAAAGCCGGGGCGGGAAAGGAGACGAGGTGGGAAACCTCCTGCGGGAGTCGGGGGGAACCGGGTTAAACAAAACTACCCCGAGCCGACTCTTCAGGGGAAGGCCGGAGAGGTTCATTCGAACCCATCCAGCAGCGGGCCGCCTCTGCCGTTACACTTGACTTTGTAAATAGCGAGTTTAATGCACGTTGTTTTGGGGGTTTGGGGGATTTCGGAGGGTTGCAAACGGAGAAGATAGGGAAGAGGCCCAGTCCGTCAGCTGGGGCCCAGGAACTGCCCCGCAGGTGGCGGCACTGGTTGCGCCGCAAAGCTCCGGCCCGTCCGCGCCCGGCAGGGGCAGGGCTGCTCAGCGCTGCTGGGGAGGCGCCGCCCCTGGGCACGGAGCCGGGTGGGAGCGTTGCTGCCCAGACCCACCTGTGCCTGCGTTCATCCTTGAGCAGGGGCTAGCAGCCAGCGGGCCCGCACGGACGGGGCAGAGAAATCAAAGCGGCCCGATAACGCCTTACCACCCGCGCCCCGACAGCAAGGGCCGCCTCAGCCGTTGGGGGCTCAGGGCGCCAGCGCCTCTTCTGCCGCGTGTTTCCCTCTAAAAGTCACGCCGCGGAGGCGCCGCCGGCTTCCCAAGGCCGGAGCTGGCCAGGGAGGTGCTGGGCCCGTGGGAAGGCGAGTCCCGCAGCCCACCTGGCCGCCGTNCGCCCCGGCCCGCCCGCCGGCAGCTGCCCACGCGAGGCGAGAGAAGCGAGAACGCTTACCCATTTGGAGGGCCGAAGGAAGCTGGGCTGCGGACGGGCTGTGCGCGGCAGCCTGCTAGTTTGTGTGACTTTAAATTTAGCCTCCCTTTAAGGAGCAATGGTGCTTGAGTTGGCTTTTTTTTTTTCTCAACTTTTCTGTCTCTCTCAACTCCTTCAGAGCTCGGCCCCCTAAACCACAAATTCCACTTCCTGAGCGTTAGTTAGGAGCTTCTGCAAAGAAAAAAGAAAAAAAAAAAAGGTTACAAAAAGCGCCAAAGCCTTACAAATCAGTAGTGTTCCCCGCCTCTGTTTCTCTCTCATTTTTCCTTAAATGTAAACGTCTTACCGTATTCCACCTCACAGAACTCGCTGAAGTGACATCGAAGTGTCATTCTGGAATCGGGCGTTTCGTTTCTCTCGGGGTTCTGCTCTAGAAATTACACACATCTATCTGAACTATTCTTGGATCCCCTTCGACTTCCGCAACGAGAACAAGTCACAGATTCAAAACACAGATTGATTCGGGCGGGCAGAGGGCAGGGGCTGGGGCAGCCGGTGCTCGCCCTGCCGAGCCCGCTCCGCGCCGCATCCCCTGTCCTTGGCCCGGCAGCGGGGAAACGCACCTCCCGCCGCCATCGGGCCGTGCGTGGCGTTGTAATCGGGGCTAAGGCCGGGCTCTGGGCGACGGAGACCTCTCCTAGACTAGAAATAACTTGTTGTGGAAAACTCTTCTGGGATAAATACGCCCAACGGCGCTGAAAATACCTTAAGACCCAAGCCTAGAGGTTTGCTCATTTCCCTTCGGATTTANACTAAGGCGAAAGCGGAGAGGAGCCAGGCATGTGGGAAGAGACTGCCCTCCTCCTCTGCGTGCCGGTGCTCAGGTGCTAACTCGGGGAGAATCCGTGGGGCACCGGTGACGAGATTCGCGTCAGGCAGCATCCTGCGCCTGTGGGGACCCCTGCGTTTCACAACGGGGAAGCCTTCTCCGTTCTGCAAAAAGAAAAAGGTTCGCCTTGCTTTATGCACACACACGACCCCAAAATACAGTTGTCCAGGTCTGATGTCGGATTCCTAATGCAGCCAGGAAGTCAGGCTCGGGTCTTTGGTGTCTTTCTGAGGTGGTTCTGGGCTTCGCTCTCAGAAATCTCAGGCCATCAGCAACTTCGTTTCGGTGACTGTAGTGCGACTCTGTAGTGAGCGAATCGAGGTTTAACACCATTTCCCGTTCAGAAACGACTGAGACTGAAGTCGGACATGACAGAAGCAAACTTCAGCCTCCCTCACGTTCAAGAGTATGCTGGCTTTGAGACTAGATGCTTTCTTTTCACCACCAGCCCCGAAGGATTTACAGAAAAAATTAGCCACTTGGTGCTTTGTGAGCCCCTACGGTTCATAGGACTAGCCTGACTCCCCAAAACCTAACTAAGCAAGCGAACACCACCTCGAGTAAAACTGTCCAACAACTGTGTGATGCTTTACTGTGACACAAAAGGAAGCTGAAGAACACGACTGACACCTTCATTTTTGCCGGAAAGTTCCTGGTGCTGGGCATAGCAGTTTTGCTTACAGCATCTGTGTACCGCGGTCTCCTCGCTGCACCTTAGGTTGATTACTCCGAAAACCATTCACGCTTTCAGCTTCAAGAATCAATGCTGGAATCAGTAGAAATAACCAGATTAGAACAACAGGGTGTAATTTCGTGTATGCATCTTCGTTGACTCACTGTTACTTTTTGCAAAACAGTATTTCTCTTCTGCCTCTGAAATGGGATGATAAATTCATGTCCTTTCGTTTACCTTGCTTCACATCTCTTTGACCGTGTAATGAAAGCACGAGAACACATTAAATTACTAGTAACGCTCATAAATAATTGTGACCTGGTTACAAGAAAATACACATTCGTCTTTGTACATCTAAATTCAAAATGTGTACAGGTGCTGCTGTGGGCTGTAAGGCGTGGTGATCTCCGTTCGGAGGGTGCTTGCAGCCTTCCAGGAAGCGGGATGGGCTGCTGGGCGCCGGGTGGCTCCGCTCGGGGCTGTCCTGCGGGAGGCACCCTGCTGAGCCCCTTGTGCTCAGCCCACCTGCGGACGGCCCTTTCGCACCTACTGCTTCCTAATCAGGTTAAACCTCTTCAGCAGAAACAAATAAATCAAAGGAGTGAACAAAGCAAATGCTAAATCCAGCATATAATCTCTCGTGTGAAGGTGCGTGCTGCACGGGCACAGGGAATGGACCTCCGGCTCCTGGGGTGTCAGCTTTCTCAAACGATTAGAGGAGAAATGGTACGAAAGTGGCTGTTTCGTGTTTTGCAAAACTAGTTCGTGCCTGAAGCACATCCTCCGCCTTCCTGGATCTCGGCTGGACGGGCGATTTGTTTCACGCCGCCGGTGAGGACGGGAGAAGCGGGACGCGGGCGCTGCCCACGGAGCGGTGCCGAGGATGACCCGGGGCTACCTGCGAAGTCATGTCTTTAGCTCTGTCACCGGAAGGTGCGCGGGCAGCAGCCTTGGCCGGGACGTGGCGGGCTGCAGGTCATGGCACCGGCCGGTGTCAGCGGGGGCCGTGAGGGCTCGCACAGCCCCGGGGCCGGGCACCGGCCGGTGTCAGCGGGGGCCGTGAGGGCTCGCACAGCCCCGGGGCCGGGCACGGGCCGGTGTCAGCGGGGGCCGGGCGCGGGGCCGCCTCGTGCGCGCGGGCTGCTGCGTCACGCGGCCGCGGGCGGTGGCGCGAGGCCGGCGAGGGGAGAAGGCGCCCCGCGCGCTCGGCCCTGAGGGGAGCCCTCAGCGCAGCCTCCGGCAGCCATCGCCCCAGGGCTCTGCCCTCCCCGAGAGGAGCTGCCATCTGCAGTAGCAGCACGCCGAGCAGAGGTGAAGGGGTTCAGCTTTTATTCTTGGTTTACGGCGTGACCCGTGTGCCGCAGCTCAGTAACCATCGAGCTGGTCTTGCGTGTGCAGTGTCGGCTGTGTGACAATGCCAAGTCAAGTGGTCTAGCGTGGAAAAGCCATAAACCAAGCCCAGAGCTGGCACAGCGATGTAATTAATGGGAAATGTAGGGCTGGGTTTTAACGAAGTTACTCTAACGCTTCTCTCAAAGGGAGGGTGATATTCAAAGTTAAACATAAAAACTTGGTAAGATGCGTTTGAATGCACATGATTGTTACACCATGGTGACAAGAGAGGGGAAGAAATAAATAAAAGGAGGGGTTTAAAGTAGGATGGGATTATGTTATAGTCGTGTTTAAAATTGAAGAGCTACTCTGTAATTCACTGAACGGTTTACAGTAGCTGCCTGGTGTCAGCATTAGAGCTAAAACAACATCAGATAAGGCACCAAAGGTGACAAGCTGGAGGTGAGATCTTTGTGTTCAGAAGTGATGAGACACATTGCAACAGGAGGAAGGATTTGAAGAACAGGATTTGACAGGTGAGCTGCTTGGTACACAGGGGAGGAGAAGCAGTTTCCTGTGTGGGGGAGTCAGGGTTGGGAGAAGGCAGCAAAAAGGATGGGGAATTTATACCCACTTCAAAGTGATAAAAGCTGGGATCACAGTTATGCAGAACAGTTCCACTATGAAAAGCTGCTAGAACTTGTAGCACTGTGCATTCTGTTGGGAAGTGTGTCTTTACTTTTTTTAAACTTTTTTAAACTTTTAACGTGTTGCTTATTCTTTTTTTTCTCCCAGCATCTTGTTACTACCTTCTCAATGGTCCTCCTTGTGGCCTAAGCACATGCTGTAAATTTATCCGAAATTATTCAGTGATTTTTATTGCAATTTTTTTTTTTGATTGCTGGGAAAACCAAAGTAACATCTGCTGCTTCCAGAGCAGGTTAGAAAATGATCACTGTGAGCACAAACTGGAGAGGGAAAGTGACGGTAGGCTGTGGTGTTGAAGGCTGAGATGAAAAGAGGGATTTCAGCTTTGGGAAGGAGTGGAGCCAGAATGTACCTCCATTATGAACAGAAAAAAGTTGAATCAATAGTTACAGAACATAGACCATGCAAAATGTTCTCATAGGAATTCTAGTTCTCATAGTGGGGCACTAGAAATTTCAGTCTGTGCAGTTCTATGCAATTCAAAGAGTATGCTGCATTGCTTTTGTTTTTCGTAATTGTGAAAGAAGGTAAACATTAGTTCCTAGAAAAGGAGAGCATTAAGCTGTAGAATCTTGGATCTAGCAGTTGTGTCTTAGTGTCCAGGCATGAGTAGGCATGNGGCCGGTGTCAGCGGGGGCCGTGAGGGCTCGCACAGCCCCGGGGCCGGGCACGGGCCGGTGTCAGCGGGGGCCGGGCGCGGGGCCGCCTCGTGCGCGCGGGCTGCTGCGTCACGCGGCCGCGGGCGGTGGCGCGAGGCCGGCGAGGGGAGAAGGCGCCCCGCGCGCTCGGCCCTGAGGGGAGCCCTCAGCGCAGCCTCCGGCAGCCATCGCCCCAGGGCTCTGCCCTCCCCGAGAGGAGCTGCCATCTGCAGTAGCAGCACGCCGAGCAGAGGTGAAGGGGTTCAGCTTTTATTCTTGGTTTACGGCGTGACCCGTGTGCCGCAGCTCAGTAACCATCGAGCTGGTCTTGCGTGTGCAGTGTCGGCTGTGTGACAATGCCAAGTCAAGTGGTCTAGCGTGGAAAAGCCATAAACCAAGCCCAGAGCTGGCACAGCGATGTAATTAATGGGAAATGTAGGGCTGGGTTTTAACGAAGTTACTCTAACGCTTCTCTCAAAGGGAGGGTGATATTCAAAGTTAAACATAAAAACTTGGTAAGATGCGTTTGAATGCACATGATTGTTACACCATGGTGACAAGAGAGGGGAAGAAATAAATAAAAGGAGGGGTTTAAAGTAGGATGGGATTATGTTATAGTCGTGTTTAAAATTGAAGAGCTACTCTGTAATTCACTGAACGGTTTACAGTAGCTGCCTGGTGTCAGCATTAGAGCTAAAACAACATCAGATAAGGCACCAAAGGTGACAAGCTGGAGGTGAGATCTTTGTGTTCAGAAGTGATGAGACACATTGCAACAGGAGGAAGGATTTGAAGAACAGGATTTGACAGGTGAGCTGCTTGGTACACAGGGGAGGAGAAGCAGTTTCCTGTGTGGGGGAGTCAGGGTTGGGAGAAGGCAGCAAAAAGGATGGGGAATTTATACCCACTTCAAAGTGATAAAAGCTGGGATCACAGTTATGCAGAACAGTTCCACTATGAAAAGCTGCTAGAACTTGTAGCACTGTGCATTCTGTTGGGAAGTGTGTCTTTACTTTTTTTAAACTTTTTTAAACTTTTAACGTGTTGCTTATTCTTTTTTTTCTCCCAGCATCTTGTTACTACCTTCTCAATGGTCCTCCTTGTGGCCTAAGCACATGCTGTAAATTTATCCGAAATTATTCAGTGATTTTTATTGCAATTTTTTTTTTTGATTGCTGGGAAAACCAAAGTAACATCTGCTGCTTCCAGAGCAGGTTAGAAAATGATCACTGTGAGCACAAACTGGAGAGGGAAAGTGACGGTAGGCTGTGGTGTTGAAGGCTGAGATGAAAAGAGGGATTTCAGCTTTGGGAAGGAGTGGAGCCAGAATGTACCTCCATTATGAACAGAAAAAAGTTGAATCAATAGTTACAGAACATAGACCATGCAAAATGTTCTCATAGGAATTCTAGTTCTCATAGTGGGGCACTAGAAATTTCAGTCTGTGCAGTTCTATGCAATTCAAAGAGTATGCTGCATTGCTTTTGTTTTTCGTAATTGTGAAAGAAGGTAAACATTAGTTCCTAGAAAAGGAGAGCATTAAGCTGTAGAATCTTGGATCTAGCAGTTGTGTCTTAGTGTCCAGGCATGAGTAGGCATGCATACATTAGCATGTTTACTTTGAAGATGAAACCTCATGCTGTATTGAAGTTATATTGAAAGTCAGTTTACTGTGTACTTTCCATCATTCAGAATTTCTGGTTCTGTTGCCTACTGTGTAAACACATTTTACTGATTTTTCTTATGTCTTGGACTAGTTTGTAAATAAAAAAAAAAAACCCAAACCAAAACCAACCAACCAAGCCACCCCTCCAAAGAAAACCAACGAAAAAACTCCATCAGCAGCTAAAACCCTCAGAGAACTACAGAATATATACTGATATATATATTTTACAGAACAAAAATATACTTAATTGAATCTAGAAATCTGATAGGTATTCATAGCTTTCATCTTCCCTCTTAATACACAGAGTTAGTAGCTGGTGTGCATGATTGAACATAACACTGTAGTTTCCATATAGATTGCACTAACTTCTATCTCATAGGTTTATTTTTTTCAATTTTAGTCTCCAGGACTACCATAATGGCTTTCCTAGGGGATGTCTACCTTCCCTCCAAGTGAATTACATTTCACTTGGAGGGAAGGTATTTGGAGCCTCTACAGGTAGGGGAATTAGCAGCATATCACGTATAAAATATGGATATTTTTGTGCTAACATATCTTTAAGTCATTCCAGCTTAAGTGTTTAAGCATCAAGTTTCACTAAGTCACTAACATGGTCTCTGATATCAAATTGTGATCACATTAATACCTCAGAAAAACATGCAATTCCTTCTGTGTTGCAGTTCCACAAAAGGCTTCAATACTGATCAAGTTCAATAGCAGGATGTACAAAGTGGTTTTGATAAATTTATGCAAACTCCAACGTGAATGCTTCTTTTAATCCTTTTTGTAGCAATGTATTTTAGTTAATATAGAAATTGCACATACAGTTGAAAATTGAATTTAGTGGAAAATATTACTTTGTGCATGTGTATATAGACGATGCTTGCTTTTGTTAAGAAATGAAACAACAAAAAACCTGACCAAAGTGAACAAATAGTTGTTGAGCTGTGAATGCAATACATGTTTCTTAACTCCACAGATGTACTTTCCACCCACTAGTCACATTACAAATTTTTCATAAATGTTACAAACTTTTAACACATGAAACGAAATTACTTAGAAAAGGTATAATGATAAATGCTATTAGTACATAAAATATTCACTCCTCTATCATGGAGAAATAAAAACATATTTAGGATTCTCTGATTAGCAAAGACACTTGATTATCAGGTTGGGGAAATCAGAACCATTTTCACTACCAAACATAAAATGTAATTTGCACAAAAACTCCACATGTAGCAGGGCATTCCCCTTCCCTGTTCCACCTGTCTTCTCATCTGTAGCACTTGCATATTCGGGAATCTGAATTTTCATGTTTACATGCTTTTTTACCTTATGCTTTTAGTATTCATATTGAGCTTTTACAGCCTGCATGCAAGAGCAAATATAAGCAAATTGCAGTGTTTGGTAGAAGGTCATGGTGTGTAGCATAATTAATGTTTTATTTATTGACACATTATTATATATGTTGTCTATTATATTAATGATTTGTCATTATTCTGATGTATATCCAAATTATAATATACATAGGCAAAGAGATTAGTGTCATTTATTTGCCAGAAGAGTTGGAGAAAAAGCAGAATGTTTCTGAAGAAGCTATCTGGGCTGTCTTTCTAGGATAGTCTGTGTATTAACCAAGTCTGAAACTGCAGTATGTTCAGTGATTCACTTTTATCACTATTAAAGATGTAATCAGTTGGATAAGGACTTTTGCATATTTTTATTTATGCTGTTATTTAGTATCAGTATTTATTCTATTTGTATTCTTTAAAACCACAAAAGTTCAGGAAATAACCCTTGCCATCTAATCTCATTTGCTATCACTTGAACAGTAAGGCAGTTATTGCAAAATCATAACACTTCACTATTCAAACAGACAGAGTTTTTATGGCCCTCCAACTGAATTTTACGCCTGCCACTTATTACAGAACATTACCTTTAAGAGAGGCTTGCAGCTGGTATTGATGACAGGCAACAAGACATTTGTCACCTATCCTCTTGGGCAACAATGATCCAGGTGCAAACATAAGTTAGCAGATGCTCATTGGAAGGAAAGAAGACAACTGTTACTCATATGTCAACGAAAGTGCTCCTGATTTGGTTTTGCATACATGACATTTTCACCAGGAATAAGAATCACTCAGCTAATCCAAGTCAGAAGTGACAATTTCCACAGGCTGTACTTGGAGCTACACATTCACTGGTAGGATGTGGGGAAATTTGGCAGAAATGCTGAAACAAATTAGGAGCTGCAGAAATCAGTAATTTGGAATTTGTCACCTACACGCTTAAAGATTTAAATTAGATTGCCTGGGCAGATAATACTGTTGAGATGCCCATAATGTGCTGTTTCCATACAGTCTTCTCTATCATTCTTTGAGTGGTTGTTATTTCCTAGTCATGCTGTTTCTTTCTGAAAATATATTCAAAATAAAGGGAAAGGAAATGCCTAATGGGACTAGCAGATGCATCCAGCAGAATGCTTCCACACTTCTTGCAACTTTAAATTACACTGCTTTTTGTGGCTAGCAAACCAGTTAACATACACACTGCCTATCAATACCAAACTTCTGCATTGCTACTTTTCATTTAATAGAACAGTTGCAAACATTGCTAAAAGAAGTCTTAAGGATTGCTTAATTACATAAGATGGCAATAACAGAATATTCTTGACTAGAATGTGTCTGCAAGTGCATGTAAAAGTTCATATGACAATGGCAGAGTATCTTGTTCTGTTCTAGAAGCTAAGGCTGTTTGACTGGATCTCAGTTTTCAGGAGACTTGAAGCAGATTGCTCAGCTCAGCTCTTACTGCTTTGCTCAATCACAGCTATTTGGTGATGGCACCAATAGCTTATTTCCTAGATAGCTCTGTAACATAAACTTCAAGAGGACTGAACGCTCATATTTCCACTGCACTATGTCTTCATTAAAACTAGGACATGAATAATTCTTCACCTTATTTGAACCTAGCTAGAGCCCACGAGTAACTATGTAGTAACCAAGGACTATAGATTGGAAGGGACTAAACAGTAAATGCTGCAACCTTGTTAAATCATGAAAAATTTATTTTCATTACATATACATGAAGGTAAAAGATTTCAGTCAATAGTGTTTTGAACAAGCATTTCTGACATGAGCCTGTTAGTGTAGCTAGGCTGAAACTTAATGTAAAGTTAGTGTTTTGCCTTTATTATTAATTCGCTTTTAGTATGTATATACAGAATTCATTTTCCTGTTAGAATACCAGAGACAGTAATATCGCAACATTTACATTCCTCATATAAAATGGAGTAATGTACATTTTCAGCTTGGTGTAGATACATAAATATGTACAAAATAAACATTATTGTAATTAACATATTCAGACCATTTATTATTTAGCAACATCAAAAGCAGATGCACATAGATTTAAGTGAAAATGGTGAAAAACACCTTTATGACATTAGTGACCATTATTTGCATATATGAAGTAGTACAGATAAAAGCTTGACTTTCAAGCCTTCTGTGGGCATCCAATAACTAGTAAAAAACCCAAAACTAATTGAGAAGCATAAGATAATTATATATATATATGTGTCATGATCAGATGGCTTACTAGGGTCCATCTTGATCACAAAAGGATAACAATGTAAAACATACACATTTGTTCAGAGCATAAAATATTGCACAAAAGCAATTTCTTTTGAGGAAAATAATTCCTGTGTTTGTGAACAGCAAAACTGCTTCTTACACATTAAAGAAATAATATATTTGCAGTTTCTAAACCAAAGAACATTCAGTAATACTGTCAAAACTGTCATCCATTAACTTCTTCCTAGCCTGTTTTATGGCAATGGTATGTCATTAGCAAGATTTGGCAAAGAGAGAAGGCAGATAGACAGTACATGTATATATTTATCACAGGCCAGGCCAAATCCCAATAGTTACCTAAACCAACTGCTGGATGGTTTCAGTTCCCTCACAATTTCAGCCTTAAAGAAATATGGAAGTCTTCAGTGCTAGTCACAGTGATAATCACACAGTAGTAGAGTAAGATTCCATTCTTCTCTTAGAAACCATGTTGTCTGAATTCCCAGTCTGAAGGGCACTTTCCTCAGTATCACTGTCACTGCTGTCTACAAGTGTGTGATCCAAAGACATCTGACCAGTCCTCCTGGGAAGATGAAAGTTCACCCCACTCTCCTGTATGGAGTTAGTTATAAAATCTTCATCAGAAGAATGAAATGATTCATCATCTCCTGTGAAATGGTTGACAATGTGAATCCCATCAAAAGTGGGTTGGTCTGAGAAGTTTCTCTGGCCTTTTAGACATTTGATCTGTTAGAAAAAGTGGAAGTTGACAGTTAATCAGAGCTCATGAGTCCAACAATAAAAAACCCCAAACAACAAAAACCAAACCAAAAAAACAAGTGGATCTTCAAGAAATGCCTCATTGAACTCTTATTGGATAAAATGAAAGATCTGAAAGTAGCACATTTGTTTATCACTTCAAGTATTATAGTTTTAAGGCTTAATAATCAACGGACCTAGAATCGGTAATGAGAGATTCCTCTTTTACTGCATCCTTAATATCCCCACAAGGAGGGTTTCTATCTTCTAGAGTGGCCTATTTGTTTTGACAGCATTTTTGGCATTAACATTATACTTTTACAGCTCCATTCTTTCTTGTATTGCCTTATTTCTTACTTGAATGAACAGGGTTCCAAATGAATATTGCCAGCTTCTCACAGTCACAGATAAAAATCCCCGAGAGTATGTTTAGTTCAGTCTACACTGTAACATTAAGTGTCTTAATTATCTAATTCAGATCCAATGAGATTTCAGATCAAGTAGTATGAGAGAAACGTCTCTGTACAGCATAAAGAGATTGTAGTTGCAATTTTAAGAGAACATCAAACAAGACAAAATTATTGTCTGACCGTGGACAGATAACATTTTAATTCAGTGTGCTGCAGAGCGACACACAATTTCAACCATGCATTCAAGCTACTCAAAACTAAGACCCAAAGCCCTAAAGTCTGGCAAGTCCCCTATTAATTTAATGAAAAATAACTGCAACTCATGGAAGACATTCTGGAGGTTGGTTGTTTTTGTGGTGTTTTGGTTTGTTTGATCTAGAATTTCATTTTTGTTAGCTTTTAGTAGAAAATACCTCAGGATCAGTTTGACAGTCTAAGAGTATTAACATAAAAAATGCTGAGGATGCAGATAAACATTAAAAATGTATTATAGAACCTTCCTAATGTCACTCTAAAAGCTTAAAAGATGCGCCAAGTGCTACTTTGGAAGCAACTTTTTACAGTAAGAGACCTGGAGAACAGAAGGAATAAAATGCTGAAGAGTTTCTTTACCAAAATCTGTTTGATGTTTCAGAAATCTGAAGCAATATTCACTTCGATAAATAAGAAGTGCTTGTATGACCTCAGTACTGACACCAATAGGAGATTTTTACCTGTCCATTTGGGGAAGAAGGAATCTCTGTACTTACCATGGGCTTGTGCAGAAGATGAGAATAAAAAAGGAGTTGAAAAAAGATCACAAGAGTCACAACCATGCTAGAAGCCATTAAATTGCATATTAGCACATTAAAACTCCAACTTTTGATGTTATAGCAAAAAATCCCTGTTAGGAATATGGGTACATGATGTAGATCTAAACCTTTGTTTAGGTCTACTATGCATACTAACAGTTTTTTGCATTTTCTTCCCATACACATAGGCTGCTGTTGTTTCATGAGGACTTTGTATAAAGACAAGCAAAACAGAGCTCCACACTTGTACAGCATAACTCGTGATGCAAGCAAAATTAGCTTATACCAAATATAAATATATCTGGAATAGATCATTTTTACTAGCTTAAATGCCTAGATGCAGAAAGCCTGGTACAGACATTTATGTGTTATTTAGAAATATTATTCCTGAAAATATCCTGCAATATGATCAGATTAGCTACCACATGAATTTTCCAAAACAGCTATCAATTTTAGTCACTAAGAAAATAAAACACAGAAACCCAACAATTTCTCTCCACCCTCACCACAGGAAAAAAAAGAACTGCTGTACAAGTGACTACAAACTTCATATTAGAGTAAGAAATTACATGCTTTTAGGTCTGTACAGTTAAGCCATTGGTTCACCTGAAATTATAAAGCTGATACTCAATGTTAGTTGTTTTGAACACTCAGAAAGCCAAGCCAATGACCTCAACTGTTTTCCTGAAGACTTAAACATGTCACCTTTAGACGAAATTATTAAGGTAACATGACAAAATCATGGTTTCACAGTTTTAGGCAGCAACCTTTCCAAATGGGAGTCTGTGGAAAATGCTGTTGGTGAAAATAATCATGAACAGACACAGCCTTTTCCAGTTCCTAAAGGGAGTCTCAGAAAACAGGGTTATCTTTGTGCATCCTTTCATTAGAATAACAAATCTCTGACTTTTCAGAAACACTTCTGACCTGCAGCTTTATACTTGCCTGCCTTTTTTTCTTAAGCATCCTTGCATGAAGGAGAAACAGACTGCTGTGAAGAAACATAACATACTGCAGAGAATACACACTACACATCTATCAATGGTCACAGAGCTCTGCAATTTCTGTCTGCTTCAGAAAAGGCCACCTCAACCACAACACTGTGGACAGACCTTGTTTGTATTATGGTGATCAACAGGCTGGAGAGCAGCACTGCTGAAGAGGACAATGGGGTCCTGACACATGGGAGGCTAACTCGAATCCACACTGTCCCTGGGCAGTGGTGGAGGCTAACAGCATACTAGGCTGCACTGACAAGGGCAAGTGTACTTTCACAGTTGAAGATTGTTCAGGGGCCCTTCAACCTCACATTTGTTCAGGAGCATTTCTGAAGGACCTTGATTATTTGGATTTTTTTATTGCAACAGGAAGGCTTTGTATGGCTTCTTAAAGCATTTGAAACAACTTGCAGACAGCCTGCACTCCAATGAAATCAAATACCAGCAGCCAATGCCAGCATAAAGCTCTAAAATGGAGGTTTCCTAAAATGAAGTTTTGCACTCTCACATAACTTTACAGTTTAGCAAGTGAGGCTCTACACTTCTAAAAGAAAAAGCAGTATCTTTTTTCAAGGGAGGAACATTACTGTCCTGTTGGCTCAGGGCAATGGTCCATCAGCCTAATATGGTGTCTCCAACAGTAACAACAGGATGTTCATAGTACCAAGCCTCCATTCACTTGTCCAGAAGCTGTTGTAGCAAATACGAGTGAAATCGTTTTCTAGCTGCTTCGGCATACATTTATAGACCAGCCGTCCATAACCAATCATATAATTTGCTGTCTACCTCTACATCTTCCTGTGGCAGTAAATTCCAGAAATTCCTTTATTTGTTTTAAACTAATCTACTTGTTTTAGTAACTTCCCCCATATTCTAATAATGCAGGAACAAGTGGTGAAAAGCAGTTCTGTGGTCATTATTTTGTAACTTACATCACAGTACCTTCTTCAGTTTTCCCTCTAGAGCAGAGCATATGAGCTCCAATCAATTTTAGCCTCTCATAAACAGGCATTAATTAAGACAACCTTCATTCATTTCCCTTTAACTTTCCTACAGACCTTCTTTAAACTCTCTACATCCATCCAGATACCAAGTAGCAATACAATTCCATTTATTTGGTTTTTAATTTACTTCCTATTAATGCCCAATTTTGCCTTGTCTGATTTGGCTGGTGCTGCATGCTGAACCAGTGTCAGAGGACTCAATACCAACTGAAAACATCTTTCCTGATTTATAACTACCAATTCTGTTTGCCATTGTGTAGGTATGGCTTAGATTTTGCAATAGATGAATAAGCACCTTATTCACACTGAAATGCATTTGTCAGCTTTTAAAGACAGACTTGAGATTCTTGTTGTCAGTTTGAACATGGAAAAAGAGCTTAATGTAGGAGCTAAAGCATTAGGCCAAGATCTTGCCAGTCATCTAGCCAGGCATATCAAGACAATGGGAAATCCAACTAAGGGCTTGGAATGCAGGATGTGTGGACCCAATCCAAACATTCCCCCCATACCCTAGTTCTACTCTATACTTATCCCTGAAGGAACTACAGCCATGTTGAACAAAGTATGGACTTACACCCCAGGGTCTCTTAGTTTCTGTTCTCTTTTGTACAGTCGATATTGGTTAGAGGCTTTCAGTTTTGGGTCTGGGCTTCCTTCATGTGAAGGGAACTAGATCTCTGTCACCCCAACAAGTAACATTTAAAGGAACCTGTTTCTTACTGCTTCAGTTTTGCAAGAATCTCAAATCTGATCACATCTCAAAAAAAAAAAAAAAAAGGCAAGCAATAAAAAAACAGGTAATACAGTCTAGATGACTGCAGCTTCAACCCAGTTTTCACTACAGCACATTCACATGGTCTTTAGGACATTTCAAAGGGTTAATAACATTATGTGATCAAAATCTATATCATAATTATCCCTTCAAAAGCCAGTTAAATCAAGAACAAGATCTTAATAATGTGTGCATTTATATGCCTTCTTGTGTCTAAAGAATTCAGCATTTTAAAGACAAACTTTATGTCTACTGGTCAACTTATGAAAATACTTAACTGTACATACTCTTAACAGGTAACAGTATACTTCCACATATATAGAAGAGCTGAAAAAAGGCTAACAATCAGATCCTTGGACCTTAGAATAAACTTTCTTACCTGATGTTGACTGCCTCATCAAGCCAGGCATGAAGGAGAAACAGTAAAGAGAAATTTAGAAGTTTTAAACAATTCAAAAGGTGTTCCATATGAAATCAGAGAATCAAGTTTGAAGGGTGATAGTCAGTTGCAAGCAAGTTATATTTCTAAGCTCGTTTGGTTTTTTTTGAGTAGGGAACATAGGTTAAACTTTCAAAGGGGGCTTTGTGAAAGAGTTTGACTCAAGCTCTAGGAGACATTTTTATGTTGTAACCTGTGATGTTTTAAGCTAGGGGTTCCATGGTGAAGTCAAACTAAAATGCTACTGTCTGCTCCCTTTAAGAGGCTTCAGTAACCAATTCTTGAAATTTATTCAATTCCAAAGTAGTAAAGACAGGTTTTAACAAAGCTTTAATAAATATTAAATCTAGTCACAGTAAGATAACCAAGAAACACACAAGTGAGATCGAAATATGACCACTGCCTTGGGTGAATAAAATTGGTTTTGGCAAAAGGCAGTATGTCTATTTAAATGTTTATTTGAAGAATAAAGATCCTGAATTCTCAGTGCCTTTACTTACATGAAGAGGAATCTAAAAATCAGAGTTCCCTCTTTATTTGTTCCAACCTTAGTAACATTTGAAACTCTTCATAAGATTTCCTACTTAAAACGCAAACATGACTCAAAAGAAAACTAGAATACTGCTGAAAATGTGATCTAACCACATTTAGCTGAAGAAACAAGTCAAGGATTTTGAAATGCCTTTCCTATAATTCAGAAAAACACTGTCAACTTGGCACCATGAAAACAGAGATCTAGAAAATTACAAGCCATTAAAAAAATCTGTTATGATCTATTAAATTTTAATCACATTTAACATTAATAAAAGCTAACTAACTGGAATGCTTAAAAATTCCTGAGACTGTCCACAGCATCTAATGGGATCCCTTATCATACTTAACAGCTGACTGCTACTTAGTGATGAGTCTCCCATTGTAACAAGATGACTCCAGTTTAAGGCATACAGCAAAACACTATCACTACTTTAAAAACACTCCCACTAACTTCTTTTGGAAAAATGCTTATCACAGGAATTCAAGTAATTGGAGCATCTCCAATGGATTAGTGGGAAATACGTTGCCATTAAGGACACAAATATCAGTCCAGACAAATATTACATTCAGCAGGTATTACAATGCAGAAGCCATTCTTCCCCTGTACTCAGCACTGGTTAGGCTGCACTTCAAGTGCTGTTTTCAGACCTGGGCCCCTCAGTTTAGGAGGGACGTTGAGATGCTTGGACATATCCAGAAGAAGGGCAACAAGCCCTATGAGGAGCAGCTATGGGCACTGGGGTTGTTAGCTTGGACAGGAGGAGGCTCAGCAGAGACCTTATCACTCTCTACAACTCCCTGAAAGGAGGTTATAGCAAGATAGGGGGTCTTCTCCCAGGCAACTTTTCCCAGCAACAGGACAAGAAGACAAAGTCTTAAGCTATGCCAGGGGAAGTTTAGGATGGACATTAGGAAAAAATTCTTCACAGAAAGAGTGAGTGGGCATTGGAATGGGGTGCCCAGGGAGGTGATAGAGTCACTATCCCTGGAGGTGTTTAAGACTGGATGTGGCAGTTAGTTTGAACCATGATCTAGTTGATAAGGTGGTGTTAGGTCATAGGTTGGACTCAATGATCTCAAAGGTCTTTTTCAACCTATTTAATTCTGTGATTTTTGGAGTTTATAAATAGATTCAATCTAATATAGCTGCAGTATCATTTATCCACCTCTTCAAGCAATTGAAGGAAAAAAACCTTGAAACTGGCAACAGTAGCTAATCAGAAATCAGAGCAAGCAATAAACTCCAGGCTGGATAATCCTACTGTGAGCCTAAGCCAGAACAGTGGTGAAAGACAATATTAAATACCTGTACAGACCTAGGCTCCTTTTTCTTGCTGTGCCAGTATGGCTGCTATTCTTAAAAGTTAAAAAACCCAGAGAGTCTCTGGACTGACTTTTTTTTTTTTTCCTAGCTGTAGTAGGCTTAAATACAACAGTCATGAGATACTACAGCTTTAACTGAATCTGCTCCACTCATCATTAGCTCTTTGGAAACCAAAATTGTGTATGCGATTAACTACTAAAGTCTCCTGTTTAAGGAAACTATTACCTTTGCTCTTGAAACTCATACTTTTAAAAGGATGACCAGCATATTGCTGTACAACCTGAAATATTTATCTCAAATGAACTTTGCTGACCATACCACTAAAAAGAGATAAAACCCCTCTAGTGTGTTGTAAGTGAAAAGCAAAAGAGCAGCAGAGAATTTGCAAGACTGAGTAATTTCAGGCTTTGGGGGTTTTTTAACAGCATTTAAATATTTGGATTCTGTTTTAAATTGCCAGCTTCTGCAAGTCATATTCAGTCAAAGAGTAATACAAAATGTGTTACAAAATCCCTATAGCTGTCAGGAAGTTTCAATAAAATCTGTGGAACAATTTTAATGCATTAAAAGAAAGCTCATCTCCAGTTGTCCACCTGTTTATTTCATACTGCTCTGAATGTACTCTTAAATTTCTTAAGTTTTTATAAAAAGTGGGTTTTTTCAGCATTATCATTTTGAGAGTACTTGAGCTAAAATGAAATATGATGTTAAATTAAATGTATGTTGTATATCAGTTTTACCATAGACAAGTCTGCTGCATTGTAAACGTGACAAAGATAAAAACCAGCAACAAATGTTCAGACCAGAAGGTTTCCAGTGAATCAGAACAGGAAACCAATAAAGCGATCAATGGGAGGTCATGACTTTTTGATCACTGCACTATATGGTTAAGTATCTGGTTTTGATCTAGTGCAGTGTAATCAAGTTTAACTTTGAAGTTAGATATCAAATATACAATTGAAATAGCAACAGTGCTGAGGAATACCCAACTTTAATGCTATTTTGCAAAGAAGTCAGTATTTGGTAACTGTGTCAGGTTTTATTTCTTGAGGGAATTTTTCTAAGAGCTGACAAGTCTGTTGTAGTGAGACTGTGTGCAATTCCAAAGGAGGTTCCAGGATGACAGGCCTAGGAATTTTCCTTCTACCTACTAGCTAGTTATTTATAGAAATTTCCCAGAAACTCTTTCTACAAGAAGCTGTAATGGAAGTGTTTGGAGTGAGGACACAGCAAGAAAAATATTTTAAAACAGAAGTATAATCACACTTAATGTACTGCAATTATTATATTCAAGAAAACACCTAAATCTCAATACTCCTCCTCCCTACTGTATGTATCTATAAATACAAGCGTTACTGAAACCTCAAGTATTAACTAGAATGTACCGGCTGATAGAGACTGAAAATGCGCCCATTACAGGCAACAGTTACAGGAAATGAGCATTTCACACTTTTACTCTGTCCTTAAAAGCAGGACTTAAAGTCAGCATTTTTAAATGGACTAAGTAACATTTTTGCCCCTGATTGCAGAAACTATTTTCATCTGTACTAGCTGCCACTCAAATTGATAAAAGAAGTTTAGGAGGTGTTTCCACCACATTTCCACTGTTTGCCCCGCTTATATTCAGATAAGCTTACAAAGACCTATTACAAACTAATATATAGCAATCTTCTCCTGAGCTTGTTTACTCCCATAGCTGGCACGTGTGTATGGGTGCTAACACACAATTTTTGCAAGGAACAACCACTCAGATAAACCAGTATTCCTCCATTTTTAAATCCCCAAAACTTGCTTTATAGGCAGAAAAACATGACAGACCCTGATATAGCTCTAATCAGTAAAGCAGACAGGTCACAGCTTCAACAATCAAGAACATTATAATGAAATAACTTTATCTCTAATCAGTCTACCTGCTTTGGCAATCCACACAAAATTTAAAGGACACAGTGTAGTTAATTATAGCTAGCTATATTCATCTCTAATGCTGCAATCAAGAACTATTACATTGCTCAGCAAAACAGATCTGGAGCTGTGATGTGTAAGATACAGTCAGGAAAAAGAAGGGGGAAAATGTTTATAAAAACATCAATCACCAATCTTCATTTATTTTAGCACTGAATTAAATCTGTCACTAGTGGCAGTGAAACAGTTAAGATTCATAGCAAAAACCATCACCCTCACTCAAGTAAACAAAGTCATACCTGTTCCATTTAAGGACAGACTACATCACTGTCCTGGTTACATTGATCACATTTAGAGGTTTTCTTCACCCGCATGAGGGATGGAAAATATTTTGTTGATGGTGTTACCAGGGGGGAAGGGAGAGGAATCAGCCTTATCTGACGAAAAAATGACAATTCATGGAATGAAGTTCCATGATTATGGAATCAATACTGTCATTTAGGGCAAGGGTAACATGTCTGTGTTAATTACATTGTGACCACTCAAAGTTAATTGAATTTTAAAAATGATGGTCATAAAATATACAGGGATTCCATTGTAACTTCCATCTGCCTGCAGATTGTTTATTTAGTGAGATAGTTTCTAAAGCTAGTTGCTTTATTAAGGGTAACTAAATTGGAGAAAGTTACTGCATAATTAAGTCTCCTAATCTGTTCAGTCTTTCAGTAATAATATGGGTATTATCAAACTAGTATAACATCTCTGACTCTTTTAAGGACAAGCTGAGTTAAAGGAATAAAGCAATTCACTTTTCTAAAGCATAGAGTGTATATTTAACTATCTTGTGTAGACAAAGCTGCTACATTAGATTGGGTGTTTGCAAACCACATGACCTCACAAATGCTATCTTATCATATCACAGGTTCCTCAGACTGACCACAACCACTTAAATCAGACTCTGCCAGCACAGAGGTTCTCTAACTTTGACACATACTAGTAAAGCAACTACATTTTTAGCTGTCCTTGCAAGAGCTTTACTTGTGGGGAGGGAAAAATCTGATCATCTCTTGTCCAACTGTTCTTGCAAGATACGGTAAAAGAAAAGCACATGATTTATTGTGCTATAAACTTCCACCACAAGCTGAAATGCTTACTTTGTAAATCTGAGGGCTAACATATTTCCTTTCAGGGACAACATTTCTTATCAAGTCAGGAAACATTTATAGAGAGTCACATATTTTGAAAGCATTTGTCTAGTAAAAAAAAAAACTATTAGAAGATGTTAATGTGACTCTAGTCTGTATTGAGAAACAAGTGTTTAACAAGAGTTAATACAGGACTTTCAACCAACATTACTGAGAACTATGTTTTACTGAGAACTAAGAAGGGAAAACAACTGACTGAAGTCAAAATTGACTGAAATGAATCCCACAAATCTTAGCTGGTTTTATGAAAGTAAAGCAAGTAAAATGACAGTTTCCAAGAGACAAGTGTAGTTGTGCTTTTACTACGTGAAAAAGGAATAGTACACTTCTTCCAGAAGAAATGGGGGGGGGGGAATAACTTGGCAAGAGACTGAGTAAAAGAACATTATATCTAATTTCAAATATTACAGAAAGAAGATGAGGCCTTTTGGGCCTTGCTGGTTTTGCCTTAGTTCTGATGAAAGAAATGTTACCTATTTCTGTTCCTCAGGTACTTAAATGGTGATAAATCTGATCTTCTTTCATTCGCGTTTGCACATATGATCTGATCTGCTGCTACCCATCACTCTCTAAGTATGTCTTCAGAGAACTTGAAAAAATTTCTGGAAGGTTGAGCTCTAACTAGAATTCACTTTCCCCAGTTACTCTTCATCTCCATTATGCAAAGCTATGTTATTTACTCCAAGTCATTTGCTCTGCTTCTGAATGTAGTCTAGTGGTGCATCAGATAAGAGACCATTTGATTTGGTAAGCATTGAATTTGACTCAATGGAAGCCTAATAATAAAATTAACAGATGAAAGGAATAACACTTCCCACTGGTATCCCATCATCAAGCCCAGATGCAATTATTATGAGAGAAATAGGAGCTAGGAATGCTGCTAGAAGTGGCCAGCGCATCTTGTGCTTACTCCAATGGGCCACAAGCAGCATCATAATGTTGTTCTCATCTATGGCCAATGCAGAAATCATAATTTAGTTGCTTGTAAAGACATTCCCTCGTCTCTTCAGGGGACAACCTGGATCAATTTGTGCTGGAGCCCAGAACCACTCACTGATTTAAGATTATTAGCTGATAATAATAATAAAAAATACATGAAGGAAATAATTTGACAGCTTTAAAACACAGTTTATCTACCATATAAGTTTATGGTATTTAAGACTAGAGGAATTGTTAATGTAGTTTAATATTTCATTCTGTGTACTATAGTGCATTGGATTTTATTTAGGTACTTAATAGTGTGGCCCATATAGGTCAATTTTTTAATCCTTCACACTGATGGGTTACAAGTTCACTTGCCTGTCTCCATTTTAGTTTCAGCAGTGAAAGCCTAGAAAACTAATGCAAGTTGCAAGATGTATTCTTAATTCAGCCACATAACCAATTACTTTGTTGGTCACAACTTATACATTATTTATCCTCAAAGTCATTACTTAAAGTGTCTTGAATTTTATTTACACAAGCAAAATCTTTTAAAAGCATAGTATTTAATCTCCAACTTTTATATCTCTTTTCATTAAGCCAATCTTAAAATGTTAGCTCACCAGGAGCACGATCAGACCAAGAGATAACACCTATATCAGAATCCTACTGACTGCATTAGGTTCTTAAGACATAATATCAGATCCATTCCTAGATAAACTATACCTATGTGGAAATGGAAGAGTAGTAAACTAATGGTCACTACTTCTTTGAAGAGCCATCAAGTTTTCAGATACTGAAATGGGAAATACCTTTAAAAACACCCCGTTTTCTGCACTGTTAATATGCAAGAATTTAATCTCTAAAATTTCACTTAAAGGTACTATTATAAAGTCTTCTAAATGCCTGAAAATTATTTTGGCAGAACAATAATGCTCCAGTTATTTGCCATCTTGTTCTTTTCCATCAGCCATGCTGAGATATCGTTAACTGGACAAGTTTCAGTTTCTAAATGTTGGACCAGTGTGCCACACTAACATCAGAATTTTTGTTTTCATTCAAATATCAAACACACCTGCATAAGATTTGCACATCATCCTTGCTTCTTCTCAGAATATTGCAACTAATTATTTGTCAAGAGGACATTTCATTAGAAAGAAACAGCTCGGAGAAAACTCTGTATTCTCCCTCTGACATTGGTCAATAGCAGATGCATGCGCAAAAAAAAAAAAAGACAAAACAGGTAGTGGTACTTCCACAATATTCTTCCTAAACTCCAGCAATCATCTCTCTAAATTGATGGCAGGTGGAATAGTCCCTGCAGACGCACAGATGTCACAGTACAACTGAAAAATGGGCTATTTTCAATATCCATATTCCTGCTTTCTAACTAAAAAATGTCTTAAGTGAAGGAAGCACTCTATGTTCTGTATGTTGCTGTTGCCTTCATAAAGCTGTCCTCTAACACAGTTAGCCAATACACATCTGCAATTCCAAACTGTAGAGGCTACTTGCTTTTGCACAAGCAACACATGTTAGGCAGAATTCAGCTTTTAATATGAAAACCATCACAAGATTAAACCAAATCCACGTTTGAAATACGACAGTATATAAAGATAAAAACCTGAAATTTTACAGCAAAACAAACACGTTAAAGGATCCCAAGAGCGACAAAAATCATCTAACAGTGTGACAAAGGCAATTCATGTACGATTTCATGTGAAACAACTTAAACTTAAGCACTTCAGTCCTAAATCACAAAGTTTGAAAGACTGGAAACCACTTGCTTTGTCTCCAAAGGTGTCTTGTGGTCTGCCAGTGTAGTTTGTGGGTAAGCACATCAATTCTAATCTTTTGTACCACTCCTGTAATCTAGGTAACACATACAAGCCTTGCAACATCCAACAGGAAGCAGAAGCAGCTGCTGGGTAATATATATATGAAGTGACTGCACATACAGAGAGGTAGTGCATGAAATGCAGAACTTCAGCAGTTTATAAATCATTTAATTCCATTCAGTTTGAATTGAAAGGAAAAAGTGGGAAACTACAACCAACCTCCTCCTTGTTTCTCCAGTATATGATTTCTTTTTAAAAGAATAACAGCTTGTTCAATAGTTACAGTTTTTCTTAAGCCTTCAAATTTACTTAATGGAAACTTGTAACAGGCCAAACTTCCAATGTATTAATTTCCACGTAGCTTAACAACTTTACTTCAGGACTACCTACTTAGTGATATTTCTCTTGAACAGCAAAAATGTTTTACAGAAGTTGCTTTCACTTAACATTTCTGTATCTAATCAAAGTCAACTTCTGTGAAATACTAGCAATCCGCAGCCTGAAAGTATCTAACCACAGGACACCCTTAGAGTGTCTGTCTGCTCACGCCATTTATGTTACGTCAGCTAAAGCACATGAACTGGAAGGTCAAGTGACAGAATAGACTGATCACTAGACCCTATTTCTCCTGTGCCAAACACAGGGCAACCAAGCTTCTGTACTTACTGACAAGAGTAACAAAAGCTGCTTCACAGAAGCTGCAGCCTAGAGGCTGCACAATAAGAAAGCATTTTAAGTTAAAATCCCACTCAGCTAGAAGTCAAGAATGCTGGAGAGATAGCTTTAAGAATGGGAGGGAAATGGAAGAAGAAAGAAAATGCTAGGTGGAAAGACTTCAATTAATGAAAAGAACAAATGGCAACTGAACATGAGATTCTGAAAAGGCACAGTGTCTAAGGCTAGTACATATTAAAAGCTCTCAAAGAAGTTTACATCATGACTTCATGTTTGTGATGATCCTCAACATTTCAGGTTTTCACACTAGTTTCAGCCTTCAACAACTACATCATAATTCACAACCACCTAACAACTTTGTGCCCAATAAATCACAAACTCAGCCAATAAGGAGGAAAGGAAGTACAGCACTTAATAAACATGACTTATCACAGGATTGACTACTAGCTAACTAGAAATACTTCAATCTGAATGTCCTTTCATCATGCATCAGCTGTTCTTTGAATACTGATAGGCTGTGTAAAAGATTACAGGACATCTGTCAGTAACTTTCTAGGGAATAAGCATAAAACCAGATATGTTTACTAAATTTGAAAATGCAAGTAAGTAATAATTGATCTACATGTTTCTGAGTGAAGTTATGGTTGCACTGAGGAATTTAAGAATTAATTCACTATTTTACATAACATTACACTTAATATTTATATTCTAAACTATATTTGGTTGTTCAAATCAGTGCAAAGAAAGGGGTGCATGTAAATAGATTTACGATAATGTGCATAGAACCATAGAATTGTAAAGGTTGGAAAAGGCCTCTACAGAGTCCAACCATTAACTAAACACTGCAGTGTTCATCAGCAAAGCAGAAGTTTACAGAAGTCTAGAGTCTAGTAGAGCAGAAGGTGACAACTTCTGATTACAATGTTCTCAAAGCTCCAAATTTTGTCTGTTTGCTCTCCTGAAGTGTTCATCAACTACATGTTTAAGACTTACTCTGAAGTAGTTAATATTCAACTCAGCTTACCATGCTACAGAAATCCTCTTGTTAGGTATATCAGGAATCAGGCAGGCAGCTTGTTAGAGCAAGCCAAAAATCCAGTAATTCCATTTATAGTTACTTTACTGTATTTGAATGCTAAGAAAAAAAGGCATCTTTTTCTATTTAATTACCTTGTACATTTAATACCAATGTGGCTCATCAGTTCAGTTTTGGGTACCATCCTACCAATTTCCAGTATGTGCAGTTTCATTCAGTAACAGGAACACAACTTGAATTTACTACAAATAAGTCTTCTTATAATATTATTTGAAGACTGAATGTAGCATTACTATTCCTAGGTAAGTAATAAAAGCAGCTGAAATTTATCCTTTAGGCTGCAAGCTGCATTATTCTTAAGAAGCATGCAAAATTTTGAGCTCAGAAAAAGATGACCAAAATTAATTTTAATTTTTCAGAAGTTTTGTTTGTACTTACAAAAACTTCCAACCAATTGCCCTTTGCAATCTGAATCCATGGATTAATCGTTCGATACAGCATGCAGAGCTCAACACATAGACGTAGCTAATTTAGGTTACCACACTGGAATGAGTGAGAGAAATATCTGAATACTAAGGGCCAAACTTTTCTCACCCAGAAAGTCAAGAGGTGGTACAGGAGCAGCTTGTTGCACCTGTGCCATAGCAAACTCCCAGCCCCAACCCACCTTTTAGAGAAGAAATCAGCTTTAGACACTGGGCAGTAATAGTGACTCTCTGCTGTCCTTACTGGTGTTCCTCACTGATATTCTAGATTTGCCCTGTGCCTGGCTTGCAAACACTGATGAACACCTTTCACAAGAACTCTGCAATTAGGATGGATCATGCTGTTACCACGACTTGGTACCATCACCATCTGATGGATGATATCACAGAATAGAATTGAAGTATGTGGTTCCTCCAGGCTCCACTGACACAAACATTTACATTCACACTGCTGGCCAAAGGCCTGACATACTGTTTATCCAAAGGCCAGAATATGGACTTAGTCAGCAGTTACTTGTATTCAATATAGGATTTGGTCATTATTTTGTTCCATCATTCAGATGGAGAACCTGCAACATTTCTGGTGTAAAAATCTGTAAAAATGCAGTGCTGGAGAGGGGAAAAAAAGTTAAATAAGGAGAATCAACTTTGATGGCCATGCCAAGACATTTCATCTTGTTTCACACATATCCGTCCCACCCCTACCTTAAATTATAACTTTTGCTTTAATTAACATTTGCATTTATGTGCAGTTTAAAGTTACACAATTACAATATATTAGAGGGTAACCATACAGTCACCAAGAGCTCTGTTCCTTTTCCAGTGCCTTTTACATGCTAACCAGTTGGGAGATTGTGGTCAGCATGTCACATACACCATCACCCTATCTTCAGGAAGATGCATTTGCAAATGTGTAACGTTTCTTTTAGCTTTTGCAGAAGTAGAATCAGAAAGCAGCTAGCCAAAAAACAAAGAACATGGTCATTAATGGATGTATGCATGAAGACACTTCAGTGCAGATTTAAGGAAGTTATTTATTTAACTGGCATTGACTGAAAAATACTTCTCTTAATATTTAGCAGTTGAGGGCAAATATTTTTGTCTCTTCCTGTTGCCATTTTCTTCAGATTTTGCTTTTTGAGGAAACACTGCAGGAAACACTGCTTTCCCGCTTAAGATTTTATTTTAAAACTAGACAAATAGATAGGCAACATTAAGGGGGAAAGGGAAAAATAAGTCATTAGTAAAAAAAGATTTCCAGGCTTGAATAAAGTCTGTGTAAAGAAACATGGAGAATGCTGCCATGGTAGCACACGTCTATTACATACAGAGTTTCATAAAATCATAGGATGAGGTCAGGAAAGATCTGTAAAACCATCAAGTCAAACCATTTCTTCTTACTGTTCCTATATATCCTAGAATGATTTCCTTCCTATAGTGTTTACCTAGCTTGGAAATTAAACATTTAACCACCACAAAGGAGATATCTGGAAGAGGAGTGCTCTTCTACATGGAATTACTCAAACTCTGCTATTGTTGAAATTCATTCATAGCATTATTACCTAGAATTATCATTATTCTGTGAGCTTATGAACCTCATCCTCTTTTCAGACTGTTCCCATTAACATATACATTAACATATACATTAAAGATGTACAATATTGCCTGCCTTCATGACAATTCAGTTGCTCAGCCAGGCATATAACAAATGATTGTATAGAGAAAATTATGCAACAGCTTTCCAAGAGTAATTCTACTTTTCCCCCAAAGCAGTGTTTCTTACCTTTTAAATCTACAGTGAGCAGAGGAAAAAGTCAGTAGAGTGCTTATTTTGTTCATAATGCAAAAATACACTAAATATCTGGCTTTCTGAGAATTCTTCAAGGAAGCAACAAAGAAAACTAATTAGAGTGCTTTAATGGAGAAAGTCAGGTTATTGATTTTTAAATCTGTTTTTAAGTGAGCTTAATGATTGGTAAAGGTGCTGGACTGATGGCCCTGGAGACTATCCTCCATCTATAGCATAGTGATCTGTAGCATAGACAACATTCCAAGATCCTCAACTGTGTTATAAGTCTCAAGGGATTGATCCTAAAAGCTTGAATCTACTCAGAATGTTATGAAAACACTATCTACACTTAAAGAAAGGATTTGTTTATTCAATAAAAGCAAAAAGGCAACAATTAGGTTGAATTGCTTTACAATCCTATAGTTTTAAGCAACACTCTCAGAGCTGTGCATGAAAAGGCTGGACAGAGACTCTGCTGCAAAGATGACCAGGCATTTTGCACACGATGGAGTATTAGGTAAAGACATTTCTTCACAATGCAGCACAAACTGAAATGAGCCAGTGAGCACAGGAGTTACATAAGCCATTTTGGTTTCAAGACCTTTGGATCTTTTTAACTAACAGAAAGTTACTACAACTACTAGAGCAAGGAAGTTTGAAGACAGACATTTCATAGATTGAAGGTTTTGGCAGTTTAAAAGTTAAAAATCTGTTAACTGATATTAAGCAAGCATCCTTTTTTTTAAGCAATCTCAGTATACTACCACATAAAATTTGTCCTCGCAACAGCAAAAACCAGAAAATTTACGCATGAATTCTTCCACTTGCGCAAATGAGATTTAGTTTCTAACTATAGTGGCCTTAATAGTCGTAGCAAATAAAGACATAAAGGGGCTTATTTTCAAATATGCAGTTCCAAATGAAGTAAATGCAACATGAATACGACCAACTCATGAAATTAAGGAAAAAGCCAAGATGGAACACAAATGCCAATCTCATTTATTGTCAGATCACATAACCAATCACTATTTTGTTCTCTTACATTCCAAGATAAAGGCAAGATTCATGTATAAGAGTTTTATTGCATTCATTTAAAATGTACTTCAGCAAAAACAGGTACTGAAGATGTAATAACTATTAAATAAGTAAAACCTGCCACAGGTGAAAGTACAAAAGGTACAAGTGATCAGAGACTGTAGTATAATATCACTTACCTCATGATGCAGCTCAGCTATCTGATCTTTCAGTTCTCTGATGTACTGGTTAGAATCAGATTTATTAAGCTGCCCTTGAATTTTTCCTTCTTCTTTCTGTTTTGGTTAAAAAAAGGAATCATATTCAAATTATTCAAAGATCTACTATATTAAAAATCTTATTTTAACAGTCTGCATATTTTTGTCACAAACAGAAGCTATTCCCAGACACCACCCAGCACTTTCATTTGGTTGAGGTTGTAGCAGGTATCTAGAGTGACAGTGGCTCAGACCAAGCTGACTCTCTCAATAGTACAAGACAGGACTCTGGAGGAGCATGAAGAATTAACAGCTTCACAGGTGGAATCCACATCCTATGTACATGAGATTGCATTTTAGTGCAATGGCTATTCCTACAGAATACTGTCAATATGTGGAACATATCTTAGCACATTTTACTTTCACTAATGTAAAGTTTACATTTATCAACAAGACATTTTCTTGTCTGCAAGTAAACAAAACAATTCTTCCCTTGCATTGTGGGACATGCACTGGGAAACACTACATATGACAAGCTTCTTTTGTCCTGTAAGAAGAATTGTAACATCCAAAATATTGTGGTATTTGTCATGTAGGAGTTCCAGAGAGTATAAATGAATGTCCCCTAATACCAATGCTTCAAGAGGTATACAGAAAAGCTGGCAAGTAAAAAAACAAAACAAAACATACAAAAAAAAAACAGATGAAGAGGAATATGACATTTCCCTAATTTGTCAATCAAATGCAACTCCTACATTTCAGGACGCTTGAAAAAGTTTCACTTGCACTGAATGCCTGCAGCACTAGTTTCCATCTTGTCCCTAAAGGGAACCCTAATGTGACTGAACCTAACTTGGCAGATCTGAGATAAATAATCACCCTGATGAGCAATGCACTCCATGTCTTCTACTTGCTACTAATAAAATGCAGAACAACCCTGCTCTTGCCTTTTTCTAGCTAAGTAATTTCTGAAGCAGCCACCAGCTCTACAGAATGCAAGCATCTTGCTTTTATAAAATTTTTACCTTGACTGTAAATCACATATGAGCAATATATTACAGAAATACAAATATAATGGGAATATCTTGTTTTTCTACCTATAGCTCATTTTGCTGAAGTTTTAATTACACTTGAAGAAAGCAAACACTTTACTTCAAAAGCCAGATTGAAAGTCATTAGCAAAGAGAGGTTAAATACCTTTTAGAATGAAAAGTGTTAACTGTTCATCAAAGTATAAGACAAAAAGCTTTAATGGAGAGGTTACTTTAAAACATCCCTCTGAAATATAAACTCCAGGACAAAACTATGAGGAGAGATAACATGCTACCTTCCAAACTCTTTTGCTGGGTGAAGAGAACAATCTAGAACACTGTCAGTATTGGCAATATCAAAGCAATATCTCTTTTTCCAGGCTTTGTTTTTCTTGCAGTGAGGTATGCATTACAAAATTACTCAAAAAATAATTTTGTCATAATCACTATTAATTCCCACAATCTGTAACATGAAGAACAAGATCCTTTAATGCATATTTCCATACTGAACCTAGTTTCCAAGGTAACCTATGGCCAAATTCACACACGTACACAAAAGTAGTATTAATAATAACAATAGTTCCTGCCCTAAATAGATAAAAAAACCCAAATGTAGACTAATCCCATCATCTCTCTCTACAAGAATGACTCCTGGCCTATGAAACACGAGCAACATAACCTGCAGACTAAAAATACATCAGCATATGAAAAAAATCTTTCTTGCTGTCAGACACTAAGATTCCACACAATGAGCATGACCTGATCTCTTGAGGTAGCAGGAATATATGGGAGAAATGCTTAAGTCCTTTCCCCCTCTTTAAACCTTGACTTTCCCCTTTAAGCCTCTTACTCTATGGACTCTACTATGTCATTACACACTGTACAATCAAACTTCAACAATAAAGCAAGGTTTTAGCAGACATAGAACAGAGGTGCCATAGCCCTTCTAAAACAGAAGTGTAATAAACAGCTGAGCTTACGTAGAAACTGGGTGCACAAGAGGCCGCGAAACAGGCGCTCCCAAGGTCAGTCCGCATCAATTAATAGCAGAAGCAGTAACAGTTAGCAGGCTGGGTTTGGCACACAAATAGCTGAAAGCTGTTGGTGTATATCATATGGGAATTCCACACTTCCATTGCATTTAAGTACTCTTTTGGTTACTTTTTATTCTAGAAGTAACACTGTAAAGTTAATGCAGATATTACAGAGTAATTGTGCGTATTTGCTCATAGAAGAGCTGATTGTAGCTACAGTCAGTTAGAGCTGAATGGAAGGCATAAGCCTGGCTTGCAAGATGCCCATTATTACTGAAAGGCAAGTAACTTTCAGTTTTCCTTTCAGAACTACTACTAGAGCTGGCAATTCACAAAATAAAAAGTAACCCTGCAATGGCATTTTCTACAAACATACTTTTAAAAAGGTCATGCTGTAACTTCTTCTTTCAACATTCAAAATGCAAGGGATCAGAAGCTGATTCTTTTAACTTGCTGAAAAAAAATCAACTTCCTAATTAAATAATCTCATGTTCTATGGGCTACCAAGTCTGTCTTGGTGGATAAATTGGAAGGATGACATAGAAAAAAAATTAGAACAAGATATCAGAGTCTTCTTTACAGTTGCTGTTCATCCCTGACCAACAGAAAAATATAGTCTACTAAGTTGATCATGCCATTGTCTTTTAAAGATTCTTACGCAAATGTGGTAGCAAACCACTGGAAAACATGCAGGAGTCAGACACCACAGCATTAAAATATATTTTAATTTCTATCAAAATAATCTAATTTAGAGAATAAATAATAAGTAGACAGCTGAAAGCTTACCCATATCTAATGAACAAAAAAGTCCTTCAAAGTTTTATCTGTCATATTATGATTTTTAAGTTACCCAATGTTCTTTAATACTGTGAAATGAGACTGATATTTCTCATCAATACATACATTTTTATACAAGTACAAAGTATTACCATGATCTTCCAAATTGTTTCACCTTCCAGTGACACTTCATGTTAGAAAGTAATCTGAACTTAATGCAAATAATTCCCACCTTCTGATGAGCATTCATTAATCAAAGGCAAAATTTAATGTGAGGAACTTAAATTTGGTAGTAATATTCTTTAACAGTAGTTTTTCATTAGGGGAGCTTGACACCACCACCCCTCAGCTTCCTTTTCTCCAAACTAAATAAGCCCAAAATCCTTAGCCACTCCTCACAGAACTTTCTTTTCAGTCCTTTCACCAGCTTTATTACCCTCTGGACACACTCAAGGACCTTCACATCCTTCTGAAATAGTGGAGCCCAGGACTGCACACAGTAGTCAAAATGAGGCCATACTACCAGTTACTACACAGTTGCATTGACATAAGAAAAATTAAATTGCTTTCATGCAGCTTAATTTCATTTAATGCTTCCTATTGTGGCATTTACTTTAGTAGGAACTGGACATTTAACTTGGCATTGCTTGTATACTGTGCTTGAATACTTTGGAGTACTGTGCTTGAGCAGCTTTGTACTTCTGAGGAAAGCACTCAAATCAACAGTATAGGTTCAAAACTGAATGTTAAGACTCCACTTACAATGTGGAAATCTTTAGGGTATGAATGTCACACAAAGAGAATAGCATAAGTAATTAGTAACCTCCATGCTTAATTTTTTTAATCTAGAGTTATTCACAGAGGATGTGGGTTGCTGGTTTGGTTTTTTGGTGGTTGGGGGTGAGGGGGAGCACTATTATAGCAAATCTATGCTATTTGGAGTAGTCACAACACAAAAACTAGCTGGTCGCTAGGCAGATCACAGTCATTTTAAATTTCAAATTAATATACAGAGAAAAAAATCAGAGAACATATCAATAAGCAAAGTGTGGATATTATCAGAATTGCAAAATAATGAAAGCTAGCCAATTCTAGAATGTAGGAATTTGTTTAAAACATCCTGCAGTCACATGTGAATGAATCTCTACACCCAGATCCCTGGCATACTGTGCCTGCATACTGGCACCACTGCAGTGCTTACCTCCTCTTCCCAGAAGGGTTTTTAGAAAAGCAATGCCAATTGGTGTTACACTGTAATTAAAGATGCATCATCTTGACTTCACTGCTTTTGAAGACTTTTAACTGCTCCTTTTTAGTCTCTTCTGACAGACCAGCTCCAACAGTACCACCAGGGTTAGAAATCTGTATCAGGATAACACCCTCGTGGCAGGCATCACCTCTACCCTAGGGACAGGTGCTTGTAGCAGTGTACACAGCCAACACACAATCCAACCCCCTGCCCCAGAGGGTGTGTGTATAGTGGGAGTAGCACGGGCAGTGAAGCAGGAAATGAGCTCTATAGATCAAAAAAACCCGCTGCTAAAACAGAACTCACTTAGGCCCCTTCACAGTTTTGGAAGCTCTCACCTCTCTCATCCTGCTGTGAAGCAGTAGAGTGACTGTACTTGTGTGCATACCAAGAGTTATACTCAGAACTCCCGAGAAGAAAAATCTGTATTCCAAAAATTTGCTCCTTAAAATGAGGAAGAATTCTGTCCACCAAAAACTATCAGCTGAGAATCATGGTTTTCATATCACACTTAAATCCTCTTTTTTCTGGCTTTCTAAGAGAAAAGCATCTTGCAAAGAAGCAACAGCTAGTCTCAAAAAACCACCTGATGCTGCTGAGAACTCCTGAACATGTGGAGACCTTTCAAACTCATTTAGCATTGGACCAGGATGTATAGCTGGCAACACAGGAGTGCAGGGACAGAGTGCTTAAAAATACTGCTGATCTAAAATATCTGAAACCATTACTGTATAAGGGCCTCTCAAAATCCAGTTTAGTACTCATAATAAAAAAGGGTTTATACAACAAATAAATAGATGACCAGAAATCACCTGAAAAACACTGGAGGCCTTAAGCTGGCTTTTGCTGCTTGATCAAAGTTTAAGATACAGAAGATCAGTGTAATCAAATTCCAGTTTCAGGTGTTTCATCCCAAGAGGAGTACAAGTTTTCCAAAACACTCAATTATCACATCAGATGGGAAAGGAAATATACATCAATAAGAAAATAAGCCATTTTAAATAATAAGAAAACATCTAGGGTTGTTTTCATTTTATTAACTGTGAACTTAAAAACACAGAAAAACAAAAAAATGTTTACATAGGCAGTCAAACTCCAGGCACACTAGACAGTTGCTGTTCCTCAGATAACATCTTTACTAAAAATGACTCGAAGATAGGATGTTTCCCTAACACCCTTAATTTGATCTTTTCTGATTTAGAAATATGCACTTGGTAACAACTTGCCTCAGCCTCTTTTCAGGAGAGGCTTTAAAATTCTTACTTTGTGGCAAAAGACACTGCATTAAAAATGTAAATGAAGTATATTCAGAAGGGTAGATGTGGTAACTAGTGTCCTTTCAGTGACTTTACAGTGACTCATTCTAGACTTTCAAAAAACACATCACTAACATCACACACCACTATTGATAAGAGTAAAAAAGGGTTTCCTGTAATTTTAAAAAGATGGAAACAATTTCTTTACTGAAAAGTCAGTACTTGGAAAGGTTATTAAACAGAGGTCATAGAAAGGCTTCATTCTAAAGAAATAGGCTAAAATTTTAAACTGTGGGGAAATTACTAGCACAATCATGGATTTCCTTTAAAGTTGTTCTCAAAGTAGCTTTGACTGGGTTAGAGATAGGGTAAATGTGACAAAATTCTCTGAATCTGCCAGGAAATACAGCAGGAAGAAGTGATGTTACTGTCTGTCCAGATCAACCTAACAAAACGAAGAATTAATTTTTATGGATATTTTTTGCTTTAAGATTATTCAGATGTAAAACTAGTTTTTCATATTACAAGTATGCTTTATACCACTCAACTCAACCCAGCCATGGATAATTTTAAGAGGATACTACATGTCACCAACCTGCATAGAAATGGAGGGAAAGGGAGTAAAGTGGCAAGCAGAGGCTACAGCTACCCCACTCTGCTTCCTCAACCTGCCTCCACTTCCATTGCTCTATTGCTCCTCACCCTAAGCAGCTGAGTGACTGCAGCTTGTAACTGATTTAACTTTGACTGAATTTTTCTATTCTTCTTTCAATTACTGGAGGGAAAAGCTCAAAAAACCCAAACCAAAACGACATCAATAGACCAACAGGACTGCCCATACGCAATCAGAAGAAACACTTGCTAATTATTAGGCCAGAAATATTTGCTTGCTGCAGTTTAAAACTCTCAGTTCAGCTGAAAACAAGAAAGACTATCTTCCTGAGGAAGCAAACTGATTTACTATAGACACAGAGAGAGATAGTATCCATTCCTTGTCTCTTTTCATCTTAAGAAAAGATGAGACAAACAGGATCACACTGCATGCAACCTGATTAGGACAAGCCATTTAGTTGTAGGGTGTAGATCTCTAACCTTTGTGAGAAAGTAAAAGCTGCACCTTGAACATTGTGTTCAGTTTTGGGACCCTCATACAAGACAGACATTGAGGTGCTGGAGCATGTCCATAGAAAAAAAACTATCAAAAAAAAAACATAGAAGGGCAACACAGCTGGTTTGGAGCCTAAGGCTTACAAGCAGCAGCTGAGGGAGCTAGGGGTGTTTAGTCCAGAGAAAAGGAGGCTGAGGGGAAACCTTAGCACTCTACAACCACATGAAAGGAGGTTATAGCAAGGTGTGGATCAGTCTCTTCTCCCAGGTAGCAAGTGAAATGACAAGAGGAAATGGCCTTAAGTTGCCTCAGGTGAGGCTTAGATTGAATATCAGGAAAAATTTCTTTATGGGAAGGGCTGTCAAACATTGGAACCAGCTGCCCAAAGAAGTGGTTGAGTCACAGTCCCTGGAGGTATTTAAAAGACATGTAGATGTGTCACTTAGGATCATGGTTTAGAAGTTTAGTGGTGGACTTGACAATGCTGGGTTAACAGTTGGACTCGATGTTCTTAAAGGTCTTTTCCAACCTAAATAATTGTATGATTCAATGTAAGCTTCTCCCCAATGTGGAAATACAAAAAATAGCAGCCCCATCATCCACAAATCCATCCTTCATCTGTTAATAAATCACTCAAATGTCCTGTTCAAAGCCCAGAAACCTGCTAAATATGTCCAAGTTGTTTTAGGGAAGGGATGCCATCCAGAGAGACCTGAACAAGCTTTAGGAGTGGGCCCATGGGAACCTTATGAGGTTCAATAAGGCCCAGTGGAAGGTGCTACACCTGGGTCAGGGCAAACCTCCATACTCATAGAGGCTGGGGGATGAATGAATCAAGAGCAGCCTCGCCAAGAAGGACTTGGGGGTGCTGGTGGCCAAGAGACTGGACATGAATTGGCAACGTGCACTTGGAGCCCAGAAAAACAAATGTGTCCTGCATTTGCAAACCAAATGCATCAAAAGCAGTGTGGGCAGCAGCTCAAGGGAGGGGATTCTGCCCCTCTGCTCCACACTTGTGAGACCCCACCTGGGGGCTGTGGGGTCCCCAGCACCGGAATAACATAGACTTGGTGTAGTGAGTCCAGAGGAGGCCATGAAGATATCAGAGGGCTGGAGCACTTCTAGGAAGAGAGGCTGAGAGACTTGGGGCTGCTCAGCCCCAGCTGAAGAGAAAGCTCCAGGGAGACCTTAGAACCCCTTCCTAAGGCAGCTACAAGAGAGCAGATAGGGAATTTTGACAAGGGCATGTAGTCACAGGACAACAGGGAATGGCTTTGAACTGAAAGTGGCTAGATTGAGATTGGATATTAGAAATAAATTCTTTACTGTGAAGATGGTGAAGCAACCTGGACTAGGGAAAGCTCTCCTGCCCATGGCAGGGAGGTTGGAAAAAGATCTTCAAGGTTCCTTCCAATCCAAGCCATTCTGTGATTCTATGTGCCTCCCAAACACAAGCTGAACTGGCAAGTGAGAGAAAAATAGACATGATAGAAAAGTAAACAAATGCTGACAAAGTAAACCTTTGCTTTCATGTAACAGGGTTATAACATCAGTGTTTTTCTTTGTCACTTCTGGGGCTTAGGTATGTGTAACATAAGGTAAACTTCAGTTATACTTCAATTCCATGCTATTTTTGCACAGCAAGTCTAAAGAAAGACTTAGAATATCCATCATATATTGGGCAACTCATTGCATTTCAATATACTTACTCAAAAGTTTAAAAGCTCAGCAGCATGAACTGAATGCTCAAACATGGAAGAAAGCAAGGTGACATTTAGAATATATTAAGAAATAACTGCTTAACATCATTATAAAAAACTTGTTGCAGTATAATGACAACTTGTTGCAGAATTACATCTGTTATTGAATGATAGTTCACTCTCCATCCCTGTCATTATTACTAACCAAAACTAAGAGTGACCCAGAAACTGTGATTTAAATCCAGCATGTGCATGTGTGATGTCAGATCTGTTCTTATGTGGGAGTAGTGATACTCTGCATTACAAATTTAACATCACTGTCTTGCACCTACACCTACAGAAACATTTAAAAGAAAACCTTGCAATTTAGGTTGTGTTGCTATGGCCCATGTGGACGTGGCAATGAATCCCTTGAGCTTCTTAGAAAAGCACCACCCCCCTCAAAAAAAAAGGGAAGGTTATGTGGTAGGTTAACTTCCTCCCTTCATTTTTATCAGCTTTGAAATAGCATGACAAGCAGACCTATTTGTGATGCTCTGTGCATCTGTACTTTAATCCTGGTGCTCCAAGACCGGCTAAATGTATTTCTGGTATTAAATATTGCATTTCAAGTCATTAAGGCAAGCCCTGATTAAAAAGGTCTCTGCTCCTCACATCAGGTGACAGCAACTACAGCAACAAGCTGAACAGAAGAGAATGGGGGAGGCAGCTCTTTACCCAATGAGGAAGAAGTTACCTAGGCTTTCAATTTCATTTAAAATTCACTTTTGTTTAAGGCCTATTATCAATTTCACGTTTTATAGTTCACAAGCTTTGGGAATTCAGGATTTACAGCTCCATTATTACACTTCTTTTGGTGCAGGTGTTTAAAAGGCTTTTGAGCATGAGTACCCAAAAAGGAAGTTTTGATCATAAGTTTCATATTTGCTAGCAAAACACACTGGTCAAAAATATCTGCTTAGACTCTTAAAAAATACCAAACATGTATCATAGTTCAATAAAAGCATTTCAGATAATGTCTACAGTGTCAAAATTAAAAAACATTAGCAGAACTTATTTCTGCTAAATCATTTGTTTTAAATACTATAAACTTTACACTCAAAATCTGTATTTCACAACTGAAGAAATTATCTTTCCTGCTAGCATAAGTTTGAGATCAGATGTTCACCAAAAACCTAACAGTGCAAACTCATGAAATGAACGTGCATCTCAGCCACAAAATTACTTCATACTCCACACTATACCCAAAGAAAGCACAGCCACTCTCACTTTTGTGAAGAAAGTCAAGAATTTTACTAAGATCAAACTCAAGAAATCATTAGCAGGTGGTAATCTGAGAATACCATAAATACTGGAACTTGAAATGCATTTTGGAAGGAAACAAAAAACCTATAATAAGAGAAACATGCATAAAAAAGTGCATTGTGCAAAGTAATACTTGTGAAAAGGAAGGAGAGATGATGTGGATAAACAACTGAACCTGACAGAATGCAATATTATGACAAAACAGGAACAGTGTGATCTTTGGATGTATTAGCTAGAGTCGTAAAATAGATTACATTCCTGCAGTTCTTTCTGTCTCATGACAAGGTATTATAAAAATCCACATGCAATCCCTAAGTTAAGCAGAGATAAGGAAAGGGAATATGAGAGAGCAATAAAATGATGGAGCATGGATGGTTTGATCAGTCAAACAACAGAAAACCAAGTCAGATGTATTTACACTAAAAAACTGAACACAATTTGAATTGTGTGACAGCTATCAAAAAATTCCCAGCTGATCATTAGGGGATTCACCATTTCATAAGATACTGATTATGTTTTGAGAGATGTGTGTCAATCATTGGAAGCGGGATGGCATTTGAAGTCTGTGCTAAAGTAAAAACAATGCAAAATGAGTACTCATTTCTCACCTACAAAATCACATTGTTTGAAGTAACCTTCAAACTTCCCCTCTCTTTTTTTAAAATGTGTAATTTGAGGAGAAGATTGACCTTAACTCAGCTACTCTCTTGTTATCTTACTAGATGATAAATGATTCATATGCAAGGCTTACCATACTTACCTAGCTATTTCTAATGTACTGATCACAGCATTATCCAAGCATTATATGATTTAAAGAAATGATTGCTTTAACTTTGCATAAGTTTAGTGCCTGCTGCACTAGAGGAAATATAGCAAAAATTCTTTATGCAAGCTCAATGAAATTTATTTGTACATTCCATATACAAAGAGACGAAAAAGATACAACTAGTTGAGAAATCATAGGGAAAAGGTGACTTTGAAACAATATAATAAAATCATCACCTCAAAGGAAATATTTCAGAGGGAAGAAACATGATAGCAACACCAGGTTTTAAAAAAAGTAAACTGGAGAGTAACTAGCTCGTGACTTAGTAAAAATAACCAAGAAAGACTTTGCATCCAAACTCAGACAGAACAACAGTATGTAAGTACAGAAAGGTCAGAATACAGTAAGACATCATGATTTCCCAAAGCCCAGAAAATATAAAGCACACAATTTCTGGTTTTCTCATCAAGGCAGCAGCAAGTTTATGGGATGGTGAAAGCTCCAAAAGGAACTGAAAATGTATGGAACAACACAGAGGCCAAAGGGTGCATCTTGAGATCCTACAGTGACATGGTAGCAGTAAATATTTCTGGTTTCAAGATTTACATAAAGGGAGTAAGAGTTTTACAATAAATCCTTCAATACTGATCATAGCAGAAGAGTAAGCACAGGAAAAAAAAAAAAGGTTGCTGGAATCAAATTTGTATGCATCTGTTTTTGGACAGAAGACATTTTCAATCTTGTCTATTAATTGGTAAGAAGTACCAATTACAAGAAAAAAAAAAACCAGAAGTCAGTTAAAAAGAGTGTTGCCTTTAACATTATTAGAATGGAATTATTAACAGCTCACAAGTATGCACCCAAGTTAGATTTAAGACTTTGCTCGTACAGGAATTCAGCAATACAGCATTATCCCACTTGGCAAAGCAGTGTCTTGTATTCACAGTAGGCTAATGAAGTAACACAGTAGAGGAAGAAAAAAGCTCACAAAGTACAAAATCTAATCAGTATCAAGTTTCACATTTAATGCCATCACTTGTTACCTGGATTTCTAATTCAGCAATATGCTGCTGGAGTTCTGCCACAGCTGCAATGCGGTCTGCCTCACGGAGCCGTACTGCCATCACTTCTTCTTTACTCTGAAAGAAGTCAGAAATGGGAGCTAACTAGTACCAGTTTTAGCTGATTAAAGACTGTGCAGTGCTTTTACCCAAAATCCTGAGAAAACTTAATACAGTGCTGTGCAAACTACCACTATTCTAAAAAACTCAAATTTAATTTTAACCCATAGGAGGATTATGAAATAATCTAATATAAACTGTAAACTATATTAATCTAAAAAAATTTTTGTGCAGTTTTGAAAATTTGCTTTTATCAATTTCAAGGTCCAGAAAAAACTGTCTTGTTTTCTAGAAATATTATACTGTAAATTAAGAAAAACAATCAACATAATAAAAGAAACCAGCTCATGCTTTAATTTTGGATTTTATATATATAGAAACAGCAAAGCTACACAACAGTTACTTATTTCATCATTTCCTTTGTCCTAAAAAATAAAAAAAATTAAATACGAAAGCAAATGTATTCTCAACCTAATTTAGTCCAGCTAGCTTAGTCACATATATATATAAATATATAACAAAGACATTTTTAGAATACAATACTAATGCACATAACTTACAGTTGGCCTCCCACTGTAAGTTTAACCTACAAGTCTGTCTATAAATGATAGGTAATTTGAATTTGAAAAAGAGAGAAAGGCAAGTTTCTCTGTTTTATAAGGCAAGTCTCAAGACTTCAGAGCACAAAACAATATTATATTGTCAGCAGCCTGGTACCACCACAGAGAGAAAGCGGTGTTAGATAATTAGTGAGCAATACTATCAGCTGAAGAGCAAACAGCTCTGGGGAAGAGACAGATTAGGCTCAGGTACACCTACTTTTATAGCAGACTGGTGTAACTAAATTGTATTTACTGCAAATCAGTTCCAGTACTTTAGTTATTTCAATGTGTGCTTCAAACTAACAGGACTCAATCACCCTTCATTAGACAGTACAGCTGAGATCAAATTAAACATATCAATGCTTATCCATAGTAGCTACTTCTAAACATGCTATTTGTTTGGTTTCAGGTTTTTTTAAAATATCTCTGTAATGGAGGCATATAATCTACAGGACCCAGTTGACTGCATTTGTAATCAGTGGAGCCCATTTCAGAGAAATCTATCATGTGGCAGCCAAAGTTTAGCCATTCTTGCTAAATTCTGTTGCATGATTGCTCAAATGAAGCCAAACCGACAAGTCCACAGGATTGCATGTATTTAACTGAAAGCTGAAGGAAAGCCTGGCTTGGTTTGACTTTGGTATCCGAGATGAGTCAATAGTGCTGCTCTAGATGGCACTGATGCTTTATCTCTGAAACAGAGCGTGTTCTCAATAATTACCACAGAAGTTGACATGGTAGGAAAGACAAGACTGGGTGGGGGCACAAATCTTAAGGTGTAAATTCTTTAACACAACTGATTAGAAAGATCAGTGCTGAGTTTCAAGAAAAAATTTGAAATTGAGTCCTTGCTGTAGAAGCAGTAGCCAGATAAAAAGGGAAAAACATAACAATACACACCAGTGACAAAAACAGTTGCCGTACAGGTGGTATGAGATGCAACTGGCTACAGAAATTTTAATTTCTTCTTAAGCACTTCAAGATATCTTTTAAAAGAAAAATACAAGCTCCTGAAATAACATACCAGTTTATTATGCACATATTTGGAGTTGAAAATCCAAATATACACTTTTTGAGACAGCAGAAATATTGCTACCTAGCCGAGACAAAAATAAAACTAGAGCATGATTTCAAACAACTTGAAAAAACAAAAGAAAAAAAATCAAACATCAGTTACTAATAGAATCAGGAATAACTGTTGTTTCTGATATATAATCAAATATTACTTGTAAAACATCTTACAACGTAAATAGTAATATTTTTTCTATTAGCTGCAAAACAAGTTTCAGGATCTAAGGTTAGTGTACGTCAGTGAAGATATTTCACTGGCTATTCACCACAGCTACTTTCAGAATTTCACAGAATCTCTAAAGAGTATGACTGGTGCTCTGTCTACTACTGTCACACTTTTCTCTTGCCCATGCTAGAACATTATTCTACAAATGTATTATCCCACTGAGAATAGTTATATGTACTAACTCATTAGTCAGGTTAAGGACATATTGCTCTTTACATAGTCAACATAAAACCAGAATATTGACTACACACTCTCAATCCTCAGTCTTTTAAGGATTAATGAGCACCTTCAGTATCAAAAACTAACCAAACGAAGTAAGTTATGGGTTATACGAAATCAAATCACCAAAATTGTGATTATTTTTTAAAAATCAGTAAAAAATAATCTCAGCATTAATAAAATAGTACTTAGGAAACCAGAGATTATGGAAAACAAGAAAGTCAGTAGAAACAATTCCTTCTAGTTAAGATTCAGTGTCTTTTTTCCTAAAAGCTTGTGATGGAGTTTGATGAGTCAGCAGAAGTTACTTCTTTGCTGCACTGTACATTCAGGTCCCACTAGAAACAAATGGAACTGGCAAGACAGTAAGAAAAATGAAAACCTGAAAGAGTCTGTTGTTGAGGAGTGTCTTTTTATATTATACACAGACACTTTTCTGAGTAGAACCATGCTTTAAAGTAAATGTTTATCTTTGTGGGACCACAAAGAAGCAGCTCTGTCAAAACCTCACATGGTTCTTGTGAGATGGTAAATTCAAGATGATATTGTCAAAATCAGTAAAAACAATTTTGGTTTTATGATTTGTGCTTCTCAGTTAAGACACAATTTTATCCAACAATGGCAGACAAGATTAAAAAATACATATATTAGCACACAAGTATTCTTCTCAGGATGTTGTTTACCTTGCATTCAATCTCTGCTTGTCTACGTTTTGCTTCATTCAACTGAGCCAGAAGTCCTTTGTTCTGTGCAGAAAGATACTGCACCTTCTCCTGTAGGTTGGTAACCTCTTGCTCTGCCCTTCGTAAGTGGTTACTATTGATCTGATTCTGAAATTTATGACCAAAAAAAGGAAACAAAATACATGTTAAGGAAAGGATATTAATCTAACTCCTTGAAGTCTGACAAAACAGACTTAGAGATCATTTACCATAAAAAAACTTCTGATGAAAAAGCATTCAGAGTTTTCCAAGTGTAATCAGAAGAGTGTGCATGACATTTTGCTTATCACCAGGATATTAAAATTGTTCTTAAACAGATGACTCATTGTAAGAACATTACTGCAAAGCTCCAGTAGATCTGTTTTTCCCAATTTGTTGCCTAGGTAAGGCAGATTTTGTGAACTTGTATCCCAACTACACTATGCATCCAGGAAAGATCAGGTATGTCAGAAATACTGTGCACATTTCCCTGTCCAGTGAATTCCTGAAAGCAACATGGCACCTTAGTTAAGATCAGTGCACAAGTACAAGTCACAGCATTTGTACCTGAAGCTGTGCACACCATACCACGAGAATGGCATTTTTCTCAGATGACAGCTGAACAGCCCAAGCACATACAAAGACTCCACGTGGAACACCCAAGTGAGAAGTACCTCAGCCCATGTAAGGCAGACAGCAGGATCGCTCCGCCCCCTACTGACCGAAACAATAGTGACACATCAGTGAAAATGCTAAAAGGCAAGGCAAGAGGAAACTTGTTCGGCTGGTATAGACTAAGTGGTGCCTCTGTCAGAAAGAAGCCTTCATATGCCTTGCAGTTGGTTAATCTGTCTTCAATAGCACATCCTTACATGCTCTTCTGGTTTCTGGAATTGCTGAACCTTATCAAGTGAAGCTGTTGTTTGTTTAATTTTTTAGATGCATAGATCTCTTTCAAAAAGTAACATTTAGCAAGTATTTCATGGGAAGATTTCTTAGAAGCCTCTTACAAATCCTTCTCAATCATTAGCAGATTGTGCTTATTAACTTGAGTGAAAGTTTACTAATGTAATATGAACTCACCACGTTACTGCACTTTCATTTCAGGTCCTTAGCAACTTATTCCCTAGCTGTACAAAAAGAACCTTGGCAGTCAAGGTATGATTGTCTTTTCTGCACAAACCTCAGCAGGAGTAACCCATGCTTTTCTATTCTAGCACATTAAAGGCAAACCTCATGCTAAAAAACCCTGACCAATACACAGCTGCTTTGCTGAGTCCACAGCTTAGTAACCAGATTCATAACCTCAGCAGAAAAATCGATCACCAATGTCACCACAAGAAAGCACACACTGCCATCTAAACATTACTATTATCAGAATTGCCACTGGGATTTGTGAAATCTAAAACACCTTAAGCATACTTTTGTTGTTATTACACCTGTTGAAATTTAATTAATTAAGATGCACACACATTCATTGCCTACCAACTAACCCAAATTAGAAATTGAAGAAGCATAGTCCTGGATAAGATTAAAGAAGAGACAATAAAGTTGGATTGTATGCACTGGATTCTCCCATCCCCATCTAACAGAAGTAAAAACATCCCACATTTTGGAACTAAAGTCCTGCCTATAGATAGTGAAGATCATCATCAGGTGTCTACCATTTAACACCAAACTGCCAGCATCCAGCTCAATTCACATGCCCTAGTGTTCAATAACATACCTGTGTCTCCACCTCCATCATTCTTTGTTTGGTCTCTTTCAGCTCAGCCTGAGTTTCGGCTTCTCTCAACCGCACTGTCATCAGCTCATCCTGTAGCTCATTCACTGCATTTTTTCTGGGAGGATCTTTCCATCTTCCAGTGGTACGAGCTAGATGACGCTAGAAAAACAGCATGTTTTTGCTGAAAATGCCTGATCATTCTTGGTGTTTCCTTACTTCATCTAAGGTCTCAGAGTTGCATGAAAACAAATAGCTAGAGCTCCCCTGTTGATCCTAAAAGCTAGAAACCCATGGAAACGTACTGGCTTTAAGAACAATTAAAAAACTGAACACATTCATTCCCAACTACAGTAAGTCAGTGAATTGCAAGTATATCCTGAGACTTTTGTCTATTTCTAGCCCTTTTTAGCATTCAGCAAACTAGGAATACTGATCAGGTACTTCCTACCATTACAGTTAGCTGGTAGCACAGGCCCTCTGCCATCTATAACAACTAGGCACCAATTTCTAACAAATTTTGAAGTTAAGTTTCTTGTGACAGCTGAATTTAAGGTTTTTCTCACCTCAGCAGTTTGATCCATAATCATTAGTTTCTACTTGATCTCAGTATCTCAAAATTTTATAGTCTTTTGCTTTATAATTGAAAATAAAATTTCATGAAAGTATATTGCTACCCATACCTGCCAGTGTTCCTCCAAATCTTTGACTTGCTGCCTTAATTCTTTGAGACCCACCAAAGATTCTGCTTCTCTTAATTTTACTGCAATCAGTTCTTCTTGTAGTCTGGCAACATTTTCCTCATCAGGGAGGGAGCTGTTCCTCTGCAACAAGTACCATCCTCTTAAATACGTATTTGAATAAAATTGTGCTTAGTGAAATCCAGTCCAAGAACATAGACATGTAACAATAACTACAAAAACTTTAAGTGCACATCCTCTGCAAAATATAAGCCAGCAAAAAATCTAAGCTTCTGGATATGGTGAGTGTGTATAAATAACTTCCAACTGCCAACTACAAAAAAAATTTATAAGGTAGTAGTTCTAGGTATTCTGACTTCAAGATTTCCATGAATAGTATCCCTAACAAAACATTACTTGAACACATGATCAAAAATATGGAGAGTAACCTGAAAGGGTTTGACTTAGTTGATAAAAAGTAAAGCAACAAGGAACTGAAATCACACCTTAAAGCTATAACTTTTATTTAGATTTACAGGAAAATTAATAAATGGAATTTCATTTTTTAGGAAGTGGGTCATCAGCATTTGAAAAGGAAAACAGATATGCTGACAAAGGAACCATCCATTAATATTTATAAACAACAACCAGTGAAGAGGTCTTAGAGATGAAAGTGCAAGACACATGAGGAAAAAGCAGAAAGGTGAGAGAAGGCTAAACAGAAAACATGAAAACACCAGGAAAAGCAAAACAGAGATGAAATCCTAATAATGGAAATCTAGGAAAAAAACAAGAGGGGAAGAAAATGGACAGGCTGTCTACAGGATCCCTACAACAAATCACTGGTCACCAAATATTCAAAGCTGAACTGTTCTTCATCACTTTCTACTTTATTTCCCCGTAGTTGTTTTCAGCAAAATCAAGTGGTTTTGCAGATGTATAATACTGTGACAGTTGTCAGGTTTTCTTGAGTGTTGATTAAAGCATATGATTAACATTAACAGAACACAGCACAACAGCCATTGATTAGCATTCCATGGGAATTTTGGGATGTGAGTATTGGCAAATCTAGGAAATAAGCGGGTATGTTTCTGAACGTTTATGGCACTGTCATTATGGCCATGCAAGTCTCAGGTTATTCAGCAGAAGCTCCCCAGATTACACAACTCATCACTAACAGCAGTAAAGAGCTGTGCTGGAGGAATTTGAGGGAGTTCACGTCAGCCACTTTCTCACGTGCATAAGTTCATCATGACAGACTGAAATATTACTGTATGTCTGGGGCACTGGAACTAATCCCACTATGCCAGTTTTTCTTCACAGATAGCATATAATTAAAACTTATCTCCATGCTGATGAAGATTAAGTAGTCTCCTGAATTTTGAAAAATACTTTATATCCTGTATTCTTACCAATGGTCAATACAGTAAAAACTACCACACTACTAATACTAAGCCCATCAGATAACTGAAAAATAAATCTTGACTCCAGTGGGTTAATCTAATTAGCTAGTAAGTTCTACCCAAAGCCTGGATATATAGGTCATTAAAATTTCCTAAGGAAACTAATTCCAAAGCCAGTACAACAATCTGAAAAGCATGCTTTATATCAGGTCAGTTATTTTTTTTCTTTTGCTATTTTATCTTGCAGTGCAATTTTGCTTCAAAGAAAGGTAAATGTTTGACAGTAGGTTTGAGTACAGCTTGAACTCTGGCATCAATAAGTTACAAGCTAGCACGGCACCCAAAAAGCAGTAGAGATTCTGATACTGAGCAGTGATGGGATAAGGAATCCTTTCCCTGCCCATAATGGGATGGGAATGGTAACATTGAACCCCTTCTTCTTCCCCTTCCAAACTATTTAGTTTTACATCATCTTAATGCTCACTCTAAGCTCACTGCTGTTATTGCAGGATATAATTTTGAAACAATTTATGTTTCCTGTCAAGACTTCACCAGAATCAAAGTTTTCCACTACAGAAGGCTTCAGGAATAGAAGAAAAGTGATCAGTTATTCACAAACCTTTCCCAGTGCACACAGACCTTAGTTTTATTGTTGTACTTTCAGGTTTGAAAAGCATCTTGCAATCACAGAAGCATAGAAGAGAAGGTTTTAGAGCAGAGTTCTGCTAGGAATGACAGGGACCTGTAGTCTGTTTCTAGTGCTGTTCTGTATAGAGGGTCCTGGTTTGATTTACCTTTTCCATCTCTAGAACTTTATCTTGCATCTCCTTCAAGGCACAATGGGATTCTGCTTCACTCAGCCTGGCTTGGACCAGCTCTTTTTCCAGCTGTAGTACAAAGTCTTCACTGTATCGTGAACTGCATTTATGCTACAAAGTTTGCAGAAATATATTTAGTATGAAGTACAGATTGTTTGAAAGGGGTTTTATATACCAGATTTGGTGGGAAAAGTACATTCAAATGCTTAGTATCAGGAATACCTCCTGGAATACTAGCACCTCCACACAGCCAAATGTGTCTGACTAAACTGAGACCCCTACTAGTACTGACAAGCAACAACTCACACTTTTCTCGCCTCGTCAACCAAACTGAAAGATTCTCAAACAATCCGTGATTATTTTGTGATCTGCAGAAAAATACATTTTGGAAAGACTAACTAGTTACAAGGTTAGTACAAGTATCACTCAATCCCTGCTCCTTTGAACTCCAATTCAACAGAATCCTTCCATAATCTTGGCTCTAAAATAAAACTATGTATGCTTCAATGCACAGTGACTTTGGTTTGCCCCTTTCTTCACTCCAGCTCTTGGATTTTGTTTGCTCACACTCTATATATTCCTTCTGAGATTCAGATACATCCAATCGAAGCACTTATATTCAAAAGACTCTCTTAACTTTTCTCCCCAATCAACAGCTTAAAATAGATTTTATTTCTTTCCTGGGTCACTTTAAAATGACTTGTCAGTTTGACAGATTGTCAAACTTGCTTGATAGGCAACACCAACCTAAATCAGTCTTTAAATTTCTGGTTGAAGGAAAAAGTGGGTGTTGAAATCCTCAAAGCGTAGTTGTTTAGTTACTGTGTTTACATAGCTACCTGAAAATTACATTTAGAGGAAAATAATTTAATATATTTTTGGGGTCATTAACTACATTGTGAAATATAAGTACTATGCTTGGATTGATAGATTCAGTTTTAATTAACAAATAAACTTTTTAAAGATTATTCATTATACTAAAGATACAGCTGTGTCGTACACCATGTTTGCATCAAACAATTTAGTTTTCTGCATCTAAAAAACAGTAAAAAAATGAACGGAAGTCTTCAGTTCCACATGCTTCTGTTACAGTGTGACACTCCCTGGCTTTTTATGTATAAATAAAAGGCAAACAGGACAAAACAAGGATTTAAATGTAACTATATGGTCAAGGAAATGTTTTTTCATTTGCTTTTATACTTCTTCATGCCAATTAAACCTTTTGTCAAGGCTTACAGTACAATCCAAATTCAAAATGTACATTACTGTTAGTGTTACTGTATCTCTTGTATATATGTGCCTACAGGAAGCTGTAATGGAGGGGATATGGATAAAGCATTAAAAGGCAAAGGCAGTTCAGGCAGGCAGTTTTTAGTGTCGTTGACACTGTCCACTTGAGCACTCAGCATACTGAGTGCACCTGAACACACACAGAACACAGATATAGTATGATCCTTGTACATTAATACTCATTTTCCCTTATACAATACTAATCAAATTAATATTATTTTCAACCCACACAGTGTTTGCCTCAGGAAGCAGTGGAGGCAGACCTGATTTGAGTGTAAGGAAGAGGATGGTGGACAATGCTGATTCATTCTACAGTTGCTTCACATCATGTAGCAATACAAGTACCATATGTAACACCATGTAGAGGCAGAGAAGAAGCAACCACTCTTTTTATTCCCTGGCTGTTTGTACAAGTTCATCCCATGATACCCACAGCAACTTAGATGGACTCTATATTTCATGTTCCAGATGTTTCATGTTCTGTCTGTGATACAGATGGAATGAGAGCAAATGCAGCGTTCTCCAGGATATTGAGAGAAAACAGCAGATTTGAAGAACTGACTACACGCTGATTTTGCAATAATGTAAGTGTATTCTATAAAAATCTAATTGACGTTTATCAAATAATTAGTAATGGAGAATGTAAGAAAAGTTATTAATCCAGAATAGTTTAAAGAAAGCCTTCTTTAAACCTGTCTTTAGATTTTGCCTGCCTAAGGAATATGTTAAGAGTACTTATTTACTTAGCCACAACAAACTCTAAATCAAGTCTTGATATACTGGCAAAAAACCCCAGCCAAGATCAAAACAGACTGAAGAAATCAAGATTCACAAATTAGAAGTTGTGTGTTTTGCTACCTAGTAAAACAAAGCACAATTTCAATAATTAGTATATAAAAGTAACACAAGTTTATGGTTAAAACAGCGTTTGAAAACTACTTTTAAATTGACTGCAGGAAAAATATCTGCTTTTATATATTTGCCTTAAGCCCTAGAATTTCTGACAAAAGCCACAATGCAAATACAGACTTTCAGGCACCACCAAACATTTTAACCACAGCAACACTTTCTTGCCTATGTTGAAGAGACAGAAGTAACATAAAGGACAAAAACTGTAGTTCTACAGCCATTTAATTCTGAAAGAAACAAGTCCTTGCTTGACTTCATACAACTGGCTTTATTTCCACACAACTTTTCTTAAACATAACCATACCAAATATTATTTTGGCTGATGACAGATATAATTACACAATGTTTCTCCAGTACACTATATGGAAGAGCAATTAACAGATGATTCAGCAGGTCCCAGCTAACTTTGTTTATACATTTAAGCACTAACTGTAGCACTTCCCTAAATACAGTATTCTTATTTTCTGCTTTTTTGTTGCAAATCAGAACACAGCTGTAGGAAAGCATAGCGTAAAATAAAGTGAAGCCTTCCATAAAGTTGCAACACTCATTTACAAGTATATATTCCCAATACCAATTACTATGTTCTTAATTATTATCAGTCATTTTAGCATGAGTTCCTGAAAAGAAACTATGCATTATGAAGTTGCTGTAACAATAACCAAAGGCATCACTATAAATTACCTTGCAAAATGCATATGCTTCCATCTGAATGTTTAGTCAATTAAAATTCTATCTTCACATAATATAGCTGAAGAGCCTATTTAAAAATAAGATGTGAACTAATTTCAGCTTGATTAGCCTCCAATTTATCAGATTCAATTTTAAAGCATTCAGACTGATGAACTGGGTAGTCATCGACAATTACAGTGTCACAGGAAAAGACAAGATTTTCATTCTGGAGGTGTTCACATCCAGCAAGAAGCTACCCTTTTCATTTAGAAACACAAGGGAGAAAAGAACAGAGAATAAAAACTTCAGCACATAATTATCAGGAGTAAGTTACAACAGGCTGATTACCCTTTCCCCTAACTCCTCAAATACTACTGCTCTTTGCATGTCTCAAAAGAAAACTCTGTATTTCGTTCAAGTCAGGCAAAACTTCCTCCATGCAGTTCTTGATTTACTAGCAGTATGAGGAAGAAGCCTCCTTCCTCTTAATCATTTGATAACCCACCATGACTTGCCTTTGGGAAGCTTCTACATTTAAAGACCAGACAAGCCAAAGAGAGATTAGTATCATTCAACATTATAATGATTACCTCTTTAAGTAGACTTCACACTTCATAATGAAGTCTTTCTGGTTCAACTAAAAACTATAATTAGTTTAGCACAGGAAAAAATAAACTTGTATGCAATTTGGGCTTCTGGTGTTCAGCTTCGATCAAAAGAATACTCCTCTACCCATCTCTGTATTCAGAAGTGCTGCAGGGGAGAATTTCTTCAGACACAAATCCGGTAAGTACCTTCAATACTTACCCTTAAGCCATCCAACCTATGCTATCCAATCTCATAGAACAGATAGCATAAACCCTCGATAATACTCAGATACAAATGCATAACCTTTTTACAAAGCATATGTTAACCTTCTTAGAATACTATTGTTTAGATAATTTTTGCTACCAACAAAACAGTGGGTTTTTTTAATCCCATAGTGTTGTTCAGAAGAGGCTGCTGCAAGTACCCTTAGGCAGTTTTTTTCATACATTTCTATTCAGAGATTCACATCCAAACATTATAGTTTATCATGCTGAAACAGACAATTCAAGACTGAAAAAGATGTAGATGATAAAATATATACAAGAGATGCTGTATCTGTAAATAAGCACAGATAAACTATGCAGTGATTTACAAGTTTACAGTGTAATCATTTTTGCTAACAATAAACAAAGCTGAAATAATTAAAGAAGAAAACATTAAATCAGATACTAGCAAGACAATACTGAAAATGAATATTGCCAAGAACAAAGCTACTGGCACCAGCAAGAGGCAGTAAAATGACAGAATTCCAAATAAATCCACGCATTCCCACCAGGTGGCGCCCTAAGCGCACGCAGCTGCTTACAGCTGTTGCTCCCACTCCACGCTTGCAAACAGTTCAAAGCCTGTCCAATTACACATCCTACTGATGCAGCAGAATCTAGCCAACGCTCCTCACATAACCATTTTAACACTTTCACCACATTGTCTAATTCTGGTAGGTCTCAAAGCCACAGTGCTATTCCCTGCACTTCAGAAAAAGCCAGCACAAATATTATTATTAGGCACAAATCTGTCTATAACCATATGGATTTACAGTCTCAGTTCCACACGCAGAGTCAGACAACTTCCTATAGCCATGTTCACGTTTAAGTGGAGGAAAACAATGCTGCAAGCATGGAAAGAAGGAAGCGTGCTCATAGTTTAACTTACTCTCCATTCCCTCCGTACTTGTCCAGTTGTCTGCACTCACAGCTCCAACCCAACTGAATTTGCAATCCACAGTTACCTGAGGTTTTGCTCAGGACTGGTTCCCATACCTAGGCAACCTGTCAGGCCTCCCCATCACTGGTACTCAATAAGGTCCCCAGCATACAGGCATTAGCTTTAAAAGTTATGTTCCCATCAATTAACGAATAAATAAATATAGTATCTTAGTCTTCCAATAATTTTTAATTGCATACATGTCATTAACATGGATGCCTCTAAAAAACACATTCCACAGGTGTGTGTACTATTGTAATCAGACAATTCAGCTGGATATTCAAAAGTCTATAAACACTTCTCATTGCATTTCACTTCAAAGATTACAATATATCTAAAAACGTTTGAAAGCATTATTAGACCATCCCCATCTTCCTAATAATAATTTCTTCATATTTTTCTGCCTAAAGAAATTGTTCAAATTCTATAAAAAGCAGTATTTCACATGAGAGAGTAACAGCTTATTAATCACTTCTTACAACTATTCTAAAATATGTATCTTTTTTACACTGAAATGCATTAAACAGATGTGATAAACTAGTTCTAGAATGTTGCATTTAAGTTGTGATTTCTTTTTAGTCTAACAGTAAAGCTCATCTTTACCTTCCAATATGAGACACAGGTATTCTAGAGCTTTGGTGGAAGACACGTAAAACAAACTGTCATACTGACATTAAGAAACCTGGTAAGCAGCTGCAATATACTAAGTTCTACTAAGTCATATTTCATACACCTGAAATTCCCAAGACGGCAGGCAAGTACTCGGATACCACTTACTTAAAACAATGTGAAGATATTCACATCAACACTAGTAGTGCACGGTTTATTCAGCAAGTAAAGATGCTAAAATGCTTCCCCTTGTCCCCCCAAAGAGAAGATACTGAGCACTTCAAGTGTCTTAGGGAAAGTAACTTCAGTCTTACAGCAACAGTCAAAAGTCTTGAACATTTTACTACCTAAAACACAGAGTGCACACAGTTCTATACAGTACTATAAAAGGCTACTAAAATTTATTTTCCTGCTCCATATTCACATCAACCCACACTTTTAAATCAAGTTCTGTAGTTCCAAAATCAGGGACAACACTCTTCTACTTCAGCAAGCAGTAAATTTTACCATACTCAGAAAAAAACAAATACAGGTACACAGAGGAAACATTAACATGAAAGAAGCTGACTTAAATTATACACTGGGTAACGGCACCGTGAATCAACTCTCAAATTTGAATATTCAGAGTGACACAACTTGCAATGACTAGATTCTTAGCATTAAGAACTATCAGAGGTTGTAAGTGTGTTTTTTCTTAGTATTCCTTCTGTGGTGGAAGGGTTTTGGGTTGGCTTGTGGGTTTTTTTTGAGTTTTTTGCTTGGTGTCTTTCTTTGTGCATATGTTGTTTAGTTTTTTTTTATTAACTCATAACTTACACCTATCCAGGGTTATGAATCTCATCTATCAATAGAACAGAGCAAAATTTCACTTACTCCAATTTGTGTAATTTTAAGAATGTAAATCACAATGAACAGGGGTTTACAAAGACAGCACAGAGACCATGTCATATAATGATGAGGAAAAATAAACACATGTGAGTGAAAAAGATGAGATGATGTGCTGCCAGGCTCCTTACCCATTGCTGCTGTTGCTGGAGCTCCCTGATGGTATTCTCAGCTTGCTCCAATTTAGTATTGGCCTCATCACTCTGCTGTTTGATGGTGGCCAGCTCCCGTTTTATGAGGTAGTTTTCCTCAGCCTCCTGGGCCCTTGTCACTTGTCCCTTAGGACATAATTTATTTTTTTAAGCACTTGATGACAAATCCAAGGAAAACTGCCTTTGTGATGCTTAGCTGCTTATTTCATCAGATTGGTTTTGCAAACAGCACAGAGTACAATTGGTAGAAATTTTAGGACAAAGTAGTACTAAACAGCTGCTTTAGTACTTTATTACAAAGTTCAGCATCCATTTAGCAAGCACAGTTTTGTACTTGCATTAAATAAAATTCCTTTCATGCATTATTGCTCAGTTGTACATGCACAGATTGAGGTTCACAATATCCAATTTCATTGTTAATGCAGTGTCATAGTATCCATTTGCCACAGGATTTGTACAAAAAACTACAATAGGTTAGGAAAATTACTATAACGTGCAGGTATTGGGTTTATATATTTTTAGTAAACAAAATTAAACAAGTTTCTAGCAAGATATATTAGCTCTGTATTTATTCCAAATCAGCAAAGCAGGGATAGAATACAGCATGCAAATATGCATGCACTAAATCAGTTGAGTTTTTTAATGAGTAGGAAGAGAGTCATACAGTAAAAGACTAAAAGACTATACCTGTATCAATCTATCTGCCAAGGAAGCACTTTCCTACAAAGGAAAAATTCAGATAGGAATGAGGAAAAGGGAAACAAAATACAAGGAGCTGATAATAGTGACAAAAAAGACCAAGAGCTGATAGAAAGAAAATGCCCAAATTCTACCCATTTTCCGTGCAAACTCTTTTTGCAAAATTAACAACTGTTCATATAAATGAAGGCAACTCAGTCCAAAGGTCCCAGGAAGCAGCCTTTTCTGCAACGGATTTAGCACAGTCCATATGTGATACAAAAAGGCTTCAAAGCCAGATTTCCATAACATTTGGAATTCACCTACAGGAGACTGGGTGTTTTTATTTGAATGGCTTGCTTCCCTAATTAACAGAAGTTACTGAAGCCTTATCTGATATGATCAAATAGAGAGACGGAAGACACAATCTACAGCCCCCCCCAAAGGCATAATTTGAGCACAGAGGGAACTCCACTAAGCACTGAGGCACTCATGCAGAACAACAGCTTCCACTAAGATGAAGCAGGGCAGTTAAATGGTGCAAACGGACAGACAAGTAGGAAATGTCAGCTATGACAGCTAATGTTACTGAGCTCTTACAGTAACTCATTGAGCAGTTCATAGATGCTCTTTCTTTGCCAAACTTTTGCAAAAAAAATTTTCTTTTTTGCATACTGACAAGCCCTACCGCCCTGCAATTGCATTTAATTAATTTCTACTTTATCACCCCTGAAACCACTCAATTTTTAAAACATTCTACAACAGAGAAGCACATCTATTCATAGACCTTCTTTGTCTTTGAAACTTTTATTAAAATTGAAGTTCAAACTAGTAGATAAGAGCTATTTCTTAGAAGTTAAGGTACACTAAGGAAATCACAACTAAATCAGATGGGTTTGAATGATGGAAAAATATTTTAGAAGTAAGTTTTCAACAGAAGAACTTAATGTATTTTTCACACTTTATTATGTTTTTCAAATGCTGCGATGAAAACCATCTTCAGGAATTCTTTCATGAATTCTTATTAACAGATAATATTTTCTAGTTTTGAATTGCTTTCGTTCCAATCAGATTGGGATAATCTGAAGGTAAAATCTGAAATTCTAAGTACAGAATTTGCAAAAGCACTAGCATGTAGCAGTTTATCATGAATTTCATAATTTAGAAAAACAAAATATTTCAAACCTCTACAAGTTAAGTATAAAACAAGTATATTAGCTATTACATATTTGCCAAGAGCATTGAAATTATTCACTACAGCTTCAAGCTTCTTAAAGAGAGCCTACTCTTTTCCATTCATTTTATAAATCTCCAATACTAGAAACAAAAATGTTCATAAAATTGTATTTTTGGTCACAGCTTTCACAATGTGTCCTTATTATGCATATTTTCCAAACTAAATTGTGAAATGAGTTAATTAGAATTGGACATAGAACTTCTTTTTGAGAAATTGCAATGAGGTTTAACATCCAAAGTGTGACATCTTTCAATTATGTCACTCTTAATTGAAACGTTACCATTTTCTTCCCTGTGAAACATGAACAATTGTTTGCAACTCACAAGAGCATTCAATTCCATTTGTTGAAAGATGGTCCCTGTTTGTGCTTAAGATGGACATGCATGTTCTCATTCCTGAGCAGAGCAGCTCAGATGCAATCTGCCACAGGAAGTGTGATACCAGGACACACTAGAGGCCACTGGAGAACAGTTGGCAATGTATCCACAGCAGTCCTCATGCATACTTTTGAAGTTCCAGTCAGTTACAAAGAAACCTAACAAAACTCTACTCCAGACTAAACATAAGAGAAATAAGTCTTTAGATATTCTCCCCACCACGTACCCAAAATTGCCACAAAACCTCAAAACTACATAGAATGAATGAATGGCAGTGTTCCTGTTCTCAATACAAATGCTGCAACATCTCTCTGGTCAGTGGTAGGTCTGTCATTTTGCTCCTGCATAAAAACACCAAGCAACTTCAGATTTTCAAAACTGAGGATTCTCTTGCAATGACCTCTTTTCCAAACAACCAGTCCACTATTTCATGGAGTTTTCTGGACTTTGAACATATGCTTCTAATTCAGAAAGAAAACAGTACAACACAAGATGGGTATGTAAAAATGTTTGATTTTATAGTCACTAAGAAGCAGACATAACCTTACATATTTAAAGCATTGACCTTAATTGCTTCGTGATAGCCATGTTATTTGGCTAAGCACTGCTAGTAAACCCACAAGATCATCAGGAAAACAGTAAACTATAATTCTGAGATTCCCATTTCATATAATGAAATTGGCATCAATAAAGTCTAAATTAACAGAGATTAAATCTAATCCCCAACATACTTACTTTTTCTAGTGTTTCAATGCGCTGTTTTAGGAGTCTATTTTCAGTTCGTAACCTCTGGAAGGTAAACAGTTCACAAATCCATTTCTCAAGTTATGAATTGAAAGTCTAATAAAAGCAAAGCAAACTAACAACATTTTTATCTCATCACATCCATGAAAATCAATATAAAACCAAAAATAATTAGTGACCTTCTAACATCCTTTCATATCATGTACTAGCTCAAAATATGAGTGTAAACAGCTTGGTACAGCAAAAACAAGAACATATCTCTTGTTATGCTAAAGCATCTATGTTGCTTTGCTGAAAGCTGTATGTCTGCAGGTGAACCATGGGGCTTAACACCACACCAGACTTGACAGCCTCCCCTTAATAAAGAGTCAAAGTCTTCATGGTTAAGGGACATGAAAATGCACTCCCTGCACTAGGACAGGCTAATGAGGCAGCTACAAGGTTTCCTTCCCTTTCCTCACAAGAATTTACTGTAAGGTTATACTGAGAATTACTCAAATGTCCCAGAAGTAAGAAAGAATTGTACTGAACTCTATACTTTATCAGTGCACTTCCTATAAATTTTAGCAGTCAGCATTCAGATAGAGGAGATCCATACTCCTCAGAACAGGGCATTGGATAATAGTTCAGTAAATGCTTTATTCTGCCAGGCTAAAAGGCAAACTCAAAATATGGTTGTTTTTCTATCTCCCCTAAAAGAGTCTCTTCTGCTAAGAAGCTAAGTCAGAAATTATTTACTTATGTCCCAAAGTAGGGCCTAGAAACAGATAGCCTTGCATTGTTTGGCTGGGGTTTTTTGGGTTTTTTTTTGTTAGGGTGGGCTTAATGGTTTTTGTTTTGGGGAAATTTTTTGCTTTCTTCTTTTTTTATGCGAGGGGATGGTGCAAGAAGCAGGAAAGGATTTGAAATTAGTTTGTACACTAGAATCTAAAGTTACAGTTGTCTTTCACATGGTTTTACTTTGTCCTGTTCTGCAGAGAGCTGTCATTTGAGCCTTGCAAATCTGATTTCAGCTACTGTTACAGCAGGTATTCATGCTGCTAACTGCCTCACTGCCTGGTACAATAACAAACTGCCTGAAAAGGCTCCTAATACCTTTGTGCTCCCAGGTGCATCTCACAGTCATTTTTCTGAAGAACTGATGCCTTAAAAACTAATACTGAAAGGCAAAATGACTAGCAGTGGACAGGAAGAAGGAAGGCTGTACCTAACTCCCTCAATAAAGCTTTCTATAATACACTTGCACATCATTTCTCCCACTGTCTTTTCTCATAGGACTGGCTAAAAACACAAGGAAGAAAATCCAGACCAAACAACATGCTGTGAAAAAAAAAGTGAAATAGGAAAAAAAGGCATCAAAAGCCTATTATTTCACAAAAGCAAAAAGATGCAGTGATTAAGTACATACAAGAAGTAGGTCAGTTAGTAAAAAGGGAAAAAATAAACTCCACTGGCAGCTTGGCTTTTTTCCCCCCAGTTTGTATTAACTGCAAAGGCTCCAAAAGAAAAAGTGACTGCAGATAGAAGACACTATAATCTGGGTCCAATGCATAAGAAAAATCAAGATCTTAAAATCAAAGACAAACCACTCAAGTGCACTCTATGAAGTCTACCTTAACATGTGTCATACAAACCTCCTGTATGGTACACCTACATCTAAACCAGCATATTTGGAACCTCTGATAAATGAGGGCATCTATTGTTAAGCTTTTGTTAGCAGGAAATACTAAAAAAATAAGTACAGCAGGTCCCTAAAGATTTTTTTTTTAATGTCCAGCAGAAGTCTCAATAATTCCACTGTAGGTGTCCTTTATGAATAGACATCCCAAATATAAATGCTGAAAGAAAATAATTTGGGGACCTTAATTATGTCCTGCTACATGCAGAGATCAAACATGTAATCCCCCCATCTAGGAATTAAACTTATTCATAAATAAATTTATTGAGGGCTGCTTACTTTAATTTCAACTTGTTCTTCCATTTCTTTTGTCTTTATTGTAGTGTACTCTTTTTCTAGCCTAAAAATTAGAAATAGTAAATTATGATCAGAAACATTGTGGATAATTTACTTGTTGGTGCAATACCTAACAAATAACAGTAGAACAGAGATACAGATTATTGATATTTTCTCTGAAATGCACTCCTGTAAATGCTTAGACTGGACCTTAAAATTAAACACAGATTTCAGTAGATATGAACAGACTGAACCAGCATTCTGAAGTGCAGGAGCTTGCTTGGATACATGACAGTGGCAGCAATTTGGAGCTACTCTGTAATAATCCCTTTATGTAATACAGTCATCAATTCAATAGGTTCAGCCAAAAGAAATCAGAGCTTGGAAAGCCTGGAAGAAAAAGATGCAAAGAAATCTGAGGAAAATACCTTAAATACAAGCCAATTTTAGCCTCTGCCCAGCAAACCAAATGAAAAAGGTGGCAAGAAAAACCCACAGGCTGAGATAACAATGTCTCTAACAGAAGGCAGATCAGGAAGTTCAGACTTGGAATGGTAGGATTTTCAACTACATACACTTGTACTGGTTTGCAAAGAAAATATTTTTCCTGAAAGCTTTGTTGTTACTTCTTTTTTAGAGAAGACTGCTCACTCTACTGACCATAGGCTGCTGACAGAAAAAAAAAAAGAAAAAGATTGACAAATTCAGCTTGGAAGACCCTGGGCACAACCTGCAGTGCAACGAACGTGCCATACTTCACAACCAACGGGTGACCCACCAAACTTAACCCTGGCAAATCACACTATCTGCAGCTTGTTAATCAAAACAAAATTTACCAAAGGCAGAAGAGGCACGCAACGAACTTTAACGATAACGACAAGCAGCGGTATTCTCAAGATTTCAAACCCCAAATGAAAGTTGTTTTACTGTTACCAATGTTTCTACAAGGTTTTACCAATTTATATTTTAAACAGCACTAATTTTGACTATAAATGCACTCTTTAGCACCGTGAATATTTTTTCCAGTTCCTGAGAACTGAAATCTTTAGAATTTAGGCCAGATCATAAAAGTTTCATCTCCTTTCACCCTGAAAAAACAAAAACAATTTCCCCTCCCACCAGAAAAACACCCCCTACCCAGCCTTCCTATTCAGTTCCTTTTTACAGAAGTACTGTAATTCCCCATAACTTGCAGTTTTCTTCAAATGCTTTTTCAGTTATTTTTGTAAATGAGATATAGCTTTATTATATTTAAGAAAAATAGCAAATACTACTTTAGAAACATTTTTGCAGAGAGAACTGTAGTTTTAACTGTTTATATAGTTTAAAACAAAAAAAAAAGAGATGGAAAAGTCAAAATAAAACACTGAATAACAATTCTGAAGGGTAAACAAACAGTAACTCAGCAAGAGTATAATCTATTTTCTCAAAATGTAATACCTACTTTTTCATCTTTTTTGCATTGTATTTGACTTGGTAAGATGCTTGGATTAATTTGTCTGGACCACTGTCAAACTGATGTGGAATGACCTTTTGAAAGTGCTAAAAGGAATCAGAGCACAAGATTACATATAATTAACAGCTGCAAGGAAATACACACACACTACACATTTCAGATATCTCTTAAAATTATTATAACCACAGCTTACCTGTAACATTCCTTCCATGTCAAGTTGCAGTAATTCTGCCTGGTTCATCTGAAGTAATGCTAAACCTACTCGAAATACTATCTCTAAACCCTAAAAAGAGAAGTTAAAAAATATCCAACAATTATTCGTACCATTGTCAACAGTACAGAGTTCTTCTACTATTTACTAACACTGGAAATCTCACCCAAGTAAGCACAAGTAAAAGGGCTACTGAAAAAATCTCTCAACAAATTGCTTCTGTGTTTCTTTTTTTGTTCCAAGGACAAGCAGTCTGGCTATTTGTCCTGATGTCAGACATCCCCCTCAGAGAAGTTAGTGATGAGGCAAAATCTCGAGTGACAGGAATTCTCTAGGTCAGCTCTATCAACCATTTTAAGTATATGTGGTATAAAAATCCCCAGTACTTTTCAAAAAAGCTATTTTAATTTCAGACACAGTACAATGCATTTAAACTACTGTAAAAAAAAAAAAGGAATGTCTCCCTTATATATACCCCATCTTGCCATCTTGGACTTTCCTGAGGGCAAGCTGAAAGGATCCACCTTTGACTTACTGCTTTCTAAAAGCTGACTGCAGGGCAAGCATAAGCTATGATTTGTTAGTAGTTACAATTACGCAAAGCTCTAATCCTAAACACAGCATAGTTGTCTTTGTGATAATGACACTGAATAATTCCCTAAATTTCTTTTGCACTGATCATCATCTGGACAATAAAAAGAACTAACACTCCCTCTTCTTGGCTTGCATATCCCCAATGAACTTTAACTTTGGTCCAAAAGCAGGACTAGTTTCCACTGCAAACTCATCATAATACTGAGTAATGGATGTCCCTGCTGCATACAATGCTAATGCACTGCATCCAGAAAGAAGAGATTTGGGAACACTTCAGCAGGCTTAGAGCACAAAGCTACACACATTATCAACATTCAGTGACTTAGCTGCTCTTCCTTGAGAAACTGCACACACAGACACCTTCCCTTAAAATAATCTCATCAGCATAAGAAATAAAAAGCAAGACTATGAGATTTGTCCATCATGATGGGATTTATACCACTACTTAAATAACTGCTTTCAACAGCTACTCTTGAAATACAACGTATGACTACTATTTAGTAGTTACCTCAGACATAAAGATATCAAATATTCTCGTTGCAATTGGTAGTGGAAAAGTTGTAAGGAATATAGTTAAAAACCATGATGATGCATACATAGAAGTGTGAAAACTCTGAGACTGAAAGTGCACATAAAGTTCTGGAAGATGTTCCTGGAAAAGAAGAGGAATAAAACACACAAGTATGTTAAGCTTCTGCTTGTAGTTTTAGTGCAGACGTGTTTTTGACAAATTTTGAATACAAGAAAGTAATTGATACTTAGTACAGATCACAGCTGTCTGTACTAGCAAGAGAACTAGGAAAGATATGACTCATCATTATCAAGAACCATGCAACAAAAGTCTCAATATAGAATGTCCTATAGAATGTCTACCCTGCAAAGCAGATAACAAAAACACCTTCTGATCCTAAGGAGAAGTCAGGCTCGTATATCCCTGAGTAACATCTAGAATGGGCTACTAAAAAGAGCTGACAAAATCTAAGGCTATGTGATATCTCACGCCTGATCATCATGTTAGAAACTGGATCACAAAACAGAAACCTGTTTTTCTCCATCAGCCTGACCAGGAAGAACATGCCTTCCAAATCTGAAAACAATTTCAATTCCAGATATGAGGGTACCTCCCAATTTTCATCTTTTAAGATACTCTAAGTGACTATGAAGACTTTGACTTTCAGTCTTCAATCCAAACAGAATTAAACATTCATATGCTTAAACTGCAGCGATACAAATCCTCATGCTTCGGTGTTTTAAGCCAGTCACTGTCTGCCAAAGGTTAAAAAAAATTGCTCACAGAGCCACATGCATTTACTTCTGAAGTTCTGAAACTAGCTATTGTCAAGAGTACAGCCTGTTAGCCAACAGACATGACTGCTCTTGAGCTGCAACTCCCAAGTTCCTTATTAATAGTTACTGAAGAGCAAGTTTGGTAGATTTTGTATGTACCTGTATCATGCATTCAAACTGGTACATACAAAGGCCCAGTTCAGCCATGCTTGGTTTAAAGAGTTCTCGTAGTCTGTAATCTTGCATTAATTTAACAAACACACAGAATGCCTCTTCCTCTGGCATCTATATCAAAAACAAAAAAGCACAGTAAAAACTCTGGACAAATATAATGATATATCAGAGTAAATGCCTGGGAGGATTTAGGGTTGGGGTTTTGTGTGTGCATGTGCACACAGTGGAGTTTTATTTTTGGTTGTTGGTTTGTTTGTTCTGAGGTTTTTGTTTTGTTTAAGGGATTTACAGCCAATTACTCCAATGAACTTTTGTTCATTGTTCATATATTAAATTCTAGCAAATAATTTCTAAACTGAAACGGAGTCTGTACGTTTCTTATTATATACCCTACTTCGTCATAAACCAAAAACCAATAATACAAAGGCAGCTTTAAGATAATCAAAACAAGTGTGTAGCTCCATTTGAACTCTGAGAAGATTCCATGTAATAGAAATGAGAAGTTCATTTATTTTTGAAATATCACTCACCAAAATAGCTTGCAAGCCTGCAATCCTACCTTAGCTCTGAGAAACAAATACATTCTCCCACTCCAATACAAGTATCAGCAGATAAAATGACACAAAGTAAATCTCATTTCATTTCTAGACTATATAGCTGCCCTTGACAACTCCATTGTAACAAAATTATGAAGGAAAGCCATCACAAAAATGCCCAATAAATCACCATGTATATTATGCATTCTAGCATGGATTTTAGAGGTTCACATATTTTAAAATATTTTTACCTGCATAAGCAGTAGTCCAACTATAAAAGCGCTTCCTTGACAGTATCCAACCTCACGGTCCACCAAAGAGTAAGCCTGGGAAATAAAGTTAAAACTCTCAACAATTAAAACCTCATTATCAATAAAAGGTAATCATAGCTCATCCTGCTATCTTGTTAATAACTTATTCTTCTTCTCTCCAAATCCAACAAAGGCAGACATCCTATCCAGAAGTTTTAGTCAGACATTCTAGTTTCTACCTGCTGCTACAAACTCTGCTCTCTGAGCACATACAAAGCTAAAACTAAGGCATACCTACCAAGAATACAGGCAGTTTTCAACTACAGGAATTTGCCAAAAGATAAGAGAGACGTCTGGCGTACAAATCTCACAAAGTACTACTTTTATAGGAGACAGACCAGACAATGAAACAAGTTGCCTTCAGAAAAAATATGTGTTTCAGTTTTATTTACAGATGGATGAAATGTGGTGATCTCCATGCAGGTGGCATCTTTGTTTTAGAGTTATGGAAATTACTGTAGTTTGGAAACCTGTCAACTTTTCCATTGAAACTATGTTCTATGGAAAAGTCTGACCTTCAAAGTTTAACCTCTAGTGAAGACTAAGTAATGCAAACAATGCTGTATTGGCATTTTCATTTTGTGTTTGGGCACTAGCACAACTGCACATTAGCTTGTACCTGCCATTTGCTGCTGCCATGTGCACTTCAGAAATACCTGCAAACTGAATACTAGCTCTGATTGCCAATGTTCTTGTCTTGGGCAACACTGCTTACTTTAATTCATGGCACACTTCATTCCATTACACTATCAGCAGCTAGTATGTGACTTTGTTTTAATGCCAGCTTGGTTTTACTTTGTGAGATATAAAAAAACTTACAGGAATGCCATAGAAACAAAAATGGGATTTGTTAAACCATCCCAGTGAATATGGTTAAAAAAAACAACACATGAAATTGGTGCAAGTTCTCTATATACAAGGCAATCCAAGCTGGTGCATGTTCTTGTTACTATATTTTCAAGGGCTCAAATACCAACTCACCTTCATTACGTTGAACAAGACCTCCTGCCCGAGGCTATCTTTTTCTTTGAAAAAATCATGTTCAGGGTATGTTCTAGCAATGTCCCTTCTTATTAGTTTTTCACAAGGAGATGTCATTTTTAAAAGCTCTGAATACTGATCCTTAATTGGCATGTTTTGAGCACTGCATAAAAGTTGCCAAACAATTGCTCTGAAGTGATGAGGTATCCCTTTTCGAACCAGCTCCTAAGGCACAAAACCACAATTTATATTTCCTGAAAATATTACAAAAAATAAACCTAGAGAAAAAGCACCTTCAAATCAAGTTCCTCACAATTTAAGGAAAAAATTTACATCATGGCAAAAACTACTCATACAGTTTATTTAATGTCAAATTTAGTGGGATTATTAAGTTAACAAAAGTAAGCAGTCTCTGAATCATTTTTATTGGCTAAATTAGCTACTGAAAGTAGTCCCTTACCCATGGCAAGCTATGTGAAAAACTGAATAGTCAAATAATTTTATAAAAGAACTTCCATTAAGCAGAACTTAATACAAGTATGTCTATATTTCTTGAAAGACTACTGAAGATAACACGCTTAGTAATATTTGTGGTAATTGAGATCTAGGAAATCACTGACTAAAAATTACTTCCAAGATAGGTAAATAACAAAAAGTAGAACTAACTGTAGCACAGTCAACTACAACAAAAAATATGCACAGTACAACTACCATTTAACAAACTTGACAAGTTGTGTCCAATTTCTCTGGTGTGCCAATATTTACAAGTTATCTTCTAAGAAAGTATTTTAATGCAGTTTCAGACACTGGACCAAGAAAACATTAACATTACATTTACACCTACTAAATTAACTAAATTTACTTTATCTTTTGAAAAAAAATCTGCTAGGTATTATATGATTTAAACATGCCCAGATGAGTATGCCTGTCACTTGTCCTTTAAGAAATCACAAGGACAAGTAGTCTTGCTGCTTGATCTGAAAACTGAAAAGAAGCATTATTCAGGAATTTAACAGACTGTCTTAGTGGTACATTCTGCAACTAGAATCTGTCTGACCTAGAAGATTGTCTCTTCAAGACTATTTCCTTTTGTACCTTAATAACTTTTTGTACCTTAAGAATTGTTAACAAGTATTCTGTCTCCTAAAGGCTAATTTATTTCATTATTATATTCTGAAGCCAGAGTAACCTCCTATTCTGCAAAGCTTTTTTTTCTTCCTGTTTGTTCCACATATTTCTCCTACTCCAACATTACAGTTAATTAATGCAACACTGACAACTTTCAAAGAGACTATTGCTTTCAAATTCCATTTTTCTTAAGCTTGAACTCTGCTGCAGGAGTTTTGCATCACTGACCTCCATTTTCAAATATCCCTAAGCTCTCAATGCATCCTTCTTCAGAACCACCATAGTAATGCCACTCCAACTATTTCTCCTGTCATCAGCTTTATACAACTGTCTCTACCTATCCTCTGCCAACAACATAACTGGGACTGTACATCAGTCATCTAAAGCCTCAAGGGCTACTAATAAAGGAAGAATCTTCTTGCTAATGCCTCATTAATGTACCTGCTTGACAGAATAATAGAGTTAACCTCTCCAACTTTCCTAAAAAGAACAGCAGGAAATCACATCTAGTGGACATGTCAAGTGAACTGAACAGTAGGACTTAAGCCATTCTTCAGAAACGCTCAATAAACAAGAAGCAAGTTCTGAAGTGGACTGAGAGATGTAAAGGATGGAACACATCATCTTTGGAGGAAGGTATAGACACTTATGTCTAAAACCTAAAACCTCACCAGATATCTAATAACCTAAGACCAGCTTTTAAAGCCAGGACAAAAAGACAGTTATTGTGCTGCCTATGTACCTACTGGCACAGTCAGGGAATAGGTGTGGATGTTCTGATATTCCATCACAAATGCAGACTCACAGTTAAGGCTGACTTTTGACAAAAAAATACTGAGAATTCTTTAACAGCAAAGGAAAACTTGGCTAGTTTTCAATATAATATTACTCAGCAATATAATTAAATATTCCCTGAAAGGTAGTCAAATACTCCTCAAATTGTACTCAGCCAGCTGTAAAAACAAGTGATACTTGTGACACTTGAAAATGTTCAAACAAATTCTAACTAACCAGATCTTTTTATTACCCTCTCACTTTTCCTTTCTCTTGCCAGGTTCCTGTGTCCTTCTTTTCATGGCCTTTTAGAAAACCTTTCCAGAAACTGCTTTCCCTATGCAAGCAGGAAAACTTTAGTTCATTTTCTTCCCTTGTTTCCTCTCTCAAGTCATGTTCTCTCTTCACAACTGCTCCACATAAAAGATACTTTACTTTAGCCCATTGTTCCGCCTTCCCACAACCTATTCATAGACACACATTTCAAACTGCTCAAAAGACCCTGACACATTTGTATTCTGCACATAAAACTACAGACTACAGCCAGTAGTCTGAACCAAAGCAGAACAGACTTGCCTACTAACAAAAAAATCCCACACTGTTCTGCTTGCTGCCACAGAAACATGAATATGTTCAAATGCACTAAATGCTTTTTAGTTTGAATTTAAAGTGTAATTGAACTCCATTTCTGTACGTGACCACAACTAACCCAGACTGGACACACTGTCAAAGTTCATCCAATCATCCAGAACTTAGAAACTATGTGGTCTTCTGCCTCAGGTCATCTCTGGGGTCAACATACTTGGCAAGCACAAAAACCTAAACTCACTGTAGCCTTTGAGTAGAATTATCAGCTCTCCTATTAAGAGTGCTTTAAAAAGTGAGCTGCTCAGTATATAGCAGCATGGCATACATATACATAATCATAGCATCAAGCTATCAGATGCCCTTAAGTTGATTTTCAGTTATTCCATTTTTGGAAACACGAAGCTAATCATCCCTGTACTCATGGAAATCGCTCATCAGAGGTAAACTGAAAGCTTTAGTATTCAAGATACAGTAAATGCATCTAGTTTTCAGCAGGAGACATTTGCTGGGTGACAGCACATAGGAAGGTTACAAAGGAAGCACTAAGGCTTAGGAATGGAAAGATTCAACTGGAAATTTGTATTACATGTTTATTTAAAAATAATAAGCCCATCACAAAGATAAAACAGTATCTCTTATATCACATTAAAAATAAATCCAAAAAACGGTTTCCAATTACTACCTTAACTTGCTTTTCTTTCTTTTTCCGTACATCTTCCCATTCATTCACAATCCTCCCCCACAGGATCCACGAGTCTTCTTCAAGATGGCTGAGATTGCTAGAAGCTGATGAACTAGACACAAGAGAAGATCCACTATTTCTTCTTGACCCATTTACTGATCGTAAGGATTTGCTATCTGTTTCCAAGAGTCTGCAAAGAAAGCACACAGAAACCAAATTCAAGTTCTTCTAATCAAAGGATCACACTATTAATTGTTTTCTTGACAAAGAATGCACCCAGAGGTTCAGTGAAACAGTTCTACCAGCATTCATTTGGACTAAATGTGAAAAGAACTGTTCAATGTTACTGCTTTCTCTTGAGATCACAAGTAAATCTGCAGCCAGAATAGTTCACACTGCAGCATTTTAAGAAACAGATAAAAATGTCACCCACAGCTGTCATGCATCAGACTGACAAAGAAAACCTAAGGAAGTTAAATATCCTCAATGATAACAGCAAATGTCAAAGAACTTTAAAAAATACAGTCATTTAAAAGACAAAAACTTAGCCACCTAGAAGTCTACCTGATTACACTTTTTAAAAATTGACAGTGTAAATAAAGACAGAACAATTAAAACCTTTTAAGTAATTTTAAAACAACTGGTATTTGCTGACAACTGTTCACAAATTAACACGGTGGTTTATAAATGCACAGGAGAAATCCCAGACCTACAGACCAAGGACAAGGCAACAGAAGTGATTAGTAGAGCTAATGAGTGTGTAATTAAAGTGAGGAGTTCAAACGTGAGAACCTCTGGGGTTATCCAGCAGCAAAGTACAAATAAAGATGTGTCCAGTGCTAGACAAGTTCCTGAGGAGACTTCCCTGTGAGCTGGTTGCTGTGGCCATGGACTTGGCAAAAAGGAAATGTTTTGTTTAACCTCAGCCAATATTGAGCCCCATAAGCAGGGGAAATTTTTTAGACCATGTATTAGGTAAGAGCAAGAATTCAGACTAACTTGCAAGTGTTTCACTATACCACGAGTTTCATTTGTGCTTTAACGTCTAAGAATTCCAACATCAGTACATCAGAGCCATGTGGTTGAATAATTTCTCAAAAATTAGCATGAAAGTTAATCCCCCAGCATTTCAGCAAGGCCAGGTTATGTTTTAGATATTTAACAAATTATAACCCAAGGCATATTGTATCTGAGATGGTACAGAACTATCAGCATACCTACAATATTTAAACGCTCTGCTACAATAAAGGTATTTATACTAGCTTTCCCTGTTCCCAGCTTTCACATACTGGTGTTTATGAAAGCAAGGGGAAAAGTAATTTCACTCATAAAGACAAATAGTACAATTTCTGCAGAAGTATTTTGTTTGGAAAAGAGTTAAATGGGAAAAAAAGGAAAAAGAAAAAGGAAGCCTTTTCAAGACAAATTTTCAGTTGGAATTTTATTTTTAAAAAATCAAATACTTTTCCATTTATTAATGGAATGCATAAAGTCTAGTTTTGGAGAAAATACTTTAAAAATCCACTTCAAATGGTTAGAAACCTGTCTTATACTGATCCATAATGAAAAATTAGTTTGAAACACTTTCTCTCAATCCAAGACAATGCCTAAACACCAAATTCAAGTAATCACAGAGGAAAAAGCATGGAATAAACATCAAGATTATAAAAACAAGATTCTAATGAGACACTTCCAGGTTTCACAGGTTTCTGTAGAAGTTTCTGTAATTTGACCTTACCTGGATAAACTCATTGTCCTTAGATTTGAAAACAGGAAGTTCTGTTCACAGTAAGTCGCAAGTTCTGTGACGTTTCGTCACTGTTTTCTTTCATTTAAAACTTTATAAATGATTTACTAATGCCAAACAGTTCCACCAGGACTCTGGACTGAGCTTCCTCTTTATTCTGTGGGGACTTTCAGTATAATTAGATTACAGAATGCTACAAGACATAGCTTGAAACAATTTGAGTTCTTCCCTTTCCTAACTGTTACCTAATTCATATTCTCCTTCTGACATAAAAACCTACAAAAAAACCCAAAACCTTTACAAACATCCACAGCAGCAGTTCTTCCAGCAAGCAGAAAGAATGGTTCCCTGTGAACAGAGTACAATTGTCAACAAAGTGCCACTGTGCTAAACTGCAGATGCAAACTGTTCTGAAACTACAGTGCAGCCAGCATAAGAGCATTGAATTTCAGTATTAAAGGGCAGTATCTCACCAGCAAAGATACAATTGATAGGGCAGGCTCTAAATAGAATTCACACACAAGACTAGTGTGGGACTAACAAAATGTCTGGCTAAAATGAAATAAAACCAGACAAGATTGGCTAGTTTACTTACTAAATGAGGAAAGCTGACTTGAGACAGAAAGCCCAAGCTCACATTGTTCTTTCAACAAACCAGGTAGTCTGACTGCAGGCCTTAGTGGGAAGACTCCAGATGTAAAGACATTACCCTCCAACGTAGATAAGCAGTCCAAAGAACAGCTTGCCTTTCAAATACAAGGTTAGTTGCTTTGTCATTAACAGACTAGAAAGCCTCAGATTAAATGAAAATTAAGCTTTCTTAAAAGCACTATTTAACTATTTTTTGCTTCTTTTGATAATTTTTTATTTGCACAACAAAAATTACGTGGAGTTCATCTTTGAAAACAAGGAAGAGTGTATGAGGTGGTTCTAGAAGCTTCCTTCTATTGTCAAAATCTGGACAGATGGATCAAATTCCCTTCAAATTGTGCTGCTATCAGACTGCAGACATGGGAGAAGACATGCCAGGTGACACACAGGCATTGCCTCTCCTCCCCCCAGTTACTCTCTTCCTCCACTGGAAGTTACTACCCTCAGAAGTGACTCAGAAGAGAAAAAAACAAACAAATAAACAAACAAAGAAAAACAAAACCCCAAACCAAACCCCAAACCAAACAACCCCTCCCAACCAAGAATAAGAATAATATTTAAAAAAAAATACACAAAAAACCACCACCAGAAACACCACCAAAAAATCAACAAAAAGCAACCCCCTCCCCAAACCCACCAAACCAAACCAAAACCAACCAACCAAACAAAACCAAACCAAAAAACCCCCAAAAAACTCAACCCAATCAAAAATAGAGTACCTCAACTGCCTCAGTGCAAAGGCCAGCACGCTCACGGAAGCTGGAACAGAGGCTAGTTTGAGCTAAATTATCAAACCTTGCACTTCACTACAGCTCAGGGATAGCCATCCCCAATAGGTAACAAAGCCCTGCAGCTATCTGCCAAGTCTAAAAATCTACTTGGAGCTCAAGTTGTTTACAGCCAACCTCTCAAAAACTATTGAAACATACTTGTCAAATATAACCAGATCTTGCAAAAGGACGGATGAACTAGGAGTCCTACCTCAAAAGTGCAAATGAGTATGGCTTCTGGAAATTCAGCATTAAGAAATTATACAGTCCAATTTCATTTCTTAGTGATATTGTGGATTTGCATCACTGTGCACATCAAGAGCAACTGATCTACCTGAAAGTTGCATCTTGAATTGTATGTGGAGCAGATAAACAGGCATTCATGGAAAGGCTACCATGAAAACTGTTACTTACTATGCATAAAAAGACAAGATGAAGAGAAAAAACTGATTAGGAATTTACTTCTAATTAATTTAAGATATTATGCATCAGGCACCACTAGTAACAGCAAGAAGGTGGCTGAACACGGTTCTATCTCTGTACATAGCAGGTTATCTAGCTGAAAAAAGAACTGGATAAAAGTGGAAAAAAAAGAATTGAGAAACATTTAGTTATGATCTTAGAAGGTAAGAAGGTTATACAGGTTATCCCTGAGATACTCTACTTTAAATTGGATACTAAAAATTACAGTGTAACTTCTTGCTATTAGAGGCAGCTATAAACACTCCTATAAAACCAGGAGAGAAAAACACCTTTTAGAATTCCACAAAAACATAACTTGTAAAAACAGAGCACAAAAAACAAATTCTTAAACCTTTGGGCTTTCAAATTGAAGTGTTGTGCCATGAAGTTTTAACTAATTCCCCTTTAACAGCCTCTATGCTACAATTGCAACAAACCAATTTCAGTTCACTACTGTACTTCGAAGAGCAACAAGTTTTCCATTCACCTGTTCTGTTCCTCAAGTTTAGCGAGTAATTCCAAGTCGTCTGGGCTCAGCTGTGTTGGTGAGGACGGTGACAGGGCGGGTGTGGACAGGGTGGTGGAGGGGGATGTGGTGTGGAGGGAGGCAGATGGACTCGCCACCTGGCTGGCCATTTGACTGACGGTGTGCGATACCGTGTTCTTCACCCATGAGAGAGTGGAGCTCAGCTTGCCTGCAACCTTGTCTGTCGCCACCTGCAGCGACAAAAGGAACAGGATGCAAAAGTTGTCCTTTTCAACCTCCTTTTTTCCAGCAAACCTGCTGCATCCAACAAAGGAAAAAATATACAATATGCACAAAGCAACACTGAGATTATTTATTTCTCCAGAACCCCAAGACCATCAGAAGTAACACAAGCATCACCAGCCATACAGTATTATAGAAGTAACATGCAAGTATGTTGCTAATCCACAAAGACAAACTCCGAGAAACTCCTGATGTATACTCACAGAGCTCATCTCTGCAGTACAGAAATACCACAGGATCCAGGATCAGCTCCGACTTTCCATTATAAAAATAAATAGAAATAAAAGCTTATTTTAAAACATCTTGATAAACTAAAATAATGGCACAGAAACTGTAGAAATATAGATACAGAAACAATCAACTACTTTACTGATAGACACTGAAGCAGAATATCAGTGCAACCCCCCAGACCACCCACTGCTCACCTTCACTAATCCCTATAGTGCCAGAACAGAGGAGTAGGGGCACCACATTTCTGATTTACACCAAAGCAAAGCATCCTCTAGCATTGCCAGTGTACAGAAAATAGTCACAAAGAATCTATGCCTGTAAATCTACAACAGCTGAAAGTCTCACAGTAAGGCATCACACTGCTGCCTCTCTTCTTTCCTCACTTTCTCTTCAGGTCACTCCTACACCAAGTGTCCTTGATCCCCAGTCCCACTGCCAGTGCCTGGACAGACCCCAGAGTTTTGGGGAACAAGCAAGAGGTGCTGCCAGAGTCAGGGAAGCAGTGGGCTCGGGAAAGCAAAGGTTAACTGATGCTAATCATTATCTGCTGCTACTTCTTGACCAGTGCTATGGAAAGCAGAGCAGCTCTTGGGGGCATCTCCCAGTGAACCCCGCACTAGAGCTTCCCTTCAGCATCTGAAAATATAAGAGGCTTTGACATACAGTAACTCAGAGTTTAAATCCAGATGTCCTTTAGAGGAAGAGCTAGCTGTCTAGCAAATGTTAAAACTTGGCAAAACCAAGGCTGAAGAGGAACTTCGGAAGTGGTGTTGCTGGTAACTATTTATTTTGAACTTTGCTGATTTCCTCAAAACACTAAGTTACTCAATCCCACAAACAATTCTGCAGTACAGACTATAAATAATGACTAAGATAATAAAGACACTGAACTACAGGGAAGAAAAAAATCCTTCCCAAGATCCTCCAATAGAATCTAATTAAAGTAAAATTTCAACTGAAATTAAAAATTCCATCTCATCACACTGTGCGTTTATCTGAAGCACAACATACAGACTTAGTGACTGATTGCTGAAACAGAAGCTTTTATTTGGATACAATGCTACAAAGAACTTTCTTGTCAATCAAATCCAGCAGTATTTTATTTTCACTTATATCAAAAAGAAGACACACTGAATGCCTTCAGAAAACAAGCAGAACAACTCAGGCCAAACCCAAAAAAGTGGTAATCAGCCTTCCCACTTACTCTCCAACAACAATATGACATCTAAGAGCTCTCCTAGAAGAAGTTTCCAATTTCTATATGCTTAGCATTCATTCTAAAAATGGTATCAAATTTTGCTGGAAGTCTCCAGAGGAAGGGATGCAAACCAGAGGTGGGGATAATAAGATACCAACATAAGCATCAGAAAGGTTCCAGTTAGTTCTTGTCACTGTTGGACAGCAAAAGTCAGGAATATAAAAAGAAGAAAAAAGGAAAAAGAAAAAAATACCACAACAACCAAAACCATGAAGATCCCAACACATATCTTTTAAATATAATCTTGGAAAAAAATTGCTTCCAACACTAGCATTTGACACCATCTTTTATAAAAGAAAGGAATGAAAATTACTAGAGGTTTCAAATTCTAAGTTTAATACATGCATTAATATTTCACTCAGTCTATATCCTTTATTCACTATTGTTATGAAAGGATAAATTACTGCTGTTTCACTTTGAATAAAATCACATTATAATGAAGGTAACCCATACATCTCACTTAAGACTGATTATTTTCTCAAAGGCTTTAAACTGCTTAAAATATCACAAGTAATTCCAAAAATAAATGCTGGCAGAACCAGGGCCAATTTTAACACAGTAAAAATGACTGCCACACGCAGCAGGCTTTAGGAGTCACCCGCTCTAAGAATCTTAGGTATAAGGATTAGAAAAGCAATGATTTTGAGTAATGCCCTATGTGGTGCAAATGGGAAGAAAAAACATACATTCAATTTTTATCTTTTCACAAAGCAAAGTAACTGGAAAGACTTAAGGCTTCAAACAAAATTCAAGGTCAATCTGGCTTATAAATGATGGGGCTGACACTGTACAGTAAGAGAGCTGAAGGGGGGTGGTGTAGGGACAGAAATCAAGAATCTTGCTAACATTCATTCACCAACATATCACTGGGCATTAGAAAAACTAACTCAAAAGTGTGAAGAAGCCAATATGTGAAGAATATAAAAAAATATATGGTCAAGAAAACCACGCAAGGCAGCAGTTAAGTCAGTCAAAACAATGTTCCTAACAATACTATTTCTCAGGGCAGCTCAGAGGTGCATTAGAATGGATCAGAGAATTAGTACCCCAAAACTACTTCTAGCCAGCTATCTGAAAACATTGACACACAGAGCAGGCAAAGTGCACAACTACCAAAAGCAAATGTTTGAGGATCAAAAGGCTCACAGTGAAATTTCAAAAATTTGTTTGGCGAAAATAGTTATGGCAGTCACCTAGTGCCAAGCTGAATTAAGAAAAACACAATTCTGCTCTAACAGCTAACTAGTCACACCTACATCCTTTTTGCCAGGCTTTTCCAGGTTTCCTAAATATCTAAAGCCAGCTCTCTTAACTTGTCAGCATCAGCGAAGACTCCTGAACCAAGACATGAAGGTATTTAGCTATATGTTCATAATCCATTTCCCTAAATAGGATACAGTAACAGGATTTTTCATATTTCATCATTTCACCTACCTTAATTTAAAAATTCATAACAGTGGCAGAAGATTTCACAGAGTTAATCTTTGAAAAGTGATTTAAGACCTTCTAGAAAACAGGTCACTGAGATTTGAAAATGAGAAAACCTTGGGCTATGTCCCAAGAAACCTGATCTGAACAAATGCATACTTCATTAATAAAGAAGTTTCTATATTTTTTTATATCTATGGCTCTAGTAAACTGCCTCCAGAATCCAACATGCATCAGAACATTAATGGTAAAATAAGTAATATGCACGGTTTTTAGCATTTCTTTCCTCTGTGTGGTTTTACTCTAATCTGAGAACAAATTGGTATTTTGATGAGAAGTGGAAATGAAATACTCTGATTTGGAATTACAATGTCCAGGAAGTAATTTATAAAATACCAGGATTTTTGAAAGTGAGTATATATTGTCATTAGTAATTTTAGGTGTTTGGTTTTGCTTGTTTATTTTAATTATGTCTTTTCTTTTGTTTCTCTTTAAATACTAACATGAAAATAGAACTTAGTCTAAATTGTAATAGAAAATGACTGGCAATAAAGCAAATTATTTTGATGGTAGTTTATTACTAATGTTGATTCTTTTCAGGAAAGTATGGAAATAGGGAGTTACATTTGTTGAGCTGATTCTAGTGATGTGGAAAACATGGAATACCAGTATTAACATGTAAAGATCCAATTACTTGAATTAATTATTTTACCAAATTTAAGCTGCAAATCTATAGTTTGGTTTAATCATTTTTTCTCCTGTGAAGAGCAATGCACCAGCATTCCTATGGACACACTGAGTATACTGGCCTTTTCAACAAAGACTGAAAATCCCTGCTATGTCACCAGTTTTCCAATTCCATGTACAGCGTTCCACCCAGCAGCACAGCTGTACCTGGCTGTCACTAAACCACCACTGCTGCCTCCCACCTTTCTGCTGGCAAGCCCTGCCACAAGAGATCTGTCACACAGCAAGACAATAGGTACACACAGCACACAAGAGAACCCTATGACTGCCAGGAGATCTGTACCTCTCCTCTGAGAGCACAAAGGACGCTCTAGCCCTGACAGAGAAACTGGGGCTCCCCCAGCTACAAGTCACAGTGCCAGCAATGAGAATACATAGAGTATGAATGACAGCAGATAGTTTCACTGGGCACCGCCAACTCCAGCAAATGCAGGGAAATCTGTGTGAGCATTTGGTTTAACCTCTCTTCTTAAGAGATGTGATTTTATTTAACACAATATTCTGAAAAGACTCGAGAGAACAAGTCTCATTAAACCTTTCATCTTTGGGTTTTTTGAGCAGTATCCTCAAGGCTTTCCTAAACAAGTGTTTCTTTAAAAACCTGGTTATTATTTTAACAGATACATCTGCAGGCCTGCAGCAGTGTCTGCCTTTTGCCTGCAAGAACGATGCTCTGCACTTCAATTACAAAGTGTCCTTCCCTTTGCTACTCTTCACTGCTGTGGAAAAGAAATTGTGGTCGTGTGCTCAGCTGTTTGTAGCAGTAACAAGGACAGCCAGATCCACCACAGCGCCCCTCCTGTGATCTTAGCCAGGTCACAGTGGTAAATCCAACTACACGAGACGGGACTTCTGCCGTCACCCTGGCACCCCTGCGGCTCCCGGCTCACTGCGAGCCCTCCCGCTCGCAAAGCTGCTCCAGCCCGGCGCTCCCCGGCCAACCGCCGCACACGGAACTCCAGCCCAGACTGCTCCTGAGTCCCAACACTTCCAGACCTAGGCGAGCTCTCCACGCCCTTCAGCTAACCAGCCCAGGCTGGAAGTCCCCAGTGAACATGATTCTTTGCTCAACTCACCTCAGCCAGTTTTTCAACTCTGCAAAGAGAATTGGTTTCCTTCTTATTCCCAGCATTTTTCGGATGCCAAAATCCAAGTTACCTTTAAAGAGTACAAAAGGTAACCTACATTGGCTGGGATGTATGTCAAACCATCAAGAACACCATCAGGATGCTCAAGCTATTACTATTATTATTGATGTGTGATGGAAAATAGAATCAACAGATTGTAAAAACGTGCTTTTTCTCTGGAGGAGGATCACTCAAGAACCTGCCAATTTATCCAAGATTTTGAACACAAATGCCACTTCCAGCCCACTCCTGGGACACCAACCCCTTCCATTGAAGATGGCTAGGTCTGGAGACAAGCAGGCAGGGGCACATCTTCCTTACCCTGTGTAGGAGGACACATGGAAGTGAGCAGGCATCTCCCAGCTCCAAAGCAGGCACACTCATTCAGGCTCCCAGTCCTATTAACAGCTACACTGCTCCCGGCTTGCCAACAAACCCAGGAACAATTCATCAGCATCTGCCTGCCTAAGGTCATGCAGACACCTCCTAAAGAAATGTGTGAATTCAGAGTTTGAACACATTGATTTTTAAAAAGATGGGGGGACAAAAGACACAAGACTTAATTACCAAAGACTTTGTACTCTTATGCAGTTTCCATTGGGAAAACAGAATTACCAGCAATTCCCAGCCACCTGATGAGTCAATCAGGCAAGACACAGACCTGTCTGCTACATCCTCTAAGATATTGCAAAGATAATAATGTTTATATTGATACTAAACACAGATCCATGATATGCAGCGCATATATATATATGCCAACTGAAATCTATAAAATTCAGTATCTCAACTTTATGTTTAGCATCTTTAATTAGCTGATGATTACAGAGCTTTATTACCAAGAGGACTACAATACTGTGTTTAGTTTTCCAAATTACTCAAAGGAATATTGCAATGAGGCTGCATATAAAATATTTTAAGTAAGGCCAGATAAAGGTAGACTGCAACATTCCACATTACATACAAATGTATAAACCTCTTTCCCTGAGAGTACTCAGGTAATGTGCATCACCTTACAGAAGGTCTAATTATGTTAGCACTCCTTGTATTTGCATTTGCCAGACAAAATCTGTTTTTTCTAAAAAAATCTATTTAGATTTCTTTTAAAAAGGTATTTCACTGTACATGTTGAATTTGCTTACTACCTTTTTCCTCCATTTCCCTGAGGAACATTTGTATCAAACAATTATATCTTGATATCTTGATTACCTAAAAGATTACAGATATCTTGAAATACTGTCTCAACTATTCTTACCACATGGCAAAGTAAAAATAACTGCAAGCCTTACACAAACACTACTGTATGTATCATTTGTTTCAATGATTTCTTCTCTTAATGAAAAGAGAAAGGAATGGGAATTTCCAGAATACAGGAAGTAATCTCCATACTACTCTACATAGAAAAATAAGTCTGGCATAATTGGATTTGAAATGGTATATATGGTTTCAAGCCAGTTTTATAGCGTTCCATAGACCCAGTCTCCTTCCTGTCTCAAAGTTAATAGCATTCTAATATCTGTAGAACAAATTAAACCAACTCAGTCAATGACACATGCAGGAGATGCAGCTGGTGAGTCAGCCTGCTATCATGCTCCCTGACAAGCTAAAATCCTAATTCAGGGCTCAAACACAGCTTCAGTATAAACTTCATTTGGGTCTTTTACACTAAAAATTAATATAACTGATTTCTGATGAAACATGAGCGAGAAGTCCTCACTTAGCCCCATACTTCTGATTTTTCTTGTAATATCACCTAACAGTAGTCAGGAATATCATGGATACAATTCCCTACTTCCATTTCACTTGATACAGACTAGCTCCCCAAGTCTTTCTGAAACAGAAAAAATAAAGCAGTCTAACATTTTAGATTTTATAAAATTTAGGCTATCAAAGCTTAGCGTAGCATCACTTTTTAAAACTCATCATCTGACTAACATGTCATGGGATTTTGATGGTCCCAGAGAAAGCTGGACTGGCAGTTCACATGTACAACTAATATATGAGGTGTTTTAAGGAGGAACTTCATTAGAAATGTTGTAGCAACCCACCAAAGGTTTAAATCATTGCTCAAAGTCACATGAGTGTCATTTCCATCACTGACCAAATTGTACTAAATTCCATTTCTTTCCAAGAACAAGTACAGGTTTTTAATTACCTCTGCAGTCCAATGTGCTTTACAGTCCAGCAGGCATTGTCCCAGTGTGCTGAGAAGACAAACCACAGTGCTTTTGCTGACACTATCTTCTGTCCATCTAGAGATGGTCCTTTATCAAAAAAAGTGTCACATCTGACACAAGAATGTAACAACCTTCAAGAAATTGAGGCCTTCTTTCAAGGGAAAAGAATTAGATACAGTGCTTTTGTACCAAAGATGGCTAAGAGCTCCTCAGAGCTGCAAGAGAAAATACTGGTAGACTACAGTAAAAGCCTTTAACAGAAAACTTCCTTTGTTCTCTTTGACCTCAGTCTGGAAAATCTCTTTGTATTTGAGGTTCAGTATGTCAATGGCACACACATATACTTGAAGGACCATCCCCTTGGCTAACAAAACAGGGGCAACAATCAAATCAGCTAAAATCAGCTAAAATAAAGTCAACCATGTCAAGTTTTTTTATGCAATAGATTGGAAGATTTAGAGGTTTTGTCTTTTCAGTAAAATGCAACTCAATTATTTAACTGGAGTTCAAGTATCATCAGGCACTTACAAAAGAGTGACACACTCTGAAGCACACGTTTATAATTATAGCTCCTTTCTACAGATGTTACTTTCCTACTCATTCCCCAAAGCCCAGCTTCCTCCTGGAAAAGAGGCAGGTCTAGCATCCACACTACATTAAGACAAAAAAAAAGTACACAAGTGCAGTTAAATTTACTAAAAGCTTTAGGTCTGTATTTTGGAAGTGAGAAACAATTGAGTCCTATTTTTAAACATTCACTGACCCTTAATCAAAATCAATGTTTTTAACACGACTCTTCATTTTAAAATTATACAAAATTTACAAGCAGTTAAATTGGTAAGTTTCAAAGTATTAAGTATCTGACATATGAAAACTTACCATTCCATGCAACTTTGTTTACATACTAGCAGCTCAAGAATTTTCTAGGTCTAATTCTCCTTTTTACAGAGACCAGATAAACTTATTCACAATGTGCAGGTGAGAACCAAAATGCTCATCTCTCATTTACCAAACTGTGTACAGCTCCCTTACCAAAGGGATGTATTAAATGAGACTCAATGGAGAAACCAAAGGACATAAGCATGTCCAATATGCAATATGGTAACACTTGAAACTTTATTAATTACTTCCTAGAAGTAAAAAAAATACATGACAGAGGTTGGTGAGACCCTCACCTGCAGAATACTCCTCTCCCTTAAACGATCAGCTAAAAGGCCACCTTTCTATCAGTTACACACAAGAGTGAAACAGTTTCTAAATGACTGACTGGCAACAAGCCTTTCTTGTGAACTACAACTCACAGAAACCTGCAGCTGCTGACAGACAAGAAATAGAATGTAAAAGTAATTTCCACATAGGAAAGGTGTCCAAGCTATCCAGTAAACACACCAGATATAAACACAGCTGCAAACATCAATAGTCAATTCCTTTAACACAATCCATGCCAACATCTGTGGTCCTGCAGTAACATTAAATTTTGCCCACAAATTTATTTACCATAGCCATGACTTGCCTTCACAAGCACTTACAGCACAACTGGAAGCAGTGTGTTTTTGTGCTGTGGAAGGGTCTCCCTCCATGTTATTCAAGTCCGTAAGAGCACTCCAGCAGCCTTCTTTGAGCACAGCACAGAGAAATCTAATTTTCCTTAGATATTTAATAAAGAAAAGAGAAGTGGCTCTTCAGAGAAATGATCTATCTGCTCATCATCAAATGAAGTCAGTTATGTTCTGATTAGTTGGCCACTGACTTCTGCACTTTTACTTGGAAATAAGGGCCTGTTTGCTTCTTTCAAAACAGCCTACTATGGGAAGGAACTCAAAGGAGATCAATGAAACACAGATGGTTTTTCATGTGAGCCTGACACCAAAAAGTTCATGTAAAAATCCCAAGTCCGTTTTAACATAAAGTGACTCATTATGGAATTTAAACTTGCTTTTGCAGTCTCGTCTTTAGAAAGACTGATCACAATTCTTTCTCCAAAGGGCTGGGAAATACTTACTAAGACTTCAGCCAAATCCATAAAATTCCACCAGTAACGCATTCTAATGGAGGAAAAAAATTACTTTGCTCAATGAATATTGAGTTTTAGCTCTGCTGCTTCAGACAGCATAGAAGCTGGAATTTCTTTTTACTATGCCTGGAAGTAGTTCACTGCTTGAGCTACATATAATCAAGAATGCATGAAAAGCGAGACACATAAAACTAACTTCCACACAATAGTTAGGTCAACAGTACACATTCAAAATGTTAGGTTTTGGCTAACTAGTAATTTTTTACACTCATTTTAAGAGACATTCGATAGTTTTGGCCTTCTATAACAAAAATTAACAATAAGTTCCTCTAACATCTTCTTAGCTATAAGTGCAAGGTTAATTTATGGCAACAACAATCCACTACTGAAAGACTGGCCCCATCTGCCAGCCTGACGAAAACAACAGAAAAAAAATACATAGCTAATGCAGTATAAGATACTGATGAGTCAGAATTCTAAGAACATGTTATGATGTCATCAAACAGGTATTTAATGCTATGCTAAGAATCACTAAGATTTTGTCATGACAATAGGCCATAAGAAAACTCAGGAGTTTGGGAAGATCAACAGCTTACCATATGGCAGAATACATTAACACAGCCTACTACCAAAATACTAAGTTTGGATTTTTCTTTCTTTCTTCTTTTTTTTCAAAGGATTGAACCATAGAAGCAAAACCAATACTGGTCAGACAAGATGATAAATTAACATAACCCATCAGAGGCAGGTAAGGTTTTTTCAGGCAAAAGAACAAAAATATATTTGATGATGGCTTTTGGCTGCTTTCCAAGTTGAAAATTAGGACAAAATAGGTGTCCACAGTCATTCTATCACACCACCTTACTTCTTGTCCAGAACAAAGATCAACTCTAGTATTTTAGTTCAACTTCAAATATACAACCACCTCACTGGGACTGGGGAGGATCACTTCTACAGACAATTAGCAAACAAAATTTACAGTCACGCTGTCAACATCATCCCTGTCATCGTGACTGAAAGGAGATCCATTGCCTGAACCCTAGAGCAGGCTCAACACTTCCTAGACTGCCCCAAAAACACCACTTGATGGCTAAACTGAATAGTTTCCAGAGTTCTCAGAAGTTAGATGACATTAAGAGTAATTATGGAAAAGTGACAATTCACTAAATCACTTCTGCTGCTCTGAGCAGATGGCTTCTGTGCGCACACACACAACAAAACCACATCACAACGGCGTGTAAAATGAGCAGAGGCAGAGCAGGGCCCAGGCACTATCCATCACCAACTACCCATTCCTTACAACCACCACTTGCTGGAGAAGGAAAGGATGCACTGCAATGCACAGACACTTGAGCAGAGATAACTACAATGAAAGCAAGACAGAATTCCCAACTTAAAGGAATCCAAACACTGGCAACACATGATGTCGAGTGTTACAAACACAGAAGGCACAAGGCTGGAATTCAGCATGCTACCTACAAACTTCAGTGTTCAAGAACTTCAGGGAATGCATTTAACAACTTAAAATGACATAATACTGTAATATTTACTATTTGCCTTTTCTAAAGCTATCACTGTTTTAATTGGGTCTAGAAAAAAGAATAAATTAAGAGACTCTAATCAAGGCAAGTATAGGTTGGTTTAGAAAGCAACATTCATAAACTCAGGGTTAGTTTTTATTATTGTTTCTTGGATCAACCAGAAAATATTTTTTCCTATAAACTATGCACTTGACACTTAAAATTATATGCAAAATGTTACATTCTCTCTGTTTCTTAAGCATTAGAATTTCTTTTTTTTTACAAGTTAAGGAAACTTAAGAGTAAAAATGGGTAAACAATCTTAAGTACATATACCCACAACTTAGCTGTTTTCCCTCTTCTAAATTGTGCTATTAGAACCTTGAAATAGTGAAGTAAGCATTTCTGTTTTCCAAAATTCACTGACAAAGGACTTGTCTTCCCATTTTTAAAACTTCTCTGTTTACTATCAGTCTTACCCAGAAAATAAACTGACAGTAACTGTTTAGGCATGTCACTTTCTTCACCCCTTCTTCTGCCATAAATCTGGAAGGGCTTTTCTCCTATCTCTTCCTTTCAACTACTCCAACCATCTCCTGCTTACTTGTTCAACAGCAATTGAACAAGTCCACAGACGACAAAGATACAAAGAGCAATTCAAAAAAACCCAACCAAACAAACCAACACTACCAAAACAAAATATCCAAGCCAGCAGCTGTAGCTCAAGAAGTGCTTAAGCCTCAACCTGCGGGAGTGTAGGAAGAGATACGGGAAGGAAGTAGGGCTGTTCTGTTGAAGCTTTCTTCTCCAAACATCTGTTCCTCTTCAAAGTACTGTGGGGCTGGAGGGACACTCAGTGACAATCACTACAGCTGCTGTCAGCCCACTTGATAAAATTCAGGCAATGCTGACTCATAATACTGAGTGCTTTCCTCCTATCATGCCCTTCTTTCACTGGCTGTCTCTATTTCCTCTCCTAATCCTTACTTGAGAAAGAACTCATGTCTATGCATTTCAAAATAAGCCTTAAATCTTTATAAGCACAAATAGAGAGCTGTGATCAAAGCTGACAACTCACACTGGGAAAGGGAAGAGAAATAAACAGGCACATTTATATAAAACATTTTAATGCTATCTACCAGTAAACCAAACAAGATCCAACTGCCATTTCCTTTAGGCACGTGAAGCAAAGTGAATTTAAAAAAAAAAAATTTTTTTGCAAATACTTTTGGAGATAAGTAAAACATATTGAATATTATCTGTCCTTCTCTGTATCAGTGTCTCCTTTCTACATCTTTTGTATGTGATCTTTGAAAAAGAATGAGCTATCATAGACTGATGTGGTGTGCAATGTTTTGATACAGGCAGTGTTAATGGCAGCTCACACTGGAAATTGAAAATCGTCTAAGCCTTTGCTACAAAATTGCCTTATCAATGCTGACGATTAGCAGGTGTTACATGGAAGCACAGAAGCACGGCCATAACTGAATAACTAAACCTGGAATATATAAGTAACCAGAACGTTATTATCGACTTTTTACCCTCATTATATAATCACGTTCAGGCTGATGCAGCAGGAGTTCTCGTATTTGAAAATCGAAAATTATCTCGCTCAAGAATGACAGATCCCTGGGTTCCCGGCTCGGCGTTACGCCGATAAACCAAGGAAGACCTCGCCCTCTGCAGACAGACCCGCCGGAGGCTCCGCGGGCCGCGGCCCCTCCCGCGGCCGGTGCCTCAGGGCAGTTCCACCGCGCCCGCTGCCCACTCGTGTCCCGCCGGGCCGAGGCGCGGAGGGGCCGGGACACGCCGGCCCCGCGGCCCCCGAGCCGGGCAGGGCCGCGCAGCGCGGCCTCCCCACACCCCGCCCGGCGCGGC